>JAMXBD010002314.1:0-211995 GCA_024138025.1 Combretum micranthum | reverse complement strand
CCCGATTGAGTCAAATGACACTCGAAATTCGTGAATCTGATATTTTTATGTTACCCTATGTTATTACGAACTTTCTAGGCCATTAACTTAATTTCGTTTCTAGGGTTTGAAAACGCGGGATATTACCGAATCTAAACACTAGGGTTTGTTATAGGCTTGTTGACTTTTAGGTTCCGTTTTGATTTCCGATTTACTAAGTGTATTCGTAAGATTGTATAATTTTTGAGTTTGATCGTTTATATTCTAGCTCGACGTCTATGTTTATCTTATTTTATTCATGATTATTTAATTATTTTTAGTTCTCGAGATCGTTTAGCCGAGTCTAGGGTTATGAGTTGACTTAGTTTGACTTTGGTGAAGATTTGGAATTGTGATTCTAAAATTTTACCGAAGATTTAGATTTTATCATCTCGTTGTTAAGCGGTTTTGCATTTATCGTTTCGATTCGCGTTTTAGAATTAGTAATTATTTAATCGACGTACGGACGTTGAATTATCGGTAGTTGGACTTTATATTTTGTTTCAAGGTTCTCGTTTTCCTCAAGATCCAGAAAGCTCGTTCTTTATCTTATTTGGAATTAAGTTTTAACCTGATTCGATTTTTAGGGTTTCGTTTCCAGTATTTTGACTCGGTCTAGATTTGGTTTTTATCTTGAGTCGATTTCGGATGTCAATTTTGATACTTAGACTTCTAGGATTATTTTTAAGATTATGAAATTTTTGGGGTTTACAATACTGGTAGGCACCCTAATGATCTTGGTGTAGTTGTCCCTAGTGACTCGTGCCTTGATATGATTCCGGTAGAATTAGGTTGTAAACCCCCGTAATTCTCATAGCTAGGAAACCCCAGGAATTGGAAGCGAAACCCTAATCCGATCAGGTTGAGTATAGTGAATGAAGCCTAGAACCCTAAATCCGGCTTTCCTTCGGTTTCATAGTAAAATAAATATTATGAAGTAAATGAATTTGAATTGTTGTTCCAAAGTACATTTCAAACCTTTGAAAGTTTTAAATTTGGAATTTTTCAATTCCGGGCCTTCCCGAGCCCAATTACGGAAAAGCGTGCCCTGGACCAGGATTCAGAAAAATGTTCCGGAATATTCATTAGAACCGTAATTTTATAAGATTCCAAAATATCAATTTCATAATTTTCCGAGCTATAAAGATTACAGTTATAGCTTTTCCCGTGTTATCGGAACAACCGGTAAAGTAGATGTCTTGTCTACTATTCACAATACAACCTACACTACCACATACCCATACCTATTCTTACATCCTTATAACTACTCATTTCAATTTTCTTTTCCAAGGAATTTTGTCTTTTAAATAATTATTACATTTATTACATTTTAATTAACTAAATTACAAATATTGAAATTTCAAACACACACACACACACACACAAAGAGAGGCCGGCCCCCCCCCCCCCCCCCCCCCCCCCCCCCCCCCCCCCCTATTTCCCTCTCAAATTTATTTATTTTACTCCTTTTTAGTTATCTAAACCCTAATGCACTCCATATATATTCATAATTTTCTCTCTCTCCCTTCATTTCCTTCTTGTTTTAAAATTGGAAAAAGAGAAAACCTCTCTTCTTTTCTTCCCTTTATGCCGAGCACCCCCCTCCCCCTCCCTCTTGCACTTTCAACTCAAGACGCCTCCATTTCTACCTTAGATCCTCCTTTGCTATGTTGATTCAAGCCTTGTTCTTCCTAGTTAGTAATGGCAAGACCATATCTTGTGTATTTCCTCACTAAATCCCAATGAGCTAATGCTAGGCATGGAAACACATGAACAAGAATGTCAAGCCATCACAAGACATGGATCCAATGTTTAGATGTGTTTTTGTTAAGATCTCATCTTGTTCATGCATGTAAAGTAGTGATCTTGCACATATATTGTTGTTCATGCCATGAGATCCATGCTTTATATCATATGTAGTAGATCTAAGGTTTAGACATTCACAACTTCATGTACATGCATGATCATAGGTTCATTTTGTTTATATGCTTTGATGACCATAAAATGAAGTCTTGTTCATGTATAGAGATGTTAGATATATATCTTAACATGTAGAAGGCAAGACCATTGAAAAAGGAAGGCTTTGTTAGATATGAAAAGTTGAAAATTCGGATGAAATGGAAACCCTACCTTAAAGACCCCCAAAATCAACTTTAAACCCATATTTCATAAGAAAAATGGAGGGTATGTGTAATAGACATGTTAAAGGAATTATATTCATGAGTTTAGATGAGTTTAGGCATAATAAAATAAGGAAAACAAGAGGTGAAGTTAGAAGGAAAAATGTTGACTTTGGATGTGTTGTCAAATTCGTAATTTTGGGTAATGCCTAAATAAACACTTAGTATTTAAGCCTAAAATGGATGTTTTATAAGCTAAATGAAGTCCTTAGATAATGTATACATTGAAGCTCCAATTTTTAATGCATTAGACAAGATTTCTCTTAAGAAAAATATAAGAAAAGGAAATTTGGAAAATTCGGATTTTCACAAATAGCTTATTTAAAAACATGTTTACCAAATGAAAAGTGTGAATTTTTATGCATGAATGGAGGCCGACTATTATAGGCTTTGGAACTTATTTTTAGATAGAAAACAAGTGGACTACAAGACTAAAAGCCAAAGAAACCCTAAGGAGTATAATGTGGAAAAAGTCTACTAGAAATAACCTTTGAGAGATTTCTAACACTTAGGAGTTCATAAGGTTTATTACCACAAAAATTATCATGACCATGCACATATTAAGTTCATTGCATGGCATACACCTTAGTATCATTCCTATATCATTCATGCATGAACATCAACTAGGAACATTTCTTACAAAAGCAAACACATTTTCAAAAGCGGATCAATTGCGGAACAGAACTGATCCCACTGTTCCGTGACCTTACTATTTTCAAAACTTGAATAATACTTGAAATAGATAGATCTTTCGAAGTAGATAGAGATCGATATAAAATTTGCGAAATTCCGAGTTAAAATGACCAAGTTATGGCCGTTTTAAGTCGAACTTCCGAAAATAGCGAGAAATCCGAATTCAACTAGTCTAGATGTATAGTTTGATTTAGTTACATGATGAGAATCTCATTAGGATTATTCTTGCTTGGTAGGTGATCCGAGCAGGACGACACTCTACCTCCCGACTATTATTATTAAGAAGTTTGGCGTCCAATGGCCGAGTGAGTTTACTTCCACTCTCAATTAATGATTGTGTTGTAATGTAGTGGCACTAGTGTGTAGGCAAAGATAAAAGAAATTGTATATGCATGATGGGGTATATGGGAATTGTTATGTTGTTATTGTTGATATGTGCAATGGAGTTTAAGGAATATCGAAACCGGGTGTTAAGATATTGACTGTTTACTAGAATCTTATGATGAATGTCTGCGAACACTTGTTGGTCACTTAAAAGAATGAATTAATGAATATTCGACTCCACTATAAATTGAATTCATTCATGTCACGATGGGGTTGGAGCATTCGCATTGTTGGTTAATCGTGATCCATAAAACGACTTGTTGGTTAATCGTGATCCATAAAACGAAGTTTGTTAGTTGACCGTGAGCTTAAACGGCGTCGTACCGCAGGATTCGTTAATCTGCTAACCCGGGATGGAGGGCGTAAGTCCATCCACATATGATTTCCGGTTGGTCATATGTTTGCTGAATTCATTTGTTTGATGCATACACTTGCCTGAATAATTACTTGTTGACTGAATATGTTTAATTGCGTTATGGAAGTATTGCTCACTAAGCTAGTTAGCTTACGCCCCCATAGTTTCTATCTTTTGCAGCATGATTTATATGGCTTAGGCCAAGACAAGCCACAGCGCAGGTACCGGAGATAGGAGTTTCCCATAGAAGTTTAATTCATTCCTTTTTGTATAGACTTCCATTGGAAACTAAGGACTCTGGATGACTGTAATAGACTGTTATTCTTTTGCGGGGGAATGCCCCTTAGATCTTGTAAACTTTAAAATTATGCGTTTTGATTTATTATCTATGGCTAATGAATGCCTCGTTAAACTGTTTAACTCCATTTGTTGAAGTATTCTATTGTCGTAAAGGAACGCTTTACATCTACTTAAGACTTCCGAAGGCCCCGGGTAGGGAACTCGAGAGTCTTACTTAGTATGTGGCGGGCTGTTACGTTTAGGATACCCTACGGGGCGTGACAGTTTAAGTTGGTATCAGAGCACTAGGTTATAAAACAAGACAATAGAATTAAAAGAAACCGGACCTAGAAATCTAACTAATAGGTTAAATGGAGTTAAAAACGTTTTCTTGCTGAGTCTAATTAGTAGTATTGTTTGATGTAGGTCTCTCTGGGTGAGACTAGGGAAAGGGCAAGGAATTTTACAAAGAGAATGATGAAACGATGGTAGAATATAGACTGAGGCTAAGAGAATTGTGTGAGGATTTCGCCTTAGCCCGACATCCCCGGACCATAGGGGAAATGTACAAGTTATGGAAGGATGGGCTGAGATATACCAGATGGGCTTCAGTAGTGGATCAATTGAGGTATGATCCTATGGGAAGAAGGAGCTGGACAAAGTTAGAGACAATCTATACTCTAGAGAGGATCATGGTTGATTACGGGCGTGAGCCCATGACGAGAGAAGCCACATTTATCTTGAAAGGTGGAGGAACCCGAACCCCTCCAGATTTTAGGGTATGGATCCCCATAGGACCCTTATATGTTTATGCTCATGATAACTTATATGATCATCCTGACTGGAATTAGCTGATGCATGGAATCACATCACCTGGCATGCAATCTATTTAGATCCTCCCCCCCTCCCCCTCCCCTCCCAGTAATAGCTCCACCTCCAGCTATTGATATAGGTATGCAGCTGAATGGAGCACCTGTGATTGGAGAGGATGAAGAGGAAGAAGAGGAGGAGGAGGATCCGAACTGGGAACAAAATGAAGTACCTAGGACCCCTACCCCACCTGAACCAGAAGTGCAGGTAAACCCAGAACCCGATCAAATTATATGGGATTTTAACCGGATGTTGGACATACCAGATAGTGGGAGGGTAGAACCCGAGGTAGATTCCAGGGTATGGAGAGATGTGTATGTGGAGGGTGAGAACCCACCTGTGCTTGACCTAGCAGTAGTAGAACCGAGGCCCCAGTGCCTATGGAGGCTGAAAATGTGGCAGAAGCCTGTGAGAGAGCCTGAAGTAGAGGTGAACCGCTAGGTGAGCCCGAGATAGGAGGTGAGGAAGGAAGTAAGCCCGCAGGAGGGGCAAGGAACTGAAGAAGAAGAAGAAGAAGAAAGTGAGGATCCGAGCCTCTAGTCCGACCCGCTAGGAAGCGGAGGATGACCACCAGGGAGTATCTTAGCTTGTTCGTCCGACAGGACGATGGTGGTTCTACCAGCAGGAGACGACCTCCTAGCCCGACCCCCGACGACTCTAGTGATGAGTAGAGACCGGGATGTTAGCTAACCCATAAAGTCCAAGCGGAGTCCTGATTTTCTTATTTTTGTAGTAGGCAATGCGGGATGCCAATTTGCCTTAGGATTTCAGGATAGTTAGTATTTTATTTGTTCTTTTTCCCTGTATTTTGTCATGTTTTCGGGAATAGGGAAATTGATTAGAATAGGAAGGGAGCTTAGCTAGCCAAATTTTGGGAACTAAAAGTTTGATGTAATATTTGTATGGCTCGCTAAAGAAATGAAAAGGATCACTTTTGTTTCAAAGAAATGGAGTTGTGAAAAGTGCGCATTCTAGACATGATACATAAGAGAACATTAACTGCATATAGATTGCATAAGCATTCACTCATTCGCATTATTGTTGTGAAATATCAATTGGTTGCACTATGTGTGGATTCTTCTATTTCCCTTGTGATTCTTTTAATTATTCGTTAATTTTTCTTTATGGATTGATATGATGACTCATCTTATGACTTTATGGATTATGCATTCCTTTTTCCTTTTAAGTTTAAATTCAGATTTTCGCAACTTCTGATCTTGTATTAATCTTTTCCTCCGAAACTTAAAACCCCTAAAGATACTAAAAGTCCATTAAACATTGTGTAAGCAGACGAAACCGACGAACTCGGAACCAGGACAAGGGTCAACCTAATGAAGCCGATCAACCGGCTATACAACAACCTAACCCCCAAGGAGGAGCACCCCAAAACCAACAGGGCGATGTGCTAAATGCGATTGGGCAATTGGCCAATCTTCTTAACACCTTCATCCAGAATCAAAATCCAGTACAGAACCCACACCCAGGTCAAAGTGCCCGGGATTCAGCACCACATCCGCCGCCCGCAGGTCATCGAGAAATGACTGCAGAGGCACCTGCTCCACAAGAGGAGCATTCCTATAATGTGCAGTTGCCGCCACCCCCGCCATACAGGAGACCCCACCGAAGCTCTTTACCGGACTTCATTAAGAGCAACCGGTATTTTGATGGGGCATTCGGCAAGCCGGATGAAGCTGAGGATTGGTTGGCTCAAGTGGAACGTTCTTTTGCTGCATACGAGATCCCACCTTATTTGCAGCTGAATATGGGACGTATATGTTAAGATACAATGCTCGAGTCTGGTGGGACTCCAAGAGAAGGAATTTGACTTCCCCCCACCTGGGAAACCTTTCGCCGGGAATTCTTGAATAATTATTTTCCCTCTAGCTTGAGGGTGAAGTATAGTGCGGATTTCCTTCATGTAAAGCAGAAAGGGAGAACAGTAGAGCAATATGAAACTGAGTTTGTTCACTTGCTGCAGTATGCCCCTGAATCTTTCAGGGATAGTGAGGAATTAAAGAAGCAGGTATTTCTGGGAGGCTTGGACGAGGAACTGCGAATCAAGCTGGAAGAGTTCGGAGTAAGAACCTATCCTGAGATGGTAGAAAAGGCTCGGGTCATTGAAGGGGCTAGGAAAAGGAAGTATCAGGAGCCCGAAAAGAGAGTATTCGGGAAGAGGCCGTTTGATGCCTCGAGCTCAGGGTTCAAAGGTAAACGGTACAGGCCGTACCAAGGGTTTAAAGAGGAGTCTAGCAGCAAGCCGACCCAGTTCAAGACCAATGTCACATGTTGGAAATGTAAGGGGACACATGCACCTAGGCAATGCCCGCAGTTGAGGAACAAGTGCTACTTTTGTGGCGATGCTGGCCACATGGTTTTTACGTGCCCGAAGAAACTGGCAGTAACTTGCTTCATTTGCAAGGAAAAAGGGCACTTAGCTTCCGAATGTTCACAACGAAAGAGCGTGGCCACCCGACCCTTCGGAGCCTCGAGTAATACCAACCCCTTGAGGTCTGGTAACAAGAGCGGAGTCGAGCAGCTTCCGCGATGCATGGGATGAGGCTGTACAATCTGGAAGGCCAATGGATGGTGGAAGAAGAAGAAGAGAGGAAGTGGAGTTGGCAGCTTTGGATCAAGCGAGAATGTTGATGGCGGCCTGGTGACAGGTTAGTAACGGAAACCCCTCCTAAGTTGAAATTAAGTTGTTTAATTGATTTATTGTTTAAATGAAATTGTAATATTATGGAAAGCTGGAAGTAGAGACCCTATGTGGATAGCCTTAAGAATATTTTAAGGTTCATATGTGATGGGTGTTTGTTGACCTCAGGACACATACAAGTAAATAGCGTGGAAGCCTATGCTTTGTTTGACACGGGAGCGACCCACTCGTTCATCACCTATAGTTTGGCCAACCGACTCGGATTGCCCATAGCCACAACCACGGTTAGCTTGAGGATTAAGACCCCCACGGGGTTGTGTCGACCCGAGATCTGATAAAAGACTGTCCATTGGAATCCTGGTCGCCACTCCAAAAGTGATTTAATAGTGTTGGAAATGAATAAATACGAAGTTATCCTCGGGATGAATTGGCTAAGTAGAGTAAAGGCAATAGTGGATTGCCAAAGAGGACTGTATGTTTTTATGATCAATCGGGAGAAAAAGTAGAATTTATGGGAGAGCCTTAGTCCCAAGAAGGTTTGATCTAAGCTCGTTCGAGTTGATGATGGAGGATGAGGAGATGATACCGATTGAGGGTGTCTTGGATGAAGGGGAAACCCGTGAGGAAAAGAATATTCCAGTGGTGAATGAATACTTGGATGTGTTCCCAGAAATTTTGCCGGGATTACCGCCAAGAAGAGAATTGACTTTGAGATTGTGTTGGCTCCAAATACCGAACCGATATCTAAAGCGCCATACCGGATGGCACCGCTGAGTTGAAGGAGCTAAAGACGCAGTTACAAGAACTTCTGGACCAGAAATTTATAAGACCAAGTGTATCGCCATGGGGCGCACCCGTCTTGTTTGTGAAGAAGAAGGACGGATCGATGAGATTGTGTATCGACTACCGGGAATTGAATAAGGTGACTGTCAAAAATCGATATCCCTTGCCAAGAATCGATGATTTGTTTGACCAGCTGCAAGGAGCTTGTGTGTTCTCACGTATTGACTTACGTTCGGGGTATCATCAGTAAGGATTAAGCCTGAGGATGTGCCTAAGACAGCTTTTCGTACTCGTTATGGGCACTACGAGTTTCTGGTAATGTCATTTGGACTGACTAATGCACCCTGCATTTATGGACTTAATGAATAGAGTCTATAAGCCGCTTTTGGATAAGTGTGATAGTCTTTATAGACGACATCCTCATATATTCAAAGACCAAAGAGCAACATGAGGAGCATCTCCGTTTGGCATTGCAAACCTTACGAGATAACAAGCTGTACGCCAAGCTGTCCAAGTGTGACTTTTGGTTAGACAGGATATCCTTCCTCGACATGTGGTAACGGGTGATGGGATATCAGTTGATCCCGAAAAGATCAAGGCGATAGTGGATTGGAAGCCACCACAAACAGTTACTGAAGTAAGGAGTTTCTTGGGATTGGCTGGCTACTATCGCAAATTTGTGAAGGATTTTTCGAAGATAGCTAAGCCGCTGACTCAATTGACTCAAAAGAATGAAAAATTCATTTGGACAGACAAGAGAGAACAAAGTTTTCAGGAACTAAAGCGACGACTGGTCTCGGCACCGATTTTGGTTTTACCAGATCCGGAAAAGTCTTACACGGTACATAGTGATGCTTCAAGAAATGGTCTTGGATGCGTCTTGATGCAAGAGCGGAAGGTCATTGCGTATGCTTCTCGGCAATTGAGACCGCATGAGCAGAATTACCCTACGCATGATTTGGAACTAGCTGCAGTTGTCTTTGCCTTGAAGTTATGGCGACATTATCTGTATGGACAACGGTGTGAGATATACACAGATCATAAAAGCCTTAAATACCTGTTCACACAGAAGGAGTTGAACATGAGGCAAAGGAGGTGGCTGGAATTAATAAAAGATTATGACCTGGGGATAAATTACTGTCCAGGGAGAGTAAATGCAGTCGCGGATGCCCTAAGTCGGAAGAATCACGGGGAGGTAGCCGCTTTGATTACAAGCAGAAGGAGTTGATTAAGGAATTTGAGAAATTAAGGATCGAGTTCATAGATCGAAGTGCTGAGCTTGAGATATCTAACTTGGTGCTGGAACCAACCCTCGTAGAAAGAATCAAGAAGCACAGAGGTATGACGAGGTGATACAAAAGATAAAAAGGGAAACCCTAGAGGGAAAGTACCTTGACTTTGCCATAGATGATGATGATGTGATTCGAATGAATGGGAGGTTGTGCGTACCAGAGGACGAGGACTTGAGAAAGGAAATAATGAGAGAGGCACATAACTCCGGATATACCATGCACCCGGGAGGCACCAAAATGTACCAGGATTTGAAAAGTTGCTATTGGTGGAATGGTATGAAGCGAGATGTGGCAGACTATGATGAAATGCTCGGTATGCCAACAAGTGAAGGTAGAGCACCAAAGACCAGGTGGATTGCTAAAGCCCTTACCCATTCCTGAATGGAAGTGGGATCAGATATCCATGGATTTTGTTTGTGGTTTCCCTAAGACTCCATCGGGTTGTGATGCAATATGGGTAATAGTGGACCGGTTAACTAAGTCGGCGCATTTCCTACCCATAAATATGACCTATTCCATGGAAAGATTAGCCAAGATCTATATTAGAGAGATCGTAAGATTACATGGCATACCTGCAGGGATTATCTCAGATAGAGACCCGAGATTTGTGTCCAAGTTTTGGATGAGCTTGTAGAAGAGCCTGGGTACTAAATTGCATTTCAGTACGGCTTATCATCCTCAGACCGACGGACAGTCCGAGCGAACAATCCAAACCCTAGAAGACATGTTGAGGGCGTGTGCCTTGGAATTCAAAGGGAATTGGGATAGTCATGTACACCTAATCGAGTTTGCCTACAATAACAGCTATCACTCCACCATCCAGATGCCTCCATATGAAGCTTTGTATAGACGGCGTTGTAGGTCCCCTTTGTTTTGGGATGAAGTGGAAAAGGTAGCAATTGGGCCGGAATTGGTACAGGAAGCCGCGGATAAAGTGAGGTTGATTCAGCGGAAAATGAAGGAAGCCCAGGATCGACAAAAGAGCTGGGCAGACTTGAAAAGACGAGAGCTTGAATTTAAAGTGGGTGATCATGTGTACCTGAAGATAAACCCGATTAAAAGTATCAAGAGGATGCGTCCACAAGGGAAATTAAGCCCGAGATACATTGGACCTTTTGAGATCTTGGAAAGAGTTGAAGACCTGGCGTATCGGCTAGCCCTACCACCTAATTTGTCCGGGATTCACAATGTGTTCCATGTGTCAGTTTTGAGGAGATATGTTGTCGACCTAAAAAGGATTATGGAATTGGAACCAATCCAGTTGAAGGAAAACTTGACATATGAAGAACACCCAGTAAAGATATTGGATAAGAAAACTCAAAGGCTACGAAACAAAGACATTCACTACGTGAAAGTGTTATGGAGGAATCATGCCTTTGAAGAAGCAACCTGGGAAGCGGAAGATGAAATCCGGAGAAAGTACCCCGAGATATTTGAAGGACAAGGTACGTCAGTTCCGTTTTGAGGACAAAACTTTATTTAAGGTGGGGAGGTTGTAAACCCCGATAATTCTCAGTAGCTAGGAAACCCCGGGAATTGGAAGCGAAACCCTAATCCGATCAGGTTGAGTATAGTGAATGAAGCCTAGGAACCCTAAATCCGGTTTTCCTTCGGTTTCATAGTAAAATAAATATTATGAAGTAAATGAATTTGAATTGTTGTTCCAAAGTACATTTCTAACCTTTGAAAGTTTTAAATTCGGGAATTTTTCAATTGCGGGCCTTCCCGAGCCCAATTACGGAAAAGCGTGCTCCGGACCACGGATTCAGAAAAATGTTCCGGAATATTCATTAGAACCGTAATTTTATAAGGATTCCAAAAGTATCAATTTCATAATTTTCCGAGCTATAAAGATTACAGTTACAGCTTTTCCCGTGTTTTCGGAATAACCGGTAAAGTAGATGTCTTGTCTACTATTCACAAGTACAACCTACACTCCACACTACCCATACCCTATTCTTACATCCTTACAACTACTCATTTCAATTTTATTTTCCAAGGAATTTTGTCTTTTAAATAATTACTACATTTATTACATTTTAATTAACTAAATTACAAATATTGAAATTTCAAACACACACACACACACCAAAGAGGGCCGGTGCCCCCCCCCCCCCCCCCCTTATTTCCCTCTCAAATTTATTTATTTTACTCCTTTTTAGTTATCTAAACCCTAATGCACTCCATATATATTCATAATTTTCTCTCTCTCCTTCATTTCCTTCTTGTTTTAAAATTGGAAAAAGAGAAAACCTCTCTTCTTTTCTTCCCTTTATGCCGAGCCCCCCCTCCCTCTCCCTCTTGCACTTTCAACTCAAGACTCCTCCATATCTACCTTAGATCCTCCTTTGGTATGTTGATTCAAGCCTTCTTCTTCCTAGTTCTTGTAATGGCAAGACCATATCTTGTGTATTTCCTCACTAAATCCCAATGAGCTAATGCTAGGGGCATGTAAACACATGAACAAGAATGTCAAGCCATCACAAGACATGGATCCAATGTTTAGATGTGTTTTTGTTAAGATCTCATCTTGTTCATGCATGTAAAGTAGTGATCTTGCACATATATTGTTGTTCATGCCATGAGATCCATGCTTTATATATCATATGTAGTAGATCTAAGGTTTAGACATTCACAACTTCATGTACATGCATGATCATAGGTTCATTTTGTTTTATATGCTTTGATGACCATAAGAATGAAGTCTTGTTCATGTACAGAGATGTTAGATAGTATATCTTAACATGTAGAAGGCAAGACCATTGAAAAAGGAAGGGCTTTGTTAGATATGAAAAGTTGAAAATTCGGATGAAATGGAAACCCTACCTTAAAGACCCCCAAAATCAACTTTAAACCCATATTTCATAAGAAAAATGGAGGGTATGTGTAATAGACATGTTAAAGGAATTATATTCATGAGTTTAGATGAGTTTAGGCATAATAAAATAAGGAAAACAAGAGGTGAAGTTAGAAGGAAAAATGTTGACTTTGGATGTGTTGTCAAATTCGTAATTTTGGGTAATGCCTAAATAAACACTTAGTATTTAAGCCTAAAATGGATGTTTTATAAGCTAAATGAAGTCCTTAGATAATGTATACATTGAAGCTCCAATTTTTAATGCATTAGACAAGATTTCTCTTAAGAAAAATATAAGAAAAGGAAATTTGGAAAATTCGGATTTTCACAAATAGCTTATTTAAAAACATGTTTACCAAATGAAAAGTGTGAATTTTTATGCATGAATGGAGGCCATAGCTATTATAGGCTTTGGAAACTTATTTTTAGATAGAAAACAAGTGGACTACAAGACTAAAAGCCAAAGAAACCCTAAGGAGTATAATGTGGAAAAAATAGTCTACTAGAAATAACCTTTGAGAGATTTTCTAACACTTAGGAGTTCATAAGGGTTTATCACCACAAAAATTATCATGACCATGCACATATGAAGTTCATTGCATGGCATACACCTTAGTAGATCATTCCTATATCATTCATGCATGAACCATCAACTAGGAACATTTCTTACCAAAAGCAAAACACATTTTCAAAAGCGGATCAATTGTGGAACAGAACTGATCCCACTGTTCCGTGACCTTACTATTTTCAAAACTTGAATTTAATACTTGAAATAGATATATCTTTCGAAGTAGATAGAGATCGATATAAAATTTGCGAAATTCCGAGTTAAAATGACCAAGTTATGGCCGTTTTAAGTCGGAACTTCCGAAAATAGCGTGAAATCCGAATTCAACTAGTCTAGATGTATAGTTTGATTTAGTTACATGATGAGAATCTCATTAGGATTATTCTTGCTTGGTAGGTGATCTCGAGCAGGACGACACTCTACCTCCCTACTATTATTATTAAGAAGTTTGGCGTCCAATGGCCGAGTGAGTTTACTTCCACTCTCAATTAATGATTGTGTTTGTAATGTAGTGGCACTAGTGGTGTAGGCAAAGATAAAAGAAATTGTATATGCATGATGGGGTATATGGGAATTGCTTATGTTGTTATTGTTGATATGTGCAATGGAGTTTAAGGAATATCGAAACCGGGTGTCAAGATATTAACTGTTCATTAGTATCTTATGATGAATGTCTGTGAACTCTTGTTGGTCACTTAAAAGAACTGAATTAATGAATATTCGACTCCAACTATAAATTGAATTCATTCATGTCACGATGGGGTTGGAGCATTCGCATTTGTTGGTTAATCGTGATCCATAAAACGAAATTGTTGGTTAATCGTGATCCATAAAACGAAGTCTTGTTAGTTGACCGTGAGCTTAAACGGCGTCGTACCGCAGGATTCGTTAATCTGCTAACCCGGGATGGAGGGCGTAAGTCCATCCACATATGATTTCCGGTTGGTCATATGTTTGCTGAATTCATTTGGTTGATGCATATACTTGCCTGAATAATCACTTGCTTGACTGAATTATGTTTAATTGCGTTATGGAAGTATTGCTCACTAAGCTAGTTAGCTTACGCCCCCATAGTTTCTATCTTTTGCAGCATGATTTTATATGGCTTAGGCCAAGACAAGCCACAGCGCAGGTATCGGAGATAGGAGTTTCCCATAGAAGTTTAATTCATTCCTTTTGTATAGACTTCCATTGGAAACTAAGGACTCAAGATGACTGTAATGGACTGTTATTCTTTTGCGGGGGAATGCCCCTTAGATCTTGTAAACTTTAAAAATTATGCGTTTTGATTTATTATCTATGGCTAATGAATGCCTCGTTAAACTGTTTAACTCCATTTGTTGAAGTATTCTATTGTCGTAAAGGAACGCTTTACATCTACTTAAGACTTCCGAAGGCCCCGGGTAGGGAACTCGAGAGTCTTACTTAGTATGTGGCGGGCTGTTACGTTTAGGATACCCTACGGGGAGTGACATAGGTATTCTGGATTCGGGGTGTTTGGAGAGTACCCACTCATCCATATATGTATATGATTATTATTTTCAAAAGGTTATTTGATTTTTAATGGAGTCTGAGTAACTCTGAGTTCAGGATTAGTGTGTGACTAAGACTGGACTGTGTTGTTATGTTGGCTTAAGAAAGATAATAATATGATTGTTTGCATTAGTTTAAGTTGCACGAATTGTATGCCTTTTGTATGTGCATATGCATTTGTTTTTGGATTGGAGTTATCGTACTGGGCGTCGCCGCTCATTCTTTTAAATTTCAAGTACAGGTGAAGAAGATATAGTATATGATCTATCCGGTTATGATTTATTTTTTGATAGCCGGGATGGCGATAGTGGACCTGACTACCCAGCTGAGAGTTAGGCTTCATATACTAAGTTGCTGAGAGAAGACATGTTTCGATCATTTGAGATTGTAGTTGGATTCATTGTTGGTTTTAAATGAAGATATTTTAATACAAACAGTTTTTAGTTTATGAAGAATTTGTTGACTATGAAGTCAACTTGGATTTTATGTTTGAACAAGGAGTTTATGTTTTATGAAGTATGAGTTTTTATTTTTAATAGGTTTCGTATCCTATCAAATACACTATGTGTGTTCTCAAGTGATATTTGATATGTTTGTGAATATTAGAGCCTTTGCGTGTCCTATTTAAGAGAGAATACATGGCGGGTTGTAATGCCTTATTTTAGGGTGTTACATCATATATCTGATATTAGTTTCACATTTGCTAATTTGTTCATTTTCTAGTTATGAAAATTATTGAAGATTCTATTGGCAATTCAGGATTTTAATTTCTAAAATCTCTAAATCTTTTAATTAGAATATTAGTGTAATTTAAATATTTATTTAAGATCTAAATTTTTAGATATTGATCTATTTTTGATCTTATCATATCTTTTGTAATTCTAGTGATTTATCTTTAATCAATATTTCTATAACTTGTAGGTTCTAAAAATTTAATTGTCTTTTATTGTAATTTAAAATTATGATTTCTTGTTGGATCATTTATCATTTTACCAAATATTATGTTTGACTATATCGGAGTTATTTATACTAATTTGTTAATAACAACATATTTTTTTCTAGTGCTACTTAATATTGTTATCAGATTAATAATAGTTTGAACACCATTATTTCATTATTTAACAAGTGTAGGATTTATTTTCTAAGTATTGAACTTAAGGAAAAATGATTCAAGAATTTATATTAACTATTGGTTTATCGTTATTTATAAATTATTTGAAATCATAGAAGTTATAGTTTGTATTTTGAAATTTTTTATTAGTAAAGATTCTAATTTTTCTAATTATAATCAAATCCATTCACACTTTAACATTTTTAAATCGAGAAGAAAAAAATTGGAGTGATTTTTACTACTTGTTCCAAATATTCTATATAATTCTATATTACATTTTTAGTATTTGTTAAAATTAGGTTACTTAAAATTAGGGGGATTACAGAGAGGGGAGGAATTGTGTGTTAAAAATTAATTTTTGTAATGAAAAGTAATAATATGTAAAGTATGATGTGAAATAAAGTTATATGAGAAAAGTAAAAAAGTAAGATAATAGATATATAGGTAGTAAGAATAATTGTGTAAAAAGTAGAGATAGATGAATGGTAATGAATAGTAAAAATAGTATAATGAATAGTAGACTAGGCAAATAAAATACTCATAGTAATAAAAATAAGTGTAAACAAGCTATATCAGATATTTTTAGATTCCGAAAAATTCTAAAACTGATATTTTTGGAATCCTTATATTATTACAAGTCTAACGGTGTTATTGGAATATTTTTACCGTCCGATGTACCAAGGCACGACTTTCAAAAACTAATCCCATTTGGATACAAAATACATTAAAAATTAGTGAATGTGATATTTTTAAGCTTCCCTATATTATCACAAACTATTATCCACAGTTATCTTGATGCTGTTGTTTAAGGTTTATGAGCGTGAGATTGTCGGATCTAAACACTAGAGTTTATTGTAGACTTTGTTGACTTTTAAGGTTCTGGTTTGACTTTCGGCTTTTTGATTCATTCGTAAGATCATAAAATTTTGGGTTTTTAACCGTGTTATATTTTTGGTTCAAAATTTATGTTTTACTTTATTTTTATGATTTATTTAATATTTTCCAGTTACCAGGATTGTTTAATCGAGTATAAGATTGTGTGATAATTCAGTTTGACTTTTGACATTAATTTAGATTTTTTATTCCAAAATTAACCGAAAGGCTTAACGTTCTATAATGTTGTTGTTGAATATTATTTGGATATTCCATCTTGATTTATGTGTTAGGGATTGAATAAATGAATTGTCTCATGTGTGGGTTTTGGGTCAAACGATGATTGAATTTCTATTTTTATTCTCAAAGGTTCTTTTTTTCTTAAGGCCATGAAATTTCGTATTTGATATTGTTTAGGGTTTGATTTTAACTTGGGTTGGCTTTTAGGGTTTCGATTTGGTATTTTAATCTTAGGATTATTTTCTAAGAGTTATGAAAAAAATTCGGAAGTTTACAGCTTGAGGTTACCACAGGGTTGTCAACTTCATAGGAACTAAGCAGGCTTCGAAGGAGACCGCTTGAGTGTTATAATTCAAAGAATGTATACAAACTAAAATTTTTTAGAAGTAAACCTGTTTATTTTTCACAAAAGGACTCGACTAGCTCTTAAATTTCCAATTCCAAAGTTAAAACTAAAGTAAACTTGTTTCTTAAGGATTTTACAACTTAATTCTAATTTAGTAGACCAATCACAACAGTAGGTGATTAAGATACTTTTACAAGTTAATTTCATTGCTTTCAGTCTTTACTTTGTACTATCTCCAATTCTTAAGAGATTTTTGAAAAATTTTAGCAGAATTTCCCCAAAATTTGCTTTCAAACCAAAAATACAAGGTGGGTATTTTCAAATATAAATAACAGCAGACAACAGATCATATTCACAACTTTAATTCAGTACTTCATTCAATTTATCCCTTCCCCCACACTTCAACTAAACAGTGTCCTCACTGTTTTGCAACAAATTAAATTATAGGAAAGGAATAAGAAAAAGAATTTGATACTTCCCTGACTTCATGTGTTTCATAGTCATCAAAATTGCATTACAAGAGAGAATTTTTGCTTTGCTTGCTTTCTTGTAGCCACTACAAAAAAAAAAAAAAAAACAAAAATAAAAGCAGAAATAAAGGAGTCTATCCACAGGAACTTGGGTGCTCAAAATATATACAGGCCAATATGAAAAAATAAAAAGTCAATGAAGATCAAATGAAAGCTAGCAGGATCTCTAGCTCTCTAGCCCTAGACTGGCTCCGCTGCTATGCTCAGGAGTATGTCTCTAAGTGTCTCCTGGGCTGGCTATGTATGTATGCTTCGAACTGAGTCTATCTGTGTGATGTGAACTGTGCCTAGACTCAGTGAAGTCTCATATGTCATCTCAGCCCCTGTCTCTGGGCTCAAGCAGCAGATAACCGTCTTCAATGCCTCAAAGATAGACTTTATGAATTTCTTGTTTTTCTTCCTCTCTTTTTCTTGTCTACTCTGAGCTCCTGACTTTGCTTCTTCAATTCTTGAACATCCAGCCTAAGCTGGTCCATATCGTATGTTGAAGAAGTACCTGTAGGAGGAGGAGGAGCAGATGTAGATGAGATCTCAAATGGAACATCTCCAGGAAAGATATCCTACAACTCAATCTTCTCCAGAACTGGTGGCTAAGCTCCTCTAAGGTTTTTAAGCAATCCCCAGCCTCAGAATGGTGCTGATGAGATCTTTCTACTCTCAAATATCTCATCTTCTTATGGAGGCTCAAAAATACCCATCCCCTTCAACAATTTGGTGATGTAACCACCACAACACAGGACTCTAGTCCTAGTATCATCACCCTGTCGGTAAATGAAATTCACTATCTCCACACCCAGATCAATCCTATAGCCTCTGATAAGGCTGTACAAATAAAACATATCAAAACTAGTCACCTCGCTATGACTAGTCTTCTTGCAGCTCAGGGTGTGTGCAAGGATGTGGTGGAGTAGCTTGTGCTCAATAGCACCAAATGAAGTGGCCAATGATTTGGTGGGGACAAATGGCTCATTTGCTCTGTCAGGAGGAACCAACTGAAACCAGTAAGCCTCTTTGAGTCATGTGATCATCTCCCTCAGGCCAACTGTTAGGCAGATTGAAATTTTCCTCCTCATCATCATATAATCCTAATAGTTGGCCCATCTTCTTCAACTTAACTTCCCTGATCTCACCCATAACCTAGAACTGGAATGTGGACTCAGCTCTGTCAGGGATATTCTTTAATGTGGATAAGAACCAATGGTCAAGTTCTTATAAGCTGGCTCCCTAAAATCAAACAATCTAATCCAAGCTGGGTCTTGGATTGTGTTTCTAATCCTGCTAGAAATCCCAAACTCATCTAATAAGCTCCAGTCCAGATATTGAGTATTCAAGAAATCCATCTTCACTAGCCTCTTTTTCCAATCTTTAGCATACTACTGACTGGACAGCAGATTCCTGGTCTGAGAACCAGATGTAGAGGCATCTATAGTCTTTTGTTTCTTTTGTCGAGGAGCCATTCCTGCAAATTAAATTGAACTTAATTAGAACAGGGAATCAATGAAATTCTTACTGACTACATTCCTAATTTATGCCTAATTCATTTAATGATTTCAAACAAATTGGAGATCATAGGCATATTACATGCACAATTTGAAAATGTACACTTGCAAAACAAAGTCAAAGCTGACAGCTTAGATTGGCCAGCTTAGAATTGAACGTTGGAATTTCAAACTTTTCAAACAGAAATGATTTTCAAAAATTTTTTCATTCAAAGTCCCAAAAACACTTCTATACCGAATTCATCTTAAAATTTTCAAAAATTCACAATCCTAAGTTCAAATTAGAGCACAATTGAGCATAATTCATGAATTGGAGCTACTAACTAGTATGAAAATTCACAAATCCAGCAGCCACACCATCAATTCCACAAAACCAAATTACACAGTTTACACAAGCTCAAGAACCCTAATTCGAATTTATACACAGCTCATGATCAACTCAGCACAAATTGGAATATGCATGGAACGAAATGCAGCTTAAACAGACTATCAGAATATCATCAAAACCATCAAATCCGAAGATAATGTCACATTTACAAATGTCAAGGATCTCCATTTAAGCTATTCGACGGATTGAACATAGATTAATGGATCTAAAACTGGGAAATTAAGAGTAAAAGTTTAGAAACTTACTTGGGCAGATGGATTACACTCAATGGATGAAGAAATGGGCAGTGGGATTCGTCAAGTGAGAATGAGAGAGAGTGAATATTGAGAGAATATGTGAAAGGGAGAGAGAAACATACCTGTTGAATGCAATTCTGCAGAACGTACACCGGCATTTCTGTCGAGTACGACGGTGGCTTACCTACCGGGGTAACTAAATTAAATTCATGCCGAGAGCAAATGGCTGGCAACTTACCCATTTACACTGCCGACGTACAGTCTACGCCAGCTTCAAAGCTGGCGGCTTTCAAACCCAGATGCCGGCTTTGATCGGGATTTTTCAAAACTCTTGCAATTTCGAACATACGCTGCCTTGAACACCGGCAGCTTAGAATCCGGTGTAATTGTTGTTGCAAACGCTGGCTATAAGCCGGCGGCTTTCACCTTCCCTTTGCCGGCTTTTTGTGCGATGCTCACCTACCTCTCTTTTTGACTCTTACACCGGCTTAAAGCGGGAGGCTTAGGTCCGGCTTTCCTTGATTTTTCAAAGCTAGCACAAGGCTGGTAGCCTTGAGCCGGCTTTCAGCTTTTTCAATTTTTTTTTTTTGCATAACCTGTCCACACTAAAAATAAAATTAGTAAAAACAAATAAAACTACTCTAAAATTAAACATGGGTTGCCTCCCAAGAAGCGCTTAGTTTAGAGTCGCTTAGCCCGACTTTTCCAATTCTTTTCATGGTTCCTTCAGTTCATGACAGTGGAAGCACTATCATGGTTTTCCCTTCATAAAAATGTTTGAGCAAATGCCCATTCACCTTAAAAGTCCGATTATCATCAGTTTTCAATTCTACTGCACCATAGGGAAAAACTTTGGCAATTTCAAACGGTCCTGACCATCTTGATCTCAACTTTCCTGGAAACAACTTCAAAGGAGTTATAAAGTAAAACTTTTTGTCCAGGCAAAAACTCCCGCTTGATAATGTTTCTGTCATGCCATTTCTTCGCTCGTTCCTTGTAGATACGAGAATTCTCATAAGCTTCATTCCTCCATTCATCCAATTGATTCAATTGAAGCAATCTTTTCTCCCCTGCAGCTTTTTCATCAAAATTAAGGAATTTAATGGCCCAATATGCCTTGTGCTCAAGTTCTACAGGAAGATGACATGATTTACCAAAAACAATCATAAATGGGGACATTCCAATAGCGGTTTTAAAAGCAGTTCTATAAGCCCATAATGCATCATCTAATTTTAAAGACCAATCTTTTCTAGATGCATTAACAATTTTTTCCAAAATTCTTTTTATCTCCCTATTGGATACCTCAACTTGTCTACTTGTTTATGGATGATAAGGGGTAGCAATTTTGTGGTGTAATACCATATTTTGACAAAAGTTTTTCAAATTGCTTGTTACAAAAATGTGATCCCCCATCACTAATGATAGGTCTAGGCACCCCAAATCTAGTAAAAGTATTCTTTTTCAAAAATTTCAAAACTACTCGGGCATCATTTGTTTGTAAAGCAACAGCTTCCACCCATTTAGAAACATAATCGACTACCACAAGTATATATTTGTTTGAAAAAGATAAGGGAAAAGGACCCATGAAGTCAATTCCCTACACATCAAAAAGCTCAATTACCAAGATAATGTTTTGTGGTAATTCATGTTTCTTGGAAATATTACCAGTTCTTTGACATTGAGCACAAGACAATAAATATTTCCTGCAATCACGAAACAAATTAGGCCAATAAAATCCAGATGATAAGACCTTAGCTACAGTCCTTTGAAGACCAAAATGACCTCCGCTTCTTTTGAATGACAATGCTCAATAATGTTAAGCTGTTCAGATTCAGGCACACAACGTCTAATTACTTGGTCAACACATTTTTTGAACAAATGGTTCGTCCCAAAAATAGCTTTTCACATCATGCAAAAACTTTTTCTTTTGTTGATAAGACAAACCATATGGAATGATTTTGCTAACCAAGTAATTGACATAATCAGCATACCAAGGCAAATTTAGGATCTACTGCATGCAATTGTTCATCAGGAAACTTTTCATTGATAGGAATATCTAAACTATCAGATTCTAGTCTAGATAAATGATCAGCAATCACATTCTCAGTTCCCTTCTTATCCTTAATCTCAAGATCAAATTCTTGCAGCAACAATATCCATCTAATCAACCTTGGCTTTGCATCAGCTTTAGCAAACAAGTATTTCAAAGCAGCATGATCAGTATATACTATGACTTTAGATCCTATCAGATAAGGCCTAAACTTGTCACAAGCAAATATAACAGCAAGAAGCTCCTTCTCAGTTGTGGCATAGTTTCTTTGAGCCTCATTCAAAGTTCGACTAGCATAGTATATAACATGAAACAACTTACCTCTTCTCTGACCCAATACTGCTCCTACAGCAAAGTCGCTGGCATCACACATAAGTTCAAAAGGCAGCTCCCAATCAGGTGCAATAATCACTGGGTAGATGTGAGCTTTTCCTTTAATAAGTTAAATGCCTGCAAACAATTGTCATCAAAATTAAACATTGTATCTTTCTCAAGAAGATTGCAAAGGGTTTAGAAATTTTAGAGAAGTCCTTAATAAATCTCCTATAAAAACCTGCATGTCCTAAAAAACTTCTAACTCCCTTAACAGTGGTAGGTGGTGGCAATTTCTCTATGATCTCAATTTTGGCCTTATCAACTTCAATTCCTCTTACTGAAACTTTATGACCCAAAACAATCCCTTCTCTTACCATGAAATGACATTTTTCCCAGTTTAAAATCAAATTTGTTTCTTTGCATCTTTGAAGAACACAAGCTAAGTTTTCTAAACATGCTTCAAAAGACTTTCCAAAAACAGAAAAATCATCCATAAAAATTTCAATAAAATTCTCAAGCATGTCAGAAAAAATAGCCATCATACACCTTTGAAAAGTAGCAGGTGCATTGCAAAGACCAAAGGGCATCCTCCTAAAAGCAAAAGTGCCATAGGGACAAGTAAAAGTGGTTTTTTCTTGGTCATCAGGAGCTATAGAAATTTGATTATAACCAGAATAACCATCTAAAAAGCAATAATAATCATGCCCTGCAAGTTTTTCTAACATTGATCAATGAAAGGAGGGGAAAGTGATCTTTTCTGGTGGCATCATTTAACTTTCTATAATCAATGCAAACTCTCCACCCAGTTACAGTACGAGTAGGAATCAAGTGATTTTCTTCATTTTTCACTACAGTCATACCACCTTTCTTTGGTACAACTTGAACTGGACTTACCCACTTACTATCAGAGATAGGATAGATAATACCTGCATCAAGTAGTTTCAAACTTCCTTTTTTACTACCTCCTTAAGTGTTGGGTTAAGTCTCCTCTGTGGTTGAACTATCGGTTTGTACTCAGCTTCCATCAAGATTTTGTGAGTGCAAATTATAGGGCTAATTCCCTTGATATCAGCAATAGTCCAACCAATTGCTTCTTTATGCTTCCTTAGAACTCCAAGCAGCTGCTGCTCTTGTTCACCTGTCAAATAAGATGAAACAATTATTGGCAAAGTATCTCCAGTTCCTAGAAAAGCATATTTCAAATGTGAAGGAAGGGGTTTAAGCTCAAGATTTGGTGGCTGTATCAATGATGGTACTGGCTTGCTTTCACTAGTGCCTAGGTCCTCATAATATCTTCCTTTGATTTGGTGCACTTTCTCAACTTCTTCTTCTTCTTCATCATCACTCCATTCATCAAGATTTCTTAAAACAGATTCCATAGTCTCTATACCTACATTCTCTTCAACAGACTCAGAAATAAACTCATCAATAATATCAATAGTATAACAGGAACCTTTATCAAATCTTTTCATTGCATCGTAAACATTAAAGGTTACCTGATCATTTTCTACCCTTAAAGTGAGTTTACCTTGTTCCACATCAATTAATGCTTTATCGGTTGCAAGGAATGGTCTGCCAAGAATCATTGGGACTTCACGATCCTCATCCATTTCCAAGACTATAAAGTCTACGGGAAATATGAACTTGTCAACTGATGGGGATCAGCTAGCATCGAGTCTTCAAGAAACGAAGTCCAATGATCCATTACATGGTATTGGAGGACCAATGACACGAGCTAGAGCTAAGCGAATGAGAGAAGCTTTGCACAGTCTAGTGATGGAGTTGCAAGAGAAGGAGTCATACTTCTCCAAGGAAGAACCAACATTAATTCACATCATTCAAGCTTCCAAAGAGGTGGTCCAAGACATGGAGAAACAAGTTTTCCCTTGAAGGCCTCAAAAAATTATCTTTTATTTTTAGGTCGTGTATTCATTAATTTTGAGTCGCATCTTTTCATTTATTTTAGGTCGCATCTTTTCATTTATTTTAGGCCGCGTCTTTTCATTAATTTTAGGTCTTTATGTAAGCCTATAAATAGAGGCTCCACTTTATGTATTGGCAGATTATCAAATTGAAAGAAAACACTTTTCTTGAGAGAACTCTCTCTTTTGTTCTTTGCGAAAGAACTCCTTTTTTATTTCTTCAATCTAAACGCTTGGGGAAATCATCTAGATAACTTAGGTTTCAATCAACAGGTTTGGATTGGGGTCTAGATCCTATTCATCACTTGTTCAAGACTATCCTTTGGGGATTTGATTTCCACATCGATTGTAGGTTCTAGGTTTAATATACCTATGGTTCTCATCATTTGGTATGAGCTTCGGCTTCTTGAATCAAGTAAATCTATCCTTTTCATCATCTTATTTTGATTGTTATTATTTCATAGTTTTCAATTTCGTATTATATTAAAAAAAAAGAAATTCGTGTCAAAAAAAAAAAAGAAAGAAGAGAGTTTTAGTATTTGTTTCTATATTGTCTTCATCTTGTTGCTGATCATCGTGTGCTAGTCCTTGTTATTGTTTCTTCCATCTGCTGTTGTTTGGAATCGCTTGTTGATAGGTTGAGTTCTCTTAGTGCTTTGATTTGAGAAATTTATTCAGTAAGTTCTGATCAAAGAACATAAAGAGCGAGTTGGGAGGCACATTTGTTGTGAGTGAAAACACGAGAGACTATATTTTTTAGTGTAAATAGGTGAGGGAGTGAATTATGAGGACTATATCTTTTTGTTTTATCACTAACTCTTTTGTTGCAGCAATATGTATGACCAGACTCCAATGGGTGGAGAGAAGGGAGAAGGAGATAATAAGTTGATGTTTGAGGCGTTGTTGAGTGAGATGAAGAAAATGTTGAGTGCTGAGATGGAGCAAATCCATGAGAGGATTGATGTGATAAAGTAGAGTAAGGAACCAACGGGTAGCAATTCTAGAGGGTAGAAGAATAAGAGGGTTCCGAAAAGGGGAGTGAGGTTAGATGGAGAGGATACTGATTCGAGGGAATATAGTTACATGAGGAGAGAGGGAATACCCAGAGGAGAGATGGTAATGTAGGAAGCATAAAAATGAAAATACCTTCTTTTCAGGGGAAGAATGATCCGAAGCTATACTTGGAGTGGGAGCGAAAGGTTGATCACATCTTTGAGTGCCACAACTACACGGAGGAGAAAAAGATTAAACTAGTAGCAGTTGAGTTCACTGATTATGCTAGTGTATGGTGGGATCAGTTGATGCGAAATAGGCGACGGTATGGGGTGAGGCCTGTTGGCACATGGGATGAGATGAAAACAATCATGCAGAAGAGATTTATCCCTAATCACTATTATAGGGATTTGCATAGGAAGTTGCAGGGTTGACACAGGGGTCCAAGAGCGTAGAGGACTATTATAAGGAGATGGAGATAGCCATGATTAGAGCCAAAGTAGAGGAGGATGACGAGGCTACAATGACTAGGTTTATCAATGGGTTGAATCGGGAGATTGCTGATGTAGTAGATCTACAGCATTATGTAGATATTGAGGAGTTGTTGCACAAAGCGATCAAGGTAGAGAAGCAGTTGAAGTATAGGGGGGGCTTCTAAATCTAGTGCGACTTCTAACTCTTCATGGAAGTCAAACTGGAAGAAGAACACTACAGACTCAAAACCAAAAGAGGATGTGGCCAAGAGTCCAGTTACTTCTTCAAAAGGTAAAGTTGACACTAAACCTTTCGGTAGAGCTCGTGATATCCAATGTTTCAGGTGTAAAGGATTTGGACATATTGCATCTCAATGTCCGAATCAAAGGGCTATGGTCATTCTGGATAATGGTGATGTGGAGAGTGTGAGTTCAGAGGATGATCCTGATATGCCAGCCTTGGAGGATTGTAGTGATGTGGATGTGGAAGGGCCTGTGAATGGAGAATTGCTTGTCACTAGGCAAGTTCTCAATACTCAGCCTAAGGAGGAAGGAGATGAGGTGCAGCGTGAGCATATTTTTCATACTCGATGTCATGTGTAGAATAAGGTATGTAGCTTAATAATTGATAGTGGTAGCTGTACTAATGTTGCTAGTACCTTGTTGGTTGACAAGCTGAAGTTGAAGACATTGAGGCATCAAAAACCATACCGATTGTAGTGGTTGAATAAGTATGGGGAAGTGAAGGTGACCAGGCAGGTTCTTATTTCTTTCTCCATTGGGAGTTATCATGATGAGGTGATGTGTGACGTAGTCCCAATGCAGGCTAGCCATATTTTGTTGGGCCGACCATGGCAGTTTGATAGGAGGGTGAAGTATGATGGGTACAAGAACCAATACTCATTTATTTTGGACAAAAGAAGTGTAGTTCTAACTCCCCAGAAACCATAGGAGGCTAGTGAGGATCAGGAGAGGATAGCAAGAGAGTTTAAAGAAAAACACCTGAGTGTGCGAGAGGAAAGTGGAAAAGAAAGAAAGAATGAGAGTGCAGCAAAGAGTGATAAACAAACACTAGTAAGCAAAGAGAGATGGGAATCAAACACACTGAGTGGAGAGAACATGGTAGGCAATAGTGGAGAGGCAAGAAAAAGTGAGGTTAAGAGTGCTATAGTGGCGAGGCAACAGTTACTTGTACTCATGTATAAGGATGTGTATGTTTCTACTACTGACCTTAACTCTTCTTTGCCAAGTGTGGTTGTGTCTCTTTTGCAGGAATATGAGGACTTATTTCCCGAAGAAGTGCCAAGGGGATTGCCTCCATTAAGAGGCATTGAACACCAAATTGACTTTATCCCAGGTGCTTCAATTCCAAATCGGCCAGCTTATTGGGCTAACCCAGAGGAAACAAAGGAGATCCAGAGGCAAGTTGATGATCTGGTGGAGAAAGGGTTTGTGAGAGAGAGCCTCAGCCCATGTTCGGTTCCGGTCATTCTGGTTCCAAAGAAGGATGGAACTTGGCGAATGTGTGTCGACTGTCGAGCAATCAACAAGATCACAGTTAAGTATAGACATCCCATTCCTAGACTTGATGATATGCTTGATGAGTTGCATGGTGCTTGTCTGTTTTCCAAGATTGACTTAAAGAACGGCTATTACCAGATTAGAATGAAAGAGGGAGACGAATGGAAAACCGCTTTTAAAACTAAATTCGGTCTCTATGAGTGGATGGTAATGCCTTTCGGGTTAACAAACGCACCTAGTACATTTATGAGATTAATGAATCATGTTCTTCATGCTTTTATTGGGAAATTTGTTGTTGTATACTTTGATGATATCTTAGTTTACAGCAAGACCTTAGATGAGCATGTTAAGCATTTGCAATGTGTGTTTGCTGTGTTGAGGGACAATAAGTTGTATGCCAACTTGAAAAAGTGCACCTTTTGCATGGAAACTGTGGTTTTTCTTGGGTTTGTTGTAGGTGCAGATGGGATTGTTGTTGATGAGGAGAAGGTGAAGGCGATTCG
This sequence comes from Combretum micranthum, assembly GCA_024138025.1. Classification (NCBI taxonomy): domain Eukaryota; kingdom Viridiplantae; phylum Streptophyta; class Magnoliopsida; order Myrtales; family Combretaceae; genus Combretum; species Combretum micranthum. The sequence continues at coordinate 184,527 of JAMXBD010002314.1, read as the reverse complement.
GGAGTGGCCAACACCAAGGAATGCAAGTGAGGTCAGAAGCTTTCATGGATTAGCAAGCTTTTACAGGAGATTTTTTAGGGACTTCAGTTCTATAGCTGCTCCTTTAAACGATCTTGTTAAGAAGAATGCTGAGTTCAGATGGACTGAAGAACATGAGAAGGCCTTTAACGCTCTGAAAGGTAAGTTGACTAATGCACCCTTACTTGTTCTTCCTAATTTTGAGAAAGTTTTTGAGATAGAATGCGATGCTTCCGGGAAAGGTATTGATGGTGTTTTGATGCAGGATTCCAAACCGATCGCTTACTTTAGCAAAAAACTTAGTGGTGCTGCATTAAACTACCTAGTCTATGACAAGGAGCTATATGCTTTAGTGAGGACCTTGCAAACTTGGCAGCATTATTTGTGGCCCAAGGAGTTCATCATTCATTCAGATCACGAGAGCCTAAAATTTCTGAAAACTCAAGGTAAGTTGAACAAGAGACATGCAAAGTGGCTGGAATACATTGAGACATTTCCTTATGTGATTAAATACAAGCAAGGAAAAGAGAATGTGGTGGTTGATGCACTTTCTCGAAGGTATTCACTCTTGACTTCTTTACATACCAAGTTGCTTGGATTCGAACTCATTAAGGATTTGTATGAGACTGATGCTGATTTTAGTCAAATTTGGGCTGCTTGTTCTGAATCTGGATATGCTGATTACTTTAGGCATGATGGTTATTTGTTTAAGAAAGATAAGTTGTGTGTGCCTAAAAGTTCAGTGCGTGAATTACTTGTGAGGGAGACACACGGGGGCGGTTTAATGGGACACTTTGGTGTTAAAAAGACTTTGGATATTTTGCATGAACATTTTTATTGGCCAAGAATGAAGCATGATGTAAAGCTGTGTGTGACAAGTGTATTGCATGTAGACAGGCCAAATCTAGAGTAATGCCCCATAGAGAATACCTTCCTTTGCCTGTGCCTAACCAACCCTGGACTGACATTTCAATGGATTTTGTATTAGGGTTACCACGGTCTCAAAGTGGTAAGGATAGCATTTTTGTTGTTGTTGATAGGTTTAATAAGATGGCTCATTTCATTGCCTGTTCTAAAACTAATGATGCACAACATATTGCTGATTTGTTTTTCAAGGAGATTGTGCGTTTGTATGGCTTGCCTAGATCTATTGTGAGTGATAGAGATGTGAAATTCTTGAGTCATTTTTGGCGTACTTTGTGGAATAGGCTAGGCACTAAATTGTTGTTCTTTACTGTTGCATACCCTCAAACTGATGGTCAAACCGAAGTAGTCAATAGGACTCTTTCAACCTTGTTACGTGCTGTAATTCATAAGAATTTGAAACAATGGGAGAAATGTCTGCCACTTGTAGAATTTGCATATAATAGAGCTGTGTATTCCGCTACATCTTATTCTCCATTTGAGATTGTGTATGGATTTAATCCTTTGACTCCTTTGGATATTTTTCCTTTACCTGTTACTGAATTTATTGATCTTGATGGAAAGAAAAAGGCAAAATTTGTTAGGGAATTGCATGCACAGGTTCGGGCTAATATTAAGAAGAAAAATGAGCATTATGCTTGCCAGGCTAATAAGGGTCGAGTGAAGACTGTCTTCCATCCGAGAGATTGGGTGTGGGTGCACTTGTGAAAGGAGAGATTTGCTGAACAAAGGAAGTCTAAATTGCACCCTAGGGGAGATGGACCTTTCCAAGTGTTGGAGCACATCAATGATAACGCTTACAAAATTGACTTACCGAGTCACTATGGTAATGTAAGCGCTACTTTTAATGTTTCTGATCTTTCTTTATATGATGTAGGTGATTCGAGGACAAATCTTTTCGAGGAAGGAGGGAATGATGGGGATCAACTAGCATTGAGTCTTCAAGAAACGAAGTCCAATGATCCATTGCATGGTATTGGAGGACCAATGACACGAGCTAAAGCTAAGCGAATGAGAGAAGCTTTGCACAGTCTAGTGATGGAGTTGCAAGAGAAGGAGCCATACTTCTCCAAGGAAGAACCAACATTAATTCACATCATTCAAGCTTCCAAAGAGGTGGTCCAAGACATGGAGAAAAAGTTTTCCCTCGAAGGCCTCAAAAAATTATCTTTTATTTTTAGGTCGTGTATTAATTAATTTTGAGTCGCGTCTTTTCATTTATTTTAGGTCGCATCTTTTCATTTATTTTAGGTTGCGTCTTTTCATTTATTTTAGGTCGCATCTTTTCATTTGTTTTAGGTCGCGTCTTTTCATTAATTTTAGGTCTTTATGTAAGCCTATAAATATAGGCTCCACTTTATGCATTGGCAGATTATCAAATTGAAAGAAAACACTTTTCTTGAGAGAACTCTCTCTTTTGTTCTTTGCGAAAGAACTCCTTTTTGATTTCTTCAATCTAAACGCTTGGGGAAATCATCTAGATAACTTAGGTTTCAATCAATAGGTTTGGTTGGGATCTAGTTCCTATTCATCACTTGTTCAAGATGATCCTTTGGGGATTTGATTTCCACAACGATCGTAGGGTTCTAGGTTTAATATACCTAGGTTCTCATCATCAACTTTCACCAAAATGTTTTTAACAATACCACGTGGGTATTTGACACTTCTATCTGCAAGTTGCAAAGTGACATGAGTCTCTTTACATTCTTCAAGTCCTAATTTCCTAAAAATGGATAGAGGCATAAGATTAATACTTGCACCAAAATCAATAAGTACTTTATCAAAATGAAATTTTCCTATAGTGCAAGGAACAGTAAAACTCCCCTGATCTCTTTGTTTGGTAGGTAAATGAGGTATACTTTTCTGTAAAATCATGGAGCATTCTCCTGTGAGCATCACTGGTTCATTTCCATCAATCCTTCTCTTCTTAGTAAGCAATTCCTTGATAAATTTTGCATATGAAGGCATTTCTTGAATCACTTTTAAGAATGGAATATTGATATGCAACTTCTTGAAGACATCCAGAAATTTTGAAAATTGCTCATCTAATTTTTGTTGCTTCAATCTTCCCGGAAAAGAATGGGTGGAACATAAGATCTTACTTCAAGTGATTTTTGCACAGGTTCCTCCATCTTTTGTTTTCCTTTGTCTTTGACTGGATCTCCTCAGTTTCTTGAACTTTTGACTCAGCGGTCTCAACTTCTCTGCCACTTCTCAAAATAATTGCATTCATGGTTTTAGGATTTTCCTCAGTATTGCTCGGTAGAGAACTAGATGGTCTATTACCAATTTGCTGAGCAAGTTGATGGAATTTCCCTTAAAGATCTTGAATAATCGCATGCTGATTGTTGAGTGTGGTCTGAGCAGTTTGAATGAAAGTCTTCAACAATTCATCAGTTGAAATTTGATTTTGCTGAGGTGGAGGTGGAGGCTGAGTATTTCTTATGGGACCTTGTCTGTGAAATCCAGGTGGGGGCTTGAAAACATTTGCATCATTCTTGTAGGAAAGATTTGGATGATTACGCCATTCTGGATTATAAGTATTTGAATATGGTCCATAATTAACTCTTCCAAAATTTCCAACATAGTTGAGTTGCTCTCCACTTGATGATGGTGTATTGCCATGAGGACAATCATAAACTGGATGTGGTCCTAAGCACAACTCACAAGTAGCAACCTGATTAGTATTTAAAGAACTAGATGCTACAAGTTTACTCACTTATGTAGTTAAAGCTGAAACTTGAGCAGTAAGTTGTTGCATGGATTCACTATCTTGAATAGATTCCACCTTTGATCTTGTCCTTTCACATCTCCAGTTATGAGCACTTGATGCTAATTCTTCAATTAATGCACTAGCTTCATCATATGTTTTTCCCATGAGTGATCCTCCGGATGTAGCATCCACCAATGATCTCAAAGTCTCATCTAGACTGAGATAGAAATTTTCAATCAAGAGATTATCCGGAAGTCCATGATGTGGGCATTTCCTAACTGCTTCTTTGAATCTTTCCCAAGCTTCATATAATCACATATATGCATATCTTGAAATTCCCCGTACATATTCATTTTTATCTTTTCTTAGCATAATTCTTTAGCAAACAGTAAATAATTATACAAGTAAGTAGATAAAACAATTAAACAAATAGTTTGAAGTTATGATATTCTTCATTCTCATTTCATCACATAGGCATAGAATCACATATATGCATATCCCGAAATTCCCTGTATATATTCATTTTTATCTTTTCTTAGCATACTAATGCTACTACATTACAAGCACAAACAAGTAATGAAATTAAGATGAATAACTTACTCGTCTATTTCACAATCTTCTTAGTTGTAGTAATCTTATGGAAGGAAATCTCGTATTCCGCATCACCTAGTCAAAAGAAATACCCAGGATGAGTGTTTCATAGAAATTCTACTTAAACTTTCTAATTCTATTGTACTACGTTCATCAAAAATCAAATTGAATGAAATTCCAATTTAAAAATGGTCATAACTTGCTCATTTTAACTCGAAATTTCGCATATAATATACCATTTTCTACCTATTCGAAAAAATCTATCCATTTCTAAGGTTATTTTTATCATATAAGGTCATTTGGGTTCCAAAACCATAGGGTACAGATTCATCACAAAAATTGAAATTTTCAAAACATAAATTTGCAAACTTTTCCTTACCAAAAAATACTTAGACCAAAAATGTAGATATTAGTATAGTTGGAAAAATCCTTTGAATATATATATATATATATATATACTCATATTGTATACAAGATTCTAATGGTGTTGTCTCAGCGATTATATTTTGTAGAACAATGTCTTGCGGTGTTGAAGACTTGTATCTTAACAATTTTCTTTCCTAAGTGTATAATTTTTTAAGTTATTACAAGTATATTCTTATTTTTTTTTTCTAATTTGTTTCCTAAAATAAATTTTCTCTTAGCTTTGGTCTTTTACAAATTTTACTTTTAGTGATAAAAATGAAGTTTTCAAGAGTTTTATTAAGTTGTTGATAACTTATAATACTTTGAGTTATGTATGTTTTCTTTTAAAGAAATAACTTTGATAAACAAGTCTTTTTCTCCTTATATTTTTCATTTTCTAATGACCTGAATGGAATGTGTATGTATAGTTTCAAATATTACCAGCAAGTGTACTGGGTCTTGATCAAGTAATATAGAAGTGAGTTGAGTATCGTTCCCACAAGGACTAAATTAACTACTAGATTGATATTAGTTTATACTAATATTTAAGCAATCAAAATTTATCAATTAACTAACTAATTCTATCTATATGAATGCAATGAGATTGTGAGAGGTTATATAAAATGAATGTGGGAAGGAACAAAATCCATCCTAATCTTTACTAATCGCTCAATTTATATTATATGAACAATTAGGATTATGGATATTTGTAAGAAATTGTAAAGACCTAAAACTATCAAGTTTTAGTGAACTATAAAATAATCTATTAGCTTTCGCTATACAAATTATCAATGGAATCTAATTCACAATTATGAATTTTCCAATTCTATAATTGTCTAATATCCTAAATTATCTTCTCCTAATTTCTTAGTAAGAAATTAAAATAAAATATTGCATAAAGTACATGGAACAATTTCTAAATTAATATTAAACTTAATTGTTTCCACAATTGTTGTTTAATCTCAATTCATGAATTCCTATGAACCCTAATTCTTTTTCCAAATCATCAGAATTCTTATCAATTTAATTTCAATCAGAAACAAAATAGATAATTAAGATTCAATACAAATATTCCATAATTCTAACAATCCTATAATATAAATTCAATAATCATTTTAGCAAAATTGGGATTTCATCACTTCCCGCAAAGAAACGTTTGGCTACTCATGGATGTTCATAGTTGTTACAATCACGATTTTACCTATACGATTCTACGAGTTTACGATTTTAGGAGGTCATTCCGAGTTTACACGTGCGTAGAATCTTTTTTTGGTAGAATCTTACGATTTTAATCGAATTTACCGATCCTACCTATATGAGTTAATTAAGCTAAAATATAAAAAATACGACTGCATATTTATAAGCTCATCAACTATTAAGAATTAAAATGATGTATCTTTCTTATTGTCATTTTTATTTGGTATCCACACAGTCTCTCTATCTTGTTCCCTCTCTTCCCTGAAAACCTTTGTTCTACATTTATGAAATTCATTCAAGTTAAGTTATAGCTATAAAGTTGACAAGAAAACTTATTTATTTCATTTATATAATTAAGCATTTAATAAGTTGAAAATTTTGATTATCCTACAATTTATCACTTATTTTGAAACAAAGTAATAGAAAATAAATTAATTTTGACTTTATTTGCTCTTTTTTTATGGGTGTTATATTATAGACTAAGAGTAATTATGAAAAAAATAACTTAATTTCGTTATTTTTTTAACATCCATTATGCGTTTTACATCTTCTATAAGCATTTCTATAATTTTTCAAAGCTATTTTGCAAAGGTTGTAGAAACTTACGTTTCTACGTTTCGATTTTACGTTCCGATTCTACTGACCCCCTAGCGATTCTACATAGAATCGCGAGTTTGACAACCTTCAACAATCAAATAAGAATATGTAATTGCTAACATTATGAACAAAAATTTCAGATAAATGAATTGCATAAGGAAGAGATTAGATATCACCAATTCAAATATCGCAATATTCAATTACAATTCTTTGCGCAAGCAGTGCACTAGCAGCTTTCAACTTCGGTTACAAGGGTAAGTCGCTTCTATGCCGGCGGATTAGATGTAGATCGAGCCGGCATATATGATGAGAAATGAAAGGTTGGGCCAATTTATAACGAAAGCTGTCTCAAAGCCGACGGCTTTGATACCAGCTTAGATACTCCAGCATATTTAGTCTCTTCAAATGCCTTTAAGCATGTGTTGTCTACTTGTCGCTTCTGATCCTTGATCTACACTGCCTCAACACCGGCGGCTTAATAGCCAGCGTAGGTTATAACTCCTTTTGCGCTGGTGACTTTTGAACTCTGAGCTGCCGGCCTTCAATGTATGCTGATCCATTCATCTTCTACGCCGGCAGCTTTGAGGCGATGTAAATTTGGTTGTGTCAATCCTTGCAAAGCTGGCAGTGTAAGCAACGGCTTTGGGTGAGTGCATCTTGTAAGCCGTCTGAACGCTAGCGGCTTTGAAGTTTGAAATGCCGGCGTATCTTTGAATTTTTTTCATTTTTCACTCCAAAGTTTCTTGTTTTGATTTCTTTGTCCAAATTAGACCTGAAACATGAACTTTAATCAAAACAAGTATCCATTCTAGCTCTTTTGAACATCAACAAGTTGTATGTAATATGATCTTATCATCTAACTTCTTTAAAAATAAAATTTATTTTTAAAACTTGGTCTTTTAACTCTTTGACTAATTTTACTTGGAAGGAAATCATTTTGTAATATTTTCTTAAGTTTTTCATAATACCTATTATTATTGAAACCTCTATTGTATACATTCTTTTTTTTCTTTGAAAATGAGTTTATCATTTAGAAACCTTGGTAAACTTTTATTTTTGTAAGTGATTTTATAATTTAGTGAGTTGATTTTATCTTAACTTATAAAACTTAGTCTAGTTATTACTTTTTATTACGAAATTGGTCAAAATTCTTAAAAGTAAGCTTTTTGAGAAAAGTTTATTTATAAAATAATTATTATTACTAAATTTTAATAAACTTTATGTGACTTAACATAATAAAAGAAAATGTTTATTTTTTTAGTTAACTTCTTTAAGAAAAATCATTTTCATTGTTATTTAAGAAAAGTCTTGGTGGGTTTGAAAAGAGGTTGTAGAAATAATTTTTCCTAGGTGGGTGATAACAAATCTTGATGTATATAAAGACAGTTTGGTTTCATTTCTCCTTTGATTCCTTGGTAAAATTATTCTTGTTGACACTTAGGAAAACTTTGTGAAAAGTTTGAGAAGAAGTTGCAAAAATACATTTTCTAAGTTGTTGTTGATAAGTTTCTTTATTTCGTGACTAGTTATATAATAAAAGAGTTTTAGTTTCAAGTTCCTCTATTAAAGAAAAATTCAACTTTAAATGTTGTTGAGATAATATCATTATGAGGATGCATGTGTAAGAGCATGTAACATTAAAATGATAAAAATATAAGAAAAAGGTAAGAAGCAAGATAATAATAATAAGCAATGTAATAATATCAAGTATTAGGAACCTTAGCTTCATCAAGATATCCCGATCAAGCATTAGGAGCCATAACTTCATCAAGGCAACTCGGTCAAGTATTGGGAGCCTTAGTTTCATAAAGGCATCTTGGAACTAAGAATAGACTAGTCCCAAAAACGAAAAAGAAAAAGAAAGAAAAAAAAAAAGCAATAATAGAAGCATTAAGAATAATAAAAGCAAGTTAGTAAGAGTTAGTGAGCATTTAAGCCCTAATAATATATATACATATACTTAATAATATATATAGAGTTAGATTAGAAGCATAATAGTAACAATAATGATAACGACAATAACATTAATAACAATATATATAAAAGCATAATAACAAGATAATAAAATAGGAATTACATGTGCAAGGACAAAACATGAACATGTTGTTACTTTTACTACTCATATGAGTTTCAAAACAATACCATGGTCATGCTAAGTTACATTACATGTTTAAAATGAATGGTTGGAAAGAGTTTACCTAAAAGTATTTTATGATAGGAAGAAGGTAATGAAGGTTGGATTATGTGGTTGATGATATGTGGTAGATGGTTTGTGTATAAAAAAGGATTTTGTGAGGAATTGGTTTAAGAGAGTTTTGGTAGAGAGGATTTGTGGAGTGAATTTGAGAGAGTTTTGTCATATAAAATGAAGGTGTGAAAGAAGTAGAGGGAAAGAGGGTATTTATAATTGAAGATGGAGGGAAATTAGATGTAATAAAATAAATTAAAAAAGAAAACATAATTGAGATGAGAGAGGGGGAGGTAGCACTAGCCATGGGGAAGAGTGTATGTAAACCCCTGAAGTTTTGGATTCAAATTAAAGCTTAAACCCTAATTAGAAGTCAACCAAATTTCTAAAGTCAACAAAACCCTAGTTTACCGTAACCGCTTAAGTCCGGCATCACCGTTTAAAAAACCCTAAGAGAGTAAGCAAAAGTTTAGTGAGTAGAATAGTTCGTAATTATTTAAGGTCGTCTAAAAAGATCAGTTTAGTAAAACCGAAACTCGTTTTGAACACAATCGAACACAGTTCTTGAAAAACGTGTCCCGGAGCTTACCGTTAGACTCGTAGAAATATAAGATTTTTAAAAATATCAATTTCATAATTTTTGGTAGCTAAAAATATCAGATATCGCATTTATACACGTATTTTCTTACTACAGGTATTTAATTGTCATGTTACTTTACATTACACTATTTACTACTATTCTACACTATTTATCTATCTCTACTTTTTCTTACAACCTATTCTTATAACCCATACACCTATTTCTTACATTTTCATTTCCAATACAACTTCACATATTTCATATCTTACTTTTAATTAATCAAAAGACAAAAAAATAAATTTTCACTCCCTCTCTCCTCTCTAATTAGAGTCAGTCACCCCTCTCTCTCTTCCCATTTGTTTTATTTTTCATTTATTTAATTAACATAAATTATCTCCCACATTTTCCTATAAATACCCCCTCTTACTTCCACTTCTTTCACACTTCTCTTCTACTAAAGTTACTATACTAAAATCTCTCCAAGAATTTCCTCTCAAGAAGCTCTTCCAAGATTAGTTCTTTTAGGTAAATGTTCTTCAAGACTTCCAAATGTTTATTTACTTAGTATGAGCTTAGTGTGTGTTTTCTAAAACCATGAAGGTTAAGAAAGCAACAATAGGTTCATACTTTTTTTTTATTCATAATCTACTTTCCTTATATTGTTTTTATGTTTATAACTATCTAGTATATCTATATAACTATATATATTATTTAGAGCATATAAGCTCATTGTTTTGCAATTTATTTAATTTCCTTGCAATTTATTTACATTCATGTTATCTTTAAGACTAGTCTTTCTAGTCTTAGACTTGTCCTCATCAAGTCAAAACATTTTCTTTTTCTTTTGGGACTAGTCATCATTTCTTAGTCCCGGGATACCTTGATGAAGCTAAGGTTCCAATACTTGATTTATTTTCTTATTAGCTTATTCTTTCAAGTTATTATGTTTCTTTATGTTTTCATAACTTTATGATTCATATTCATGCATGAACATAATGGTTTTGTCTCAACAAAATAAATGAAGAAATGTTTTCTTAAAATAAAGATTCTTTTCTAGAAATAAAAGTAGGAAGTTACTATTTTTCTAAAAACTAAGAAGTCATCTTAAACAAACTTAGAGGAGTTCATAAGGAATTTTATAAACATACATAACATTAAAAGGACTTTTTAAAGTAATACAAAGATTTTACAACAACTTCATCTTTTCTTCAAATGATAGAATTTTTTTCATCAAGAAATTATTTCTAAATATAGAAGTGTTAATACTTTCAAAAACTGTTGGAAGCTAAGTGTAGGAAATAAAAATCATTCTTTAGGAATTTGAAATTACGAAAGTAAAATTTAGGAAAAGAAAAGAGATACTCATTATAAACAAATTAGATGATTTAAAGTAAAATGAATATTCCAAAAATTCTCAAGTTTTGAAATCCTTAAAGACTTTACTTTTTCATAAATTGAGACAACTTCATTTACTTCATCCATTTGTTATGAGTAAAATATATGAATATACTTTCCAAAGGTTTTACAAGCTATTATATTACCTATTTCTTCAAAATGAGCTTTGGATAAAAGAAGGAAAACAAGTTTACAAAAATTCGTAGTGAATTTGTTCACCACTTTTTCGGAACCCAAACGACTTATTTTGATGAAAATAAGTTTAGAAATAGATATATCTTTTCGAATAGATAGAAAACGGTATATTATATGCGAAATTCCGAGTTAAAATGAGCAAGTTATGGTCATTTTAAGTTGGAATTTCCTCTTATACGATTTTACCGCGATTTTAAGAAAAGTTTAAGATCTTCAAGAATAGAAACTTCATGAAAGACTCATTTTGGGTATTTCATCTTGTTTAGATGGAGGACCCGAGATCACTTTTCCAGAGGATTACTTCGATTAGGATCTACCGACATGGAGTGAGTTAATTCTTGACTGAAGTTACATTTTTTTGTTTTGTGCTTGCAAGTAGTAGCACTAGCAATTAAGGAAAAGATAAAATGAATAATTGTTGTGTGAGTTGGAATTATGATTAATTGAATATAAGTTAAGAATATCGAAAGATGGTTTGATAAATAAATTGTGATTCTTGTATTGATATGATGAAAATTGTGTTGATCGCCTTCAACTTGAACTAAACATTATTTGGTTAAATTTATATTGAAATCAATTCATACATATCATACTTATGAGTCACATTTGTTTCACTACTATTTTTTGTGTGGGAAAACGAGGAAATGGTAGTGGTGGCTGGTAGGAGCCGGAAAGTCTACATGAGCTAGTAGAGCCGGAAAGTCTACATGGCAAGCAGGAGCGGTAAATCTACAAATATTGATGGTCGTATGGCCTGTAACCTCCCAACCCTCGACATGGAGGGCGTAAAATCCATACTACACTTGATTTCCGGTTAATCATGTGTATTTTGTTTGTTCATATGATTGGTGCATTCTCATATGTTTGATTAAAATACTTGTATGAATTATGGAAATGTCTTATAGATGGAATTATCTCACTAAGCTAGTTTTGCTTATACCCTTATAGCTTTTTGTTACAGTACGATTACCTTTGGTTGGCCCTAATGAGCCCCGTATACCAGGTACGAGTATAAGCTACTAGGGGTTTTTGGGAGAAGCTTTATGTATTTAAGTTTTGAACATAGGCTTCTAGGAAAATCTCTATAGTAGGCTTATGTTATATTGTTATTATTTTGGAAAGACTTCTAAAGTGGGGAAATGCCCTAAGATGATGTAAGGATATTATTATGGAAATCTTATGTTTATTTATATAAGTTCTTGCTTGCTTTTATTATCTACTTAAATGTAATACCCCTATGAGTCTCCTACTATCTTGGAAGCACGCCTTGCATGTGATATCGAAGCTCCTGCATGACTAAGGTTGTCATTCATTAGCTTTAATATTATATGCGGACTACCACGTTTAGGGTACCATCCGGGGCGTGACAGTGTAAGCCTCGGTTTTCCTTGTAACCAAGCTTGACATCAAGAGCTGAATCAGAAACCAAAACCCTAAACTGGAATAGATAGGGCTAGAGAAAAACCTAGAAACCTAGAAATCCTAAGTCCGGCTTCACCGAGAATAAAACCGTAGAACTTTTGAGAGCTAAATAATATAGATTATAATTCTCAAGAATATATCAAAACATAAAAAGATCAGTTTTGGGGAAATTATCTGTTTCAAATTCGACCGGGATTTATTCCGGAGAACCAGCCCCTAGGACTCGAAATTAGAAAAATATTTCGGAATACTCATCAAGGCTAGGATTTAATAAGGAATTCAAAAATTACAGTTATAGCCTTTATATCGTATTTCCTTAACTAACCAGTAAAATAATTGTTTAATCTACTTTTATTACTATTACAAGTACAAGCCCATACCCTACTCACACTCACAAGCCATGCCCCTACACTTATATCCTTACAATCAAGCCTTACATTATTACATCACATTCTTACATTTGCATTTCCAATACATTTTATTACACATTTAATTTGAAAAATTATACAAAATTCATTTTCTCTCCCTCTCTTTCCCTCTATGGAGGCACCCCCTCCCATTTTCCCTCTCAATTATTGTTATTTTCTTTTAATAATCATACAAAACCCTAATAACCCTCACTATATATATATATTTTTTATGCCTTCATTCTCTTTCTTGTATTTTCACTTTTACAAATTTTCACAAACTCTCTCCCTCTTTCACTCCCTTGCTGTGAGCAACACACACACATACACACTACACTCACACACTTCCTTTTTCCTTCAACTCCTCTTGTTCCACAAGCCTAAATAGGTATAGATCTAAACTATACTACCACAAAGACATGTAATGGCTAGATCGTTCATGCATGGATTCATAAAAATCCCTATGAGCTTCATGCTAGGGACATGAAACCATTAGAACATGATGATCAAGCCATCACAAGTCATGGATCTTGTGATTAACGTTTATGTTTTTATCATGATCATAACATATGTTCATATAGTGATGATTTCATGTAGGAATCTTGCTACTACATCATTGTCATAAGTAGTAAATTTTCATTTCATGCATTTAATATGACCATTACACTTAGATCTAGCTTTTAAACATTTATTCTCTTACATGATATTGGAGATCATGCATTTATTATGCTTAAGGTGAATGAATGGTCATAAAGATTTTTGTTTTATGTAAATAAATGTTTTGTTATTTCTAAAAGTTAAGATATTTATGAATATGAGCCAAAAAGCTCAAGAACAAATTTTGTTTTATAAAAACAAAATTTTGTAAATTCGGATGGATTTTGAAAACCTATTTTTCAATTCCAAAACATGATTTTTATGTGAAAAATAAAGAGCTTATGGAATAGTTAACAATAGAGAATGATTTTACAAGATAGAAAATTTAGATCTTAAGATAGTTACATGAAATTCGTAATTAGGAAAAGAGGATATGTAAACACCTATTTTTCAAACTCAAAATGGAAGTTTTATTAAGGAAATGACGTCTTTAGGGATAAAATGGATGGAGCCTTAAATTTTAAAGTATCAAATGAGTTTTTCTTAAAGAAATCACTTAAAAACCACTTCTACAAAATTCGGATCTAGGAATAGCCAATATTTAAATACTTGTTTACAAAGTGTAAAATGAGGATTTGTGTTGAAAAATGAAGACCCTAAGGAATAGATATGGAAAAGACTTAGTTTTAGCAAGAATAAATAAATTTTATTAAGAAAAATCTCTAAAACAAGTATGGTTTGTCTAGAACTCAAAACTAGACTTGCTAGATTAAGTATTCATAATATCTTGTAAAGTAGAAGTTTCTAAAAATGTTCTCTAATAGAATATCATCAAGAACATACATATAGGAAGCTCATAACATACCATTCATGATAGTAATTTGTTAATATTGCATGCATATTTTGCATGGATAGTAGGAATATCATAATTCCTCACAAAAACAATTTTGAAAATGAATGTTTGGATACTAACCAGATCTGTTTGGATCTTTTTGAGACTTAAAATTTTTTTAAATTGAGATATTATATTACAATTAGATAGATCTTTCGAAATAGATAGGAATCAGTATATAATTTGCGAAATTCCGAGTTAAAATGACCAAGTTATGGCCATTTTAAGTTGGAATTTCACAAACGATGAGAATTGCAAACTTAATAGTTTTTCTGAAATAAAATGGATTAGATATGAGTTAAAATACTCTTTTAGGTATTTCTTTCATTTAGGTGACTTGGATCCAAGGATTCATTACCACCGAATTACTATTACTAAGAGACCGGCAACCAATCGTCGAGTGAGTATTACTTCCTAATTTCATTCTTACTTGTGATTGTAGTAATTAGTTGCACTAGATTATAAGGCAAAAGATAAAATGGAATTTCATGATTGGAATTATAGGGGATTATGTGTGCTTATTGATGAGCTGAGAAATGATATTAAGAATATCGGAATCGGGTGATTAACTCATGCTTGTTTAAAGTACTATAGGAGTGGTTGTCTGTGGAATATGTTAATCACCTAAGAATCGATATTAATGATTATTCGGATGGATAAATTAATATGGACATAATCACTTCATGATGGGGATGGAGCATTAGCATATGATGGTTACCCATGATCTGTAAACGACTAAAAGTTAGTTGATCGTGATCCATAAACGACATAAATGAGTTGGTTGATCGTGATCCATAAACGACATAAGTTGATTATCCATGATCCATAAACGGCTTATTAATTCAACGATTGTACCACAGCATTCATTAATCTGCTAACCCCGAATGAAGGCGTAAATCCATTCACATATGATTTCTAACTGATCATATAATTGTTTGTTCATGTGGTTGGTGCATTCCATACAATTGAATAATTCACTTGATTGATTGATGTGTTATAAATGTCTTTATGGAAGTATTCACTCACTAAGCTAATGTAGCTTACACCCCACAGCTTTTTCTTATTGCAGTATATATATATATATATGGTTAAGGTAGAGGCATCCTACCGAGTAAGTACAGGAATTAGAAGTTTCCATTAGAAGTTATGTTCGATTTTGTATAGACTTCCATAGGAAACCTTAATATGTATTGGATGACTGTAAAAGACTGTTTTTGAACTTGATATTATTTTGCGGGGGAATGCCCCTAGAACTTTTGTAATTGATTATGTGGACTCATGGTTTATATTCTAATGCTTGTAGTATGTCAAATTAAACTATTTATCTCCATTGGTTCATGTATTCGATTGTCGTAAAGGTACACCTTGCATCTGTATGAGACTTTAGAACTATTGTGATAGTAATTCCTAAGTCTTATATAGCATGCGGAGGACTATTACGTTTAGACTACCCTTTTGGGCGTGACAAATAAAGAAGGGGAGAAATTATTTATTTTACAATTTTGTAAGAAAAGTAAGTAATGTGTAAGATATGATTTGATTAGAAATGTATTGGAAAAGTAAAAAGTAAGAAAATATGTCTATAAGTTATAAAATAGGTAGTAAGAAAAAATAGAGATAGACGAATAGTAATGAATAGTATAAAAAGTACTATGAATAGTAGGCTGGATAATTAAAATACCGATAGTAATAAAAATATGTGTATATGTCACGCCCTAGAGGGTACTCTAAACGTGGCAGTCCACCACATACGGTATTAAATCTTAAGATTAACTTCCCAAAGTCATGCAAAAGTTTCAACACCATATGTAAGGCATCTATCACAACAAGAAGAGATACTGGTGGGATGTATAGTTCGAGATAGTAAATACAGCATATAAGAAATCCATATAGCCATCTAATTTCAATATTATAAGAATATAATCCTTACATCTTCTTAGGGGTTTTTTCCTTATAAATCTCCAAACAATCATAATATCAACTTAATCTTTCACACAAGAAAAAAACACTAACACCAAAGTTATTAAGGATATTAAGCCTAAGATCTTCAAAGGATTTCCAGAAGCTTTCCAAAACATAATCCCACTCGAGTATATGAAGTCCTCGAGCATAAAAGATATAGTCCTGTTACATCAAAAGTCTATCGGAGTATAAGCATAACTAGCTTAGTGAGATTATTCTTGAATTAACATACTCATATCACTAATTTCAAACAACTTATTAAACAAGCATATGAATGCATCAAGCAAATGAACAAACAATACATATGATCTACCGGAAATCATATGTTTGAATGGATTTACCCCTCCATTCAGGGTTAGGTGTTTCAGGCTCTTTAAAATCCAACTTATGTAGTTTATTTTAGGTGCCTGCCCACCCATCTTGAAATAGTTTTTTTAGGCTCCTAATCACCTATCTTGCAGATTTTTGGCTCCTACAAACCGGCTGCTATACTTTTGTCCCATCGAGTACAGCAGCTCATGAGATGAAACTACCTACGTGATATGTATGAATCAATTAATACAACTCATAATATATGATTAGAGTAATTTAAAGGTGATCACAAAATTTGCACACACTCCAACATAATAATAGTAAAACACAAGTTAATTAACAACGATTCATGTCCCGGTATGCTTAGCATTCTTTCAACCAATATTATCATACATAATTATTTTTATCTTTTCCTACTTCTAGTGCCTCTAGTTACAAGCACAAACAAGTACGCAAGAGGTAGGAAATAAACTCACTTGGCCATGATGACACTTCTCTCTTATGGAGGAGTCGATCATATTTCCACTAATCAAAATAATCCTCCGGATATGAATACTCCTCTTCGGGATCACCTAATCAAGAAGAATACTCATAATGAGTATTTCTTGTTGATTCTATGGTACTTATCAAAAATTTTCATAAGATCGTTAAAATTCGCATAGAAGGTAATTCCAACATAAAATGGCCATAACTTGGTCATTTTAACTCGGAATTGCGCAAATAATATACTGTTTTCTACCTAATCGAAAAGATCTATCCCTTTCTAAGGTTATTTTTGTCATAAAAAGCCATTTAGGTAGGAAAATACTGCGGTACAGAATAATTACGAATTTATAGTTCACAAAATATGATTTTTCCAAACTTCCCTTTACTAAAAAATCCTTAAGCAAAATATATGGATATATATATATATATATATAGTGGAAAAATCCTTTGAACATATATACACTCATATTGTATGCATGATTTTTTGTAGTGTTGTCTCAATATTGATATTTCATAAATAATTTGTCTTTAAGGGTTTTAAAAGATAAGACTTTTGAAAATTTCTCCTTTTTGAATTGTTAAAAGGAAAACTAAAATATATTTGAGTTGTTATGAGTGAGTGTTTTCCTATTATAATTCCATTTCCTATCTTTTCAAAAGAAAATTAATTTCCAAAAATTTGGTTCTTTAAGTTATCTACTAACTTTATTTATAGTGATTAAAAAATGAGCTTTTCAAAATATTCCTTAAGTTTTTGGTGTGGTCAAATATTTTAAGTTGTGTTAAATGTATGCTTTCCTCTCATTTTTATATCCTTTTTTCTTCTTTAGAAATAAGTTTACCTTTTAAACTTTACTTGCTTGGCAAATTTTTTTTTCTAAGTTGGTTTCTAAGATAGTGAGTTGATTTTACCTTGATTTGAAAACTTATTTTATCCTTAATATTTGTCAAATGGTAGAATAATTCCTTTTTGACAAGTTTATAAGAAAAGCTTTCTTAATAAAGATATGTCAATATTAGATCTTAGCAAAATTTCATTTTAATTTTGAAAAGAGAATAATAACATATAAAATTTAAGTTTTGAAGAACTTTCTTAGTATGTGATTTTCAAAGTCTATAGTGAATCTATTTAAGTCTTATAAAAAATATGGTTGAGTTAAAATCTTAAGTTCAATGCTAAAAATTCTATCTTTATTTAGTTTTGATTTATAAAAGAAATGAGTTCCTTTCATTTGAAGAAATCTTGGGCACTAATACTTGAAAACTTATGATTAACTTACTTAAGCTTTTGAAAAGAATTTATTAAAAACAATACTTAGACTTTTTGTTGAAAAATCCTTTGTTAAGAAATCTAGTTCACTTTTCCTTTGTTTAAGAAAGAACCCATTTTTATTTTTATTTAAGACAACGATATTATAATCATGCATGAATATGATTATGTAGCAATGTAAAAGTAAGGATAATACATAATAAGATAAAAAGAAATACTCATAAGCAAATAAACGTAATAAAAATATGGTCAAGCATTGGGAACCTTAGCTTCATCAAGGTATCCCGATCATGTATTGGGAGCCTTAGCTTCATCAAGGCAACCCGGGACTAAGAATAGACTAGTCTCAAAAGAAAAGAAAAGAAAAGAAAATCGTTTTGACTTGATATGGACAAGTCTAAGACTAGAAAGACTAGTCTTAATAAATTGCATAAAATAAATAAATTGTAAAGCATAAAAATAAAAAAATAACAAGTGAGCTTATATGCTGTAAATATATAGACATAATATACATAATACTATATAGAAGTTAGATTAAAGCAAATAATAATAACAACAACATAATAACATAATGTAAAATAGGAACATGAACAAAAACAAAACATGAACATATTATTGCTTCTTTAACTCTCATGAGTCTAAGAAACATAAACTAAGCTCATGATAAGTTGTATGAACATGATAAAGAATATAGGTATGATTTTTACCTTAGGTTTAATGGATGTCACGCCCCAGCGAGTACCCTAAACGTGACAGCCCGCCGTACACAATATTAAAACTTAAGAATGACTACCTCAATCACTCGAAAGCTTCCATATCGGTACAAGGCGTACATTCACAACAAAGGGAGACCGGTGGAGTGATGCATTTTAAGACATTGGCAGTGGAACATGCAAAATAACACTTAATATATTTTATTGAAATAAAAGTCTTACAGCTTCTAAGGGGCATTCCCCCGATAATTCTTAATAACATGGTTCTAAATACAACATAACTAAAGCTAGAAGATTTTAGAAGAAATCTACTCTATAACTTCAAAATAGATTGCCTCCAAAAGCTTCTCAAAATGAGGATTCTACCCGAGAAATCAAGATGGTCTCGGGTGCAAAAAGGTAACCCTGCAATATCAAAAGTCTATAGGAGTATAAGCATGACTAGCTTAGTGAGATATTCCTTATGCAATAGTACTCATAACAATAATCAAACAAGTTATTAATCAAGCATATGAATGCAACAACCATATGATCAAACATTACATACGACTATCCGGTTTCGTATGTTTGATGGATTTACCCCTCCATCGGTGGTTAGGGAATGCTTTGAACTGGGTCCCGAACAACCTCCTTTAAGTTTGCGCACGTCTTGGGGTTCCAACGAACCGTACTACTAGTCCTCGGGCCTTCCATGCCCAAAGCGATAGATCCGGCTCGGCTACACCTTGAGGCCGTATTCCCCGTACGCCCTAACCCTCAAGATGTAGCTAGGTAGCTCACCTTTCCGGTCCCACGCTGAGGAGTAGTAGCAAAGCTTCGAAATGATATTCTAAGTGATATGCATGAGCAATTTATTATATGGGGATTTCAATATGGCATTAATTCATTTAAAGCGATCAAACAATATTTGCACACATAACAATGCATACATGGAAACATTTATATCAATCACAAATCGGGTTCCGATATACTTATCGTTCATTGGTCGCACACAATGAATCACATACATAATTCCCATAATATCCCACATGCATATCAATTTTATCTTTTCCTACATCTAGTGCTCTATTCTACAAGCACATGCGCGAATACATAAGCGTAAAGGAAACTCACTCGTCCATAGCGCTCTAGGAGTCGAAGTAATCCTCGGGGAAGACAAGATCATGATCCTCGACACCTAAACAAAAGAAATACCCAACATGAGTATTTCATCCAAGATCTATTCAAATTCTATACTTCTATCTTAAAGAATTCGTAAAATCGTATGGAATGGAAATCCCAACTTAAAATGGCCATAACTTGCTCATTTTAACTCGGAATTTCTCATATTATATACCGATTTCTACCTACTCGAAAAGATCTATCGATTTCTAAGGTTATATTTATCAAAAGAAGTCATTTAGGTCTCGGAATAGCAGCGTACAGATTTGATACAAATTTTCCAAACTTCAAAACTAGAGTTTTCAAACCTTTCTTCACTCAAGGGCTTTTGTTCAAAAGTATAGATATATTGTATGGTTGAAAATTCCCTTAAATACACATATATACTCAAACCATAAGCATGAATTTAGTGGTGTTGTCTCAACAATGTTCTAGTAGTACAAATGTCTTGTAAGTGAGATAAGCTTAAGGCTTGAAAAGAATTTTATTTTGAAAAATTTTCCTAAGTTATCATAAATGAGTGTTTCCTCCTTTTAACTCCATTCCTTAAATAAAAGTAGATTTAATCTCTTTCAAATTTCTACTACCTTATTTCTAATGTTTTGGAAAACATAATCTTTCTAAATAGTTATATCCACTTTTTAAAAGAAATTATCTTATAAGTTATTTTTGAAAAACTTGTCTTAGACTTTAGTGTTGGTGGAAAACTTTGACAATTGAATCTAAGAAATCCTTTGTTTAAGTCTAAAGAAACTTTCTTATTTTGAAAAGAGAATTTATAATAACTTTACTTTATGTATTTCTTGGTGAAAACCACATATTATTACTAAAACTTGAGCTAGCTTATCTAACTTTAGAAGAATATTTGTTTGAGATAAATTTCAAACCTTTTAAGGAAAATAGCTTCTTATGTGACAAAATTTATATTTAAAAAGAGTTCTTATTCTTATTTTAAGAAAACTCATTTCTATTATGATTGAGACAATAACAACATATTCATGCATGAATGAGAATATGTAACCATGAAAGATATAAAAACAACATCAATAAGAGCATAAAAGTAAAGTCAAGTATTGGGTACCTTAGCTTCATCAAGGTATCCCGGGACTAAGAATAGACTAGTCCTCAAAGAAAAGAAAAGCAAAGAAATAAAATTGTTTTGACTTGATATGAACAAGTCTAAGACTAGAAAGACTAGTCTTAATATTTGCATAAAACAAGTAAATAAATAGATTGCAAGACTTGAAAATAAATAAATAAATAACAAGTGAGCTTATATGCTCTAAATAAATATATATACATAATACTTAGATAAGTTAGATTAGAAATAATAATAACAATATCAACATAATAGTAACATAAAGAAAACAAGAACATGAACAAAAACAAAACATGAATAAATTGTTGCTTCTTTAACTCAATGAGTCTAAGAAACATACACTAAACTCATGTTAAGTTATATGAACATAATGAGTAAATAAGAGAAATTTTACCTAAAGTTTATGTGTTGGTTGAAGAAGAAAAGAATGGGTTGTAGTATTATGTGGGAATGGATTTTCTAAAGAAAAGAGAGCACTTGAGAGAGATTTTGGGAGAGTTTTAGTATGAATTTTTGTTGTGTGAAAGAATGGAAGAGGAAGGAGGTATTTATAGATTTTTGGAGTAGAAATTTGATGCATCAAATAAATTGGAAAAGAAAACAAAATGGATGCATTGGAGAGGGGGGGAGGCGCCGGTTTTGCATAGATTAGGGAGGAGACTTGATTTGTTTTGTTTGTTTTGTATTAAAAGAAGTAATGTGTAAAGTGTGATGTGATTAAAGTTGTATGGGGAAGGTAAATTTAAGTAAGATATAGGTATGGTAGAGTGTAAGAATAGAGTGTAAGAAAAAGTAGAGATAGGTGAATAGTAATGAATAGTAGAAAAGTACTATGAATAGTAGACTAGACAATTAAAATACGGTACTAAAGAAAATACGGTAAAAGGCCTATATCTGTTATTTTTAGTTACCGAAAAATTCTAAAACTGATATTTTTGAAAACCTTATATTTTTACGAATCTATTGGTGTTGTCGGAATATTTTTGCTATCCGGTGCCCTAGGGCACGGTTTTTTTAAACTATTCCCGATCGGATCCGAAGGTCACTAGAAAAATTCAAATCTGATATTTTTAGGCTTCCCTATATTGTTACGAACCATTTTCCACAATTATCTCAATTTCGTTTTCTAGGGTTTAAGAACACGGGATTGCCGGATCTAGATTCACTAGACTAATCGTATAACTAGGTTAACTTTAGGGTTTCATTTCAACTTCCGGTTCTTAGGGTTTGCTAATATTATCGAAAAATCTAGGAGCTTATAATGGAGGATTTGAAAAGAGATAAATGGGTTTTGTTATTTTTCTTGAAAAGTAGTGAATGGTAGAGAGTGTTTTGAGAGGGGATTGTCGGAGAGAGAATTTTGATAGAGTTTTGTTCTGTAAAATGGATGTGTGAAAGAATGAAGGAGGAAGGGGGTATTTATAAAATTTTTGGAGTGAATTTTTTATGTAATAAAATAAATAAGAGGGAGAGAGAGAAGATTGCGCCGGCCATAAGAAAAAGAAGAGAGAGTGAGTTGATTTTTGTTTGTATTTTGTAAGAAAATAATTAATATGTAAAATGTGATTTGATATAAGATGTATTGGAAATGTAAAAGTGTAAAAAAATAGGTATGCAGGTAGTAAGAAATAGGTGTAAGAAAAAGTAAAGATAGTGAAATAGTAATTAATAGTAGGAATAGTACTATGAATAGTAAACTAGACAATAAAAACCGATAGTAATAAAAATACGCGTAAACGAGCTATATCTAATATTTTTAGTTTCCGAAAATTGTGAAACTGATATTTTTGAAATCCTTGTTTAATTACGAGTTTTTGGTGTTATTGAATATTTTTATTATTCTGAGCTTTGGGACATGCTTTTCAAGAACTGATATTTTTATATTACCCTATGTTATTACAAACTCTTATAAGCCATTAACTGATTTCGTTTTCTAGGGTTTGAGAGCGTAGAATTGCCAAAGTTGAAATTGTTTGATTGTCTTGATCGTTGTTGACTTTTGTAATTCCAGTTTGACTAGGGTTAATGTTTAATCCAACTTTACCCTAGAAATTGAGAGGTTTACCTCAGGGATTGGCTGTATGGACTTTCTCGTGCTCGGATTTTGTGTCGAATGATAATGAATCTTCTCTTATGAAATCCCATGATCGAAATTGTTTAAGGTTCGGTTTCAACCTGGGTCAGTCTTTAGGGTTTTGATTCGGTATTCCAAAATCATTCTCGGAAAATTTGGGGGTTTACAGTATAAATGTGATATTTATAATTTTTAGTTATCGAAAAATTCTAAAAGTGATATTTTTGGAAACCTTATATTTTACGAGTCTATTGGTATTGTTAGAATATATTTTTTGTCTAGTGTACCGAGGTACGGTTTTCCAAAACTGATCCCGCTCGGATCCGAAAGATACTAAAAATATTCAAATCTTATATTTTTAAACTTTCCTATATTATTACGAACTATTATCAACAATTATTTCCATTCCGTTGTTTAGGGTCTAAAAGCGCGGGATTGCTGAATCTTAAACACAAGGGTTTATTGTAAACTTTGTTCACTTTTAGGGTTCCGATTTGACTTTCGGCTTGTTGATTTATTTGTAAGGTCATAAAATTTTGGGGTTTTTTCCGTATTATATTTTTAGTTCAACATCTATGGTTTATTTTATTTTATTTATGATTATTTAATATTTTCAGTTCTCGGGATCATTTAACAGAGTCTAGTGCTATGGTTTGACTTAGTTTAACTTTTGGTGAAGCTTGAAAATTTTTATTTAAAATTCACCGAAGGATATAAGATCTTAGTATTTTGTTGTCAAGCGTTATTTGGATATATCATCTTGATTTGCCTGTTAGAAATCGGATAGATGATTTGATTGGTGTACGGACGTTGAATCAATCGATTATTGGATTTTCTATTTTGTTTTTAGGGTTCTTTTTCTCAAGGTTAAGAATTTTTGTATTAGAACTTACTTAGAATTTGGTTTTAACTTGAGTCAATTTTCGAGAGTTTGGTTTTGGTGCTAGACTTCTAGGATTATTTTCTAAGAATTGTGAATAATTGAAGGGTTTACATATATCACTCATGCATTTTACAAAACAATAAAGTAAAAAAGTTTTCTTTAAAATTAAAATTTCAAATTCTTGATTAGCAAAAGTTACAAGTTTTACTAAACTTCATTAATAATGTTTCACCAATACTCAAGAATATCAAGGAATAGACTAATTTGAAAAATCACCAAGAATGTTTCTTTTATAGAAATAAAATATTCTTAAGAAATAAAATTAGTAAACAACTTAGGAAATTATTTTTATTAAATGAAATAAACTTTAGAAAAAGTTAACAAAAAGTAAAGTTTGATAAATTTTAACTACTATCAAATAGTATTTATAAACTACCCTCCCAACCCCTCAAAATTAAGTTATAAGAAACTTAGAAAGACAAAAATCATTTTTAGAGAAATTTGACTATTTTCAAAAGACGAAGAAATAGAATTAAAAGGAGGAAATACTCACTTAAAATGATTCAAGATTTTTTTTTTTTTTTAGCAAACTAGTGGAAATTTTCGAAGTTTTGTTTTTCCAATTTCTAGAACACATTGCTTTAAAAAAAAAAATCATTTTTGAGACAACTTCATTAAATTCATGCATATGATATGAGTCAATATATATATATATATATATATTCTAAAGGTTTTTCAACTATGATAGTATCTACATTTTGGTACAAGTAGTTTTGATAAAGAAAAGTTTGCAAATTTAGTTTTGAAAATTGAATTTTCATGATGAATCTGTACCCTATGGTTTTAGGACCCAAATGACTTTTCATGACAAAAATAACCTTAGAAATGGATAGATCTTTTTGAATAAGTAGAAAATGGTATATTATATGCAAAATTCCGAGTTAAAATAAGCAAGTTATGGCCATTTTAAGTTGGAATTTTCACCTATACAAATTTTACCACAACTAGAAAATAGAATTAGAAGTTTTGACTAAAAATTTCGTGAAATACTCATTTTGGGTATTTCCTTTGTTTAGGAACCGAGGAGGAGGACATGTTCTATTCCGAGGACTATTTCGACTAAGGGAGTATCGTCATGGCCGAGTGAGTCTACTTCCCTTCTTTTTCATGTTATGTTTGTGCTTGTAATTTAGTTGCACTAAACTTAAGGAAAGATAAAATTGAAGATCATGTGTTTATAACTTGTTGAAAGAATATTAAGTATATCGAGCCATGAATTTCTTATAATGAATCGTATGTTATATTAGCATATTGAAAGTGTTTGAAATTGGTTGATCACCGAAAGAAATTGTAATGCAAATGGCAGACTTAAAATAAAATCGAGACATGCACTTCATTCATAGAGTACATTGCATTTACTATTATACAAATGTGGGACATGAGTATGATAGTAGTGGTTGACATAAGCAGTAGTATCTGTGTATGGCTAGTAGGAGCCGATAAATCTACAAATTGATGGCTAATAGGAGCTAGTAATAATTACATTTTTTTATGGCGAATAGTAAGATCTATAAAAATGGTTTTTAAAGAAATGATGGTTGTAATGGGTTGGAATACCTAATCCTAAATGAATGGCGTAATTCATTCAACATATGATTCCTGGAAAGTCATATGTCTTGTATGCTCACGTGCTTGTTGCATTTCATTTGCTTGTCTAATAAACTTGGTTGTTATTTTGTTTTAAGTATGATTTTTGGGATTATACTCACTAAGCCATAAAGCTTATGCCCCTATAGATATTTGTATTTCCAGGAACACCTGTTCTTATACCAGAGGTCTCCTCATATCCGCGTAAGTTTTCTTTTGGGAGCTTTTGAAGGAAATCTATTGAATGATTAGACGAATTCCTTTAAAATCTTTTGATGTAGTATTTAAGTTATTGTAAGGACTATTGATTTACCTCGATCCTTGGAGTTTTAGCTAGGATATGCCCCTAAATTCATGTAATAGACCTTTAATTATTATTAATATGAACTATCTTTATTTCTAGATTCTTATATGTTCAATATTACTTACTTAGACCATACTTTCCAAAAATGTCTCCTATTATCGTGTTGGACACCTTACATATAATACCGAGACTTTCGCATGACTAAGGTAGTCATTCTTAAGTCTTGATATTATATGTGGCGACTATCACGTTTAGGATACCCTTCAGGGTGTGACGCCTACTCTATTCATCCTATATATCAAACCCTTGTCTCCTTCATATTTTTCCCACATCGTCTTGCTATGATCATCCTCCAATTATTACTACTTTTCTTAAGTCCAGGATCAACATTATAAGGTAAATCTTTTTGTGTAATATTTCGTTCATTGTTCGTATTCTCCTAAATATCCCTTAAATCTTGTATAAGTATTTTCCCCTTTTTCTAATAATTTCTAGGGTAGAATTCTATTCTTAGACATTAGAAATCGAATCATATGTGTTACAGAAGTTAAGGATACCACTCGACTAACTTAAGGGTCATCTAATATTCACCTCCTTATTTTTAAGGTCAAATTCGATCATTATAATCTCCTAATATCTTTTACCTAATTCCCAAAACCTTGTTACTCTGATACCAACTTAAACTGTCACACCCAGAGAGGTACCTAAACGTAGTAGTCCATCGTATATAATATTATACCCAAGGGATGACTTACTTAGTTATGCAAAGGCTTTCATATCATGCACAAGTGTACAACACATCAGAAGGAACGCATCGGAGCAATGCAATTTACTTTGATAACAACTTAATAACAAGGTAGGAGGAATACTTAGTATTAACATAAATAAGATCAATTACAATTCTTAGGGCATACTGCTAATGTCTTCCAGATTACACAAATATACTTCCTAGTATCTCCAAAACATTAACATATCATATATAATTCATAAAGAAATTTCATGAAAATATATCCATCCTATGTTTTCACTTCTTCCACAAGAGCTCAAAGATTCACCAACTATTTCCATAATATTCCAATCCTCAAACATAACTATAAACATATTTATTTCAACAAAAGCTTATGGTGGTGTAAGCTTACAACGACTTAGTGAGATATTCCCTTTTATTCGCACCATGATTTCAAACAAGTTTATTAATTTTCACACATATACTATGCATACTATGCAACAATCACATGATTGCACAAATATATATGGTTATCCGGAGACCGTATATAGAACCGATTTACCCCTCCATATCAAGGGTTAGGGAATGATAATTGAAGGTCTTTACGATCTTTTGCTGCTAGCATCAGGCACATCCTACCCTCAGCAATCAATCAGCACGGCTCATCCTTAGAATGTATCCCCGGTATGCCTCAGTTTTATAAGAATGAGCATAGTCGTGGGCTACCTTGGCCTTGGACCTTCCGATTCTTCATGTAGGAGTAGCAGCTTTTGACATGTGACTCGACGGACGCAATGCATGTCCATTTAATTTATATCGAAGCTGAGTATGATTAAGGTATACTTAAGGGCGATTAAACAAACATCATACACACATAAGAAACATGTAATATTAACGATATACTTAAACAATCATTTGTGGGTTCGATATACTTTACATTCATTATTACACGTACATAAGAGCATATACGTATAAACCCATACGTCATACATGTTCATTTTATTTTATACCTATAGATCTAGTGCAAATTTACAAGCACAAGAAAGG
The DNA here is from genome assembly GCA_024138025.1 of Combretum micranthum. NCBI lineage: Eukaryota > Viridiplantae > Streptophyta > Magnoliopsida > Myrtales > Combretaceae > Combretum > Combretum micranthum. Next base: position 156,721 of record JAMXBD010002314.1, on the reverse strand, counting down.
TAACAAAATTAAGAAGGAAAACTCACTTGTCCATTTCGCAATCTTCTTAGTCATAGTAATCCTCAGAACGAGAAATTCCGTATTCTTCATCACCTAGACAAAAGAAATACTCAAGATGAGTATTTCATATAAATTCTACTCAAACTTTCTAATTCTATCTTGTTATTTTCATCAAAATTCGGATTATGTGAAATCTCAACTAAAATGGTATAACTTGCTTATTTTAACTCGAAATTCTGCATATAAGATGTCATTTTCTACCTACTCAAAGAGATCTATTTATTTCTAAGGTTTATTGAACATTTGAAGCCATTTAGATTTATAAACGGTTCGGTAGCTCTAGTACAAAAATTTCATCCTCAATTTGTAATTTCTCTTAATTCTATTTCGTCCAAAAATTCCATAGCAAATACATATATATATATACATATATATAGTTTGAAAAATACTTTTAAATATATACATAGGCTCATGTTATAAGTGTCACGCCCCATAGGGTATCCTAAACGTAATAGCCCACACATACTAAATAAGACTCTCAAATTCCTTATCCGAGCCCTTCGGGAGTCTTATAAAGATGTAAAGCATTCCTTTACGAATAGAATACTTCAACGAATGGAGTTAAATAGTTAACGTGGCATTCATTAGCCATAGATAATAAACCAAAACGCATAATTATACTCTACAAAATCTAGGGGCATTCCCCGCAAAATAATATAAGTCCATTACAGTCATCCAGAGTCTTTAGTTTCCAACGGATGTCTATACAAAAAGAATGAAGTAAACTTCTATGGGAAACTCTATCTCCGGTACCTGTGCTGTGGCTTGCCTCGGTCTAAGCCAGATAAACTCGTGCTGCAATAAGTAAAAGCTATGGGGGCGTAAGCTAACTAGCTTAGTGAGTAATAACTTCCATAACACATTAAGTACAATTCATTCAAACAAGTGATTATTCAAGCAAGTGTATGCATCAAACAAATGAGTTCAACAAACATATGACCAACCGGAATATATGTGGATGACTTGCCCCTCCATCCCGGGTTAGCAAATTAACGAATCTTGCGGTACGACCGTTTAAGCTCACGGTCAACTAACAATATTTCGTTTTATGGATCACGATAAACCAACAAATTCATTTTATGGATCACGATTAACCAACATATTCGTTTTATGGATCACGATTAACCAACATATTCGTTTTATGGATCACGAAAAACCAACCAATGCCAATGCTCCATCCCCATCGTGATATGAATGAATCCAATTACAATTGAAGTCGAATATACATTAGTCCGATTCTTTTAGGTGACCAACAAGTATTCACAGACATTCAATATAAGATACTGGCTAATCAGTCAATAGCTTAACACCGGTTTCGATATTTCTTAAGTCTCATTCCACACATCAACAGCGGACAAATATATATAATTCCCATATACCCCATCATGCATATTCATTTTTATCTTTGCCTACACCACTAGTGCCACTACATTACAATTACAATCATTAATTGAGAGTGGAAGTAAAACTCACTCGGCCATTGGACGCCGGTCTTTCTAGTAGTAATGATCGGGCGGTAAGGTGTCGTCCTGCTCGGGATCACCTACCAAGTAAGAATAATCCTAATGAGATTCTCATCATGTAACTAATTCAAGCTATGCATCTAAACTAGATGAATTCGGAATTCTCGCTATTTGCGGAAGCTCCGACTTAAAACAGCCATATCTTGGTCATTTTAACTCGGAATTTCATAAATTATCTACTTCGAAAGATCTATCTATTTCTAGTATTGTTTTCAAGTTTTGAAAATAGTAAGGCCATGGAACAGTGGGATCAGTTCTGTTCTGCCCCTTTCTCAATTCCGAAAATTTGTTTTGCTTTTGATGAGAAATGTTCCTAGTTGATGATTCATAGATGAGTGGTATAAGAATGAATTACTAACATGAATGCCATGTAATGAACTCAATATATGCATGGTCATGATGATTTTTGATGATAAACCCTGAGGAACTCCTAATTGTTACAAAATTACATGAAGGTTATCTCTAAAAAGCTATTCTTCTCAACTTTACATCCCTTAGGGTTTCTTTGATTTTTATTCTTGAAATTCACTTGTTATCTAAATAAAAATGAGTTCTTAAAGTCTATTTTAATCATGGCCTTCATTCATGTATAAAAATTCTCATTTTTCATTTGGTAAACATGTTTTTAAACAAGCCCCTTGTAAAAATCCGAATTTTTGAAATTTCATTTTCTTGCACTTTCCTTTTGGGAAATCTTGTTTAATGCATTAAAATTTGAAGCTCCAATATATCTATTATATCAAGACTTCATTTAGCTCATAAAACATGCCATCTAAGCTTAGATACTAAGTGTTTATATGAGCATCACCCAAAATTACGAATTTGACTACACATCCATAAACCAATATTTTTCATTCTAACTTTACTTCTTGTTTTTACATTTTCATCATGCCTAACTCATCTAAGATTATGAAAATCATTCCTTCAATATACCTATTACACATACCCTTCATTTTTCTTGTGAAACATGAGTTTAAAAATGATTTTGGTGGTTTTTAAAGTAGGGTTTCAATTTCTTCCGAATTTCCAACATTTCATATTTGACAAAACCTTTCCTCTTTCAATGTTCTTACCTTCTATATATGAAGATCCACTATCTGACACACCTTTACATGAACAAGACTACATTTTTATAATCATCAATGCATGGAAAACAATATAACTCTATGATCATGCATGTACATGAAGATGTGGATGTCTAAGCTTTAGATCTACTCAATATAATGCATGAATCATAGATGTGATAATTATTTATGAGACAAAATTTCTTGGAAAAGAAAATTGAAATGAGTAGTTGTAAGGATGTAAGAATAGGGTATGGGTAGTGTGTAGTGTAGGTTGTACTTGTGAATAGTAAACAAGACATCTACTTTACCGGTTGTAACGAAAACACGGGAAAAGCTATAACTGTAATATTTATAGCTCGGAAAATTATAAAATTGATATTTTTGGAATCCTTATAAAATTACGGTTCTAATGAATATTCCGGAACATTTTTCTGAATCCGTGGTCCGAGGCACACTTTTCCATAATTGAGCTCGGGAAGGCCCGGAATTGAAAAGTTCCCGAATTTAAAACTTTCAAAGGTCTAAAATATACTTTAGAACAATAATTCAACTTCATTTACTTTATAAAACTTCTTTTATTATGGAATCGAAGGAAAGCCGGATTTAGAGTTCCTAGGCTCCTCTTACTACACTCAAACTGGACCGGATTAGGGTTTCGCTTCCAATTCTCAAGGTTTCTTAACTACCGAGAATACCGGGGTTTACAATAAGCATGATTCTAGCAATGTTGTCTTAAAAATAAAATTTGTAAACTATCTTTGTGAAAGATAAGGTTTAGTGAAAAGTCACTTCTATACCTGTAATTAAATTTGCTAGCTCATAAACACGTGACTCAATCAACAAGGAAACTATGATTGACTATATTTTGAAGTTCCAATGGTCTCTGTCACACCCCAAGGGGTACCCTAAACGTAAAGTTCGCCACACTCAATATCAAAGCTTAAGTATGACAACCTTAGCCACTCCCAAAAACTTTGATATTAAGTGTAAGGCGTGCTCTCACAAATTTAGAGGACCATACATGAAATTATGTAGCTTAAGAAGATATATAACATGTTAAGAAAAGAGGATTCATAATATTCATTTACTTATAACAATGATCTTACAAACTTAAAGACATTTCCCTTATTCATTAATCTATTACAAGATTATTTGTACATCTTATCCAACACTAAACTTCATCTAGGAATTTCTTATTCAAAAGAAAATACATGACTGCAGGGTCCTCGTGGCCTCAACCACAGATAAGGGAACTGCAAAAGATATCTATAGGGGTATAAGCTAATAGGCTTAGTGAGAACTATTTTCATAAATAATTTCTTATAACAAAATTTCAAGCAAGTTGTTTAATCAAACAAATGGAATGCAACATACACGTGGGCAAACAAAGCATATAGTTTTCTAGGAACTATATGTTGAATGGATTTACGTCCTCCATTCGAGATTTGGCGATACATAACCTCAAAATAAGTAGTTTTAGTTAAAAAGATTTATGCTTTCGACCAATATCGCCAAGCATATGAAGTCTACTTGAATTAAGCCTTGCTTTCGGATCTTCCGCCAAGCATTTTCTTAATGTCGCCAAGCAATCGCTTTCGGTCACTCCGCCAAGTGTTGCTTTCGACTTGAGCTACAATCCTTCTCACCCAAGGATAATAACCCAACGCAATGTGACTCACTTCATGGTATGCATGAATCCATTTATTTATGATATCATAACATTATTATTATCATATTTAAGGTGATCAAGGAATTTTATATAAATCAAGTGTTATATTAAAACAAAATTAAATCAATTCCGGCCTCGATATTCTTAGGATTCTTTTAAAGAATTATCTTTAGAGACATATTTATTTGTCTTTTCTTAATTCTAATGTAACTAAATTACAAGCATAAACAAGTAAAGCTTTTTAAAGAAATAAACTCATGATGCCATGACGACGATTTCTCTAGCGGATGAGTCGCTCACACACTCCACTTAATCGAAATAGTCTTCGGGATATAGGTATTCTTTCTCGGAATCACCTAACCAAAGAAAATACCCAAGATGAGTATTTCTTGATGATTTTCTTGAATTTTGACAAAACAATATCATGAGAACGTTAAAATTCGTATAAAGGAGAATTCCAATTTAAAACGGTCATAACTTGGTCATTTTAACTCAGAATTACGCATATAATATATCGATTTCTACCTATTCAAAAAGATCTACCCATTCCTAAAACTATTTTTAACAAACAAGATGATATAGGTTCCGAAACAGTGGCGACAAAATTCACCACGAATTTTCTAACTCAAAATAATTTTGGTTCAAATATTAAATCATTCAAAATTTGTTTGATAAATACTTAGTTATCTATATAGTTGAAAAAATCTCTTTTTATAGCTACTTAGCTCATATTTATTCAAGCTCAAGTGTTTGTTGTCCATTTATGTTTCTTAAGTAAAACAATGTCGAATTATAAACTTAGAAAACTATAGTTTACAAGAAATTTATTTTTGTAGATCTTTTTGTATTTTTTAAAGAATCACTTTATGATTATTTTTCCTGGATGACCTTTTTCGAAAAGTAATTTTCTTCTTTCCTAATTTCTCTTTATTAGTACTACTTTTCCTATCTATTTTCTACACCATTTTTCTTTGACTATTTGTTTGAAATGATCTTAATTTGAAAATTTCGCATCCTTTCATCTTGTTATGTTTTTCATAGAAATCATTTTTTATATCAAAAATCATTTTCTTTTTGAAAAATAAAGTGGAATAACAAATGATTTAAAAAAAAGCTTTTCATAATAAAAATAGTTTTCTAAAATTGTAGTGAGTTCTTCTAATAACTTGAAAAGGAATGACTTTATTTTTGTTAAACCATAGATTTATATTTCATATAAACTTATTCCTAAGTGATCAAACTCCTTTTTATCAATTATTTTTAGAACTTGAAAAATTTGACAACAATCTTAATGAACATGATTTATGAGAAATAATAGCAAACAAAAATAACATAAATAATAAAGTCAAGTATTGGGAGTCTTAGCTTCTTCAAGGCTCTCAGGACTAAGAAATAGACTAGTCCCAAAAGAAAAATAAAATGAAAGAAAAAAAATTGTTTTGACTTGATGAAGACAAGTCTAAAACTAGAGACTAGTCTTAAAATAATCAAGAATATAAATAAATTGCAATGGAATAAATAAATAAATTTGCATTGCATGAAAATAAATAAATTACAACTGAGCTTATATGCTCTAAAGATTATGTACATAGATAATAATACTTAGATATAATAACAATAATATGAATAAAATAACAACATGAACATAAATAGATTTTTCATGAACAAGAACAATACATGAACATAGTGTAGCTTCCATAACACTTAGCTTTTGGAAACTCACACCATAGTCATGTAAAGTTACATGATATGAGAAGAAGAAAATATGGAGAAAAGTTTACCTAAAGAAGGTTTTTGAAGTGATGTGGTTTTGGTTTTGTGTAGGTAGAAAGTTGTTTTGGAATTATTTTAGAGAGTTTTGGGAAGATATTTGGAGAGAGTTTTGATAGGAGAATTTGAGAGAGTTTTTATAGAAAATTTGTAGGTAGTAAATGTGTGAAAGAAGTGAAAGAGGAGAGGGGTATTTATAGGAAATGAGGAGTGAATTTTTGTGTTATTAAAATAAAAGAAAATTGAAACAAATTGAGGGAGAGAGATGCGACGGGGGGGGAGGGGTGGCGCAGCGGCCATGCATATAGAGAGGTGAGAGAGAGTTTTTATTTTTTATTTTTGTTAATTAAATGAAGTAATAAGTAAGGTAGATATGAAATAAAGTTATGGGAAAGGTAAAAAGTAAAGGTTATAGGTTATGGTGTTTGTAAGAGTAGGTGTAAGAAAAAGTAGAGATAAAAGAATAGTGTAGAATAGTAGTGAATAGTGTAACATAAAGTAGATATGACTAATAAAGTACCGGTAGTAAGAAAATACACGTATAATTGCGATATCTATTATTTTTACTTGCCAAAAAATTATAAAACTGATATTTTTGAAAACCTTATATTTTTACGAGTTTAACGGTATATTCAGAATATTTTTACTATTCCGAGCCCCGGGAAGCATTTTTCAAGAACTGTGTCCGATCGGGTCCAAGACGATTTGCGGTTTTACTAATCTGATCTTTTTAAGCTTCCTCAGGTAATTGCGCACCATTCTATATTCTAAAATCTTACTGATGTGATCCATGTAGCATCATCAATTGAGCCCATCAAGTTCAAGATCAATAATCCAGTTAAAGGAAAAGAAGGCTTATTAATGGGAGTTATGATCATTAAATCACAAGTCAAAGTTTGGGATACAAGAGATTAAAGGATTATGTCTTTTTGAATTTCTTTATTTTTAATTGATATAGGGATTAATTATAATTATGTTTTTTAGTTACGTTATCGGTTACGTAACTGTCGTAATTATGTTTTTTCTTCAGTTACGTTATCAGTTACGTAACTGCCACAATTATGATTTTTCAGTTACGTAACTGCCTTGTAATAGCCTATATATTAAGGCTAGTATGAAATATAGAAATAAGAAGATTTTGGAGTATTTTTATTAGAACACTTTGAGTGTGGAAACCTATTTAAGGTTGAATTGATTTTATTGAGATTGTTTTTCTCTTTGGATCATACATATTCTTATCAATTCATGAGTTATATCGTGTTGTGGCGAATATTGTCATTGAACATATTGTTTCATTGACTCCGTGTTAGTTTTCTAGGTTGTGGCATCTATCAATCTCGAATCCAAACACAAACTAGTTTAGGTTTTATTGTTCGTGGCATCTATCGAACAATATACTTATTCATATCCATCTTGTTTTTGCTAGTTTCATATTATTGGAAAGAAAAACTCTAAAAAGAAAGTTTACATCTTATCGAGTTTGTGCATCAGAGCATATCCAGATCCGCATCATTTGGTATCAGAGCTACGGTTTCTTGTCACAAGTAAATCCATATCCCAGTTCGATTAGAGGTAACACTTTAATCGTTCATATCCTTCGGTTATGTCTTTTGATTTGTTAGATTTATCTTATTAGGATTAGATTAAAAAAAAAAAAAAAAGCTTTGATTTTTAGGGTTCGATTTGGATTTGAGAGAAAAAAAAAAAAAAAAAGAGGACTTTGATTTGTTGTCGAGGGTTTATTTTTTTGCTATCTAGGGTTTGAGTTGTCTAAAAAAAAAAAAATTAGTTATGAGTAAAGTGCAAGTGAGATCTAGTCTATTGAGGCATGATGTTGATGAGATTTCTGGTGATCCTAAATTTTACACTAGATGCCATGTAAACCATGTAAAGGACAAAACATGCAGTTTGAGGATTGATGGTGGGTGTTACGCAAATTTTGTTAGTATCTTGATGGTAGAAAAATTGAATTTGAAAACTAGCAAAAACAAGATGGATATGAATAAGTATATTGTTCGATAGATGCCACGAACAATAAAACCTAAACTAGTTTGTGTTTGGATTCGAGATTGATAGATGCCACAACCTAGAAACTAACACGGAGTCAATGAAACAATATGTCAATGACAATATTCGCCACAACACGATATAACTCACGAATTGATAAGAATATGTATGATCCAAAGAGAAAAACAATCTCAATAAAATCAATTCAACCTTAAATAGGTTTCCACACTCAATGTTCTAATAAAAATACTCCAAAATCTTCTTATTTCTATATTTCATACTAGCCTATAATATATAGGCTATTACAGGCAGTTACGTAACTGAAAATCATAATTGTGGCAGTTACGTAACTGATAACGTAACTGAAGAAAAAACATAATTACGACATTACGTAACCGATAACGTAACTAAAAAACATAATATAATTAATCCCTATATCAATTAAAAATAAGAAATTCAAAAAGACATAATCCTTTAATCTCTTGTATCCCAAACTTTGACTTGTGATTTAATAACATAACTCCCATTAATAAGCCTTCTTTTCCTTTAACTGGATTATTGATCTTGAACTTGATGGGCTCAATTGATGATGCTACATGGATCACATCACTTCTACCTCCGGGTTGCTTATTCGGGATTGCCAAAGTTGAGCTATTACGTCTAACTAGGGTTTTGTTGACTTTAGAGTTCCGTTAACTTCCAAATTAGGGTTTTAGGCTAAACCGATTCCAAAAATTTGGGGGTTTACTGTCTCATATTTGAAGAGAATTCTATTTAATAATTTATTTTACAAGATACGGTTTTATTCGTTGGTGATACGAAACTCTAAATATATTTCCTTATAGAAATTTTCTTAAGTTGATTCGTAATTGAAACTCTAAATTCTTAGATTTTGTAAATATGAAACTCAATTATAGAAAAATCATGTTTTTATATTTATTTTGGGCTTTTGAATATTTCATTCTTACATTAAACTTCTTTTAGCTAACCATTTTCCAAAACTTGAAACTTTATGTGATTATGAGGAAAATCATTATAAAATGTATATAAAAACGTTTTATGTTTTAGCTTATGAGGAAAATTAAAGGAATAGCTTGCTTTAAATTTTTATTTTCATTATATCTCTCTTCTAAATCCATAATTTTTCAATACATAACCTTTGTTGGAAAAATCCTTAGTTTCTTACAAGTGAGTATTTAATTATTATAACTATTATTTGTATTCCCTTAGTTTCATAAAAGAAAATGGATTTTACTTCTCAAAACTTAGTTCTTTAAGTTGTATACCGATTTCATTTCTAATTGGATTTCTAATTGGTGGGTTAATCTTTAAACTTGACTTAGAAAAGTTGTTTGGTTCTTAGTGCTTGCTAAAGTATTGGTGATAATCTTGTAAATAAGTTTTTACAAAAAAATTTGTATAACAAAAAATTATCAACCTTAAGATTTTAAATGCTAATTTTATTTTGGTAGTTTGAAAAGAGAGTAAAGAATTACTTAGTTAAACTTGGGAAAAGTCTTGCATAATAACAACAATAAAATCTATGATGAACTTGTCTAAAATTTTTGAAAATGCATTTTATTGGAGAAAAATTCTAAATTTTTAGTGGAACCTTTCCTAAGTGATAACATTACAATTTTGTAGTAAGCTTAACTTATTTTCTTTATCAAATAAAGAACTTTTTATTAAGACAATAACAACATGACCATGCATAAACATCTTACTAGTTAGGTAACATGAAAAAAATAATTACTATGAAATATGGAAGATAATGAAATAAGTACATAATATTTACCAAGTATTAGGAAGTCTTAGCTTGTATTAAGGCTTCCCGGACCTATATATTGGCAATTCCAAAGAAAAATAAGAAAATTGTTTTAACTTGATGAGGACAAGTTTAAGATTAAAAAGACTATTCTTAATATAAAATCATGAAATAAATAAATAAATTACAAGAAATAAATAAATAAATAAATTGCATGAGCATAAATAAAGTTATGTTAGTAAGCTCATATGCTCTAAGAAAATATATATATATATATATATGTATACATAATTATATTTAATAACATATAGAAGTTAGATTAGAAGTATGAATAATATAACATAACAATGCAATAAAATTTTGCATGAATAAGAACAAAACATGAACATATTGTTTCTTCCTCAATACCATGGTTTTAGGAAACACACATTATGGTCATCTAATGTTGCATGACATGAAGGAGAAACATTAGGAATTTTTACCTAAGGTTTATGTGGAGATGGAGAAAGAAGGATTTTGTTGTTGGTTATATGGAGATGGTAATGGGATGGAAAGAAAAGAGAAAGTTGTGAAGAAAAATTTAGAAAGGAAATTTATGAGAGAATTTCAGAGTTTTTGTATGTTTATGGAGTGGTGAAAGAAATAGAGAGAGAGGAGGTATTTATAGAGATCTGTGGAGGGAAAATAAATGTAATTAAATAAAATAAAAAAAGAAAAAAAATGTGAGGACAGAGGGGATGGGGCACCATTTTTGGGAAGAAAGATGGGGAGAGAGTTGATTAATTAATAATTTTTGTAATGAAAAGTTATAATATGTAAAATATGAAAGATATAAAGTAGTATTGAAAATGAAAATTGTAAGAAATATGTATATTGGTGGTAAGAAGTTGGTAGTAAGAAAAGTAGAGATAGGAAAATAGTAATAAATAGTAAACTAAACAAATAAAATACCTATAGTAATAAAAACACGCATAAACGGGCTATATCATATATTTTTAGATTCTGAAAAATTCTAAAATTGATTTTTTTTTAAATCCTCCTATTATTATGAGTTTAACGGTTTTTATCGGAATATTTTTACCATTTAGTGCGCTAGGGCATGGTTTTCGAAATATGATCTCATTCGCGTCCAAAACGAATTAAATTTTGATGAATATGATACTTTTAAGCTTCACTATATTGTTACAGATTATAATCTACATTAATTAAATTTTATTACTCTAGGCTAAGAGTGCAGGATTATCGGATCTAGTCTCACTAGGGCTTATTGTTAGCCTAGTTGACTTTTAAGAATCCAGTTTTAATTCCGGCTTTAAGATTTATTCACAAGATTATAAAATTTTGGGATATATGAATGTTTTATATTTTTGGTTCTAAAATTAAGTTTTTACTTTATTTTCATGATTTTTTTAGTATTTAGCAATTCTCGGGATGGTTTTGTTGAGTCTAAGGTTATGGTTGACTTTGTTTGCTTTTGATGGTAATTGAAATTTTTTATTCTAAAATTCACTGAAGGGTTTAAAGTTTTAGTATTTTGTCGTTGAGTATTATTTAGATATATCATCTCGATTTAAGTGTTAGATCAAATAGAGGAATTGTTTCACGTACGGATTTTGAATTGAATAATTATTGTATTTTCCATTTTGTTTTTGAAGGTCATCTCTTTCTTAAGGTTAACAAGTTCCGTATTTGATCTTTTAGAATACGATTTCAACTTTGGTTGGTTTTTAGAGTTTTAGTTTCAGTATTTCACTCTAAGATTATTTTCTAAGAGTACCGAAAAATTCAGGAATTTACAACTTAGATATGGACAAGCTCCATAAAAGAAAGAAAGCAAGAAAATAATAAAGAAAACATCAGAGTCCTTGATTTATGTCAAGGCTCCTCAGACTTAGATTATGGATAAGTTCTAAAGAAAGAAAAATGAAATGTTTTGACTTGATGAGGACAAGTCTAAAACTTGAATACTAGTCTTAGTAAAATCGCATGAAATAAATAAATAAATAAATTGCAATAAATATAAGATTATGAATAAATAAAAGTTATGTTAGTGAGCTTATGAGCTCTAAATATATATATACATAAATATACTTAGTAATATATAAATGTTAGATTAGAGCAATAATAAAACATAATAATATAACAACAATAACAATAATAATACTTGATTATCGTTAAACAAGACATGAATATATTGTTACTTCTATAATACCCATGGGTTTAGAAGACACACAATATGGTTATATTATGTTAACATAAACATAATGATGGTGTTAGGAATTTTTACCTAAGATTATGTTGGTTGAAAAAGAAATGAAGTATTGGTAGTTGCATGTGGATGATAGTTCTATGGAAAGAAGAGAGAGTTGGGAAGAGAATTTTAGAGAGAAAAGTTTGTTAGGAAAATTTGGTAGAGTTTTATTATGTGAAATAAAAATGTGTGAAAGAAGTAGATGGAGAGGTGATATTTATAGAAAATTATGGAGGAAAATTATTGTAATTAAAATAAATTGAAATTAAAAAAATAGAGGGGGGAAGATAGAGAGTGGCCGACAATTTTAAGAGAGGAGAGAGAGAGAGTGAGTAAAAAAATTAATTTTGATAAAGAAAATTAATAAAGTATAAGAGAAGTTATGTAAAAAGTTATATTAGAAATGAAAAATTGTAAGAATAGTTATGTAGGATATAAGAAGTAAGTTGTAAAAAAAAAAAGAGATAGTGAAATAGTAATGAATGGTAGTAAATAATAAATGAATAGTAAACTAAATAAATAAAATACCGATAGTGAAGAAAATACTCGTAAAAGTGTCATATCTGATATTTTTAGATCCAAAAATTATGAAAATGATATTTTATGAATCCTTATGAAATTACGAATCTATATTAATTTCTGGAATATTTTTACTATCCCAAGCACTAGGTTACGTCTTTCGAGAACTGATCCCGTTTGAGTTGAAACAATCAAATTTTTTATGAATGACCTTTTTAAGCTATCTCATATTATTCTGAACTATAATCTATCATTAGCTCATTTCTATTGTTCTCAGGTTTCGAGCGTGGGATTGCCGAAGTTAAATCCACTAGTATTCTTTCATCTTAGTTGACTTTTGAAGTTCGATTTAACTAGGGTTCGGGTTTACTCCAATTTTACCCTAAAATTGAGGGGTTTATAACATCAACAGTCTCGACAACACCACCTTTAACCTCACTAATAGTACCCACAGTCCCAACAACAACATTTCCAACTTCACTAACAGTACCCACAATCTCAACAGTAGCATTTTCTACTTCGATACCAACACCACCTTAGCCTCGCCTATCTAAATCAACCACTGGCATATTGATCTCGCCAACCCAACCCTCACCCTCAATATGGCACTTTTCGTCCATTGCCTTCTTCGTCTTCGTTGTATCCCTCTTCTGCTTCTTTGATGAGCCAGCAAGAACATCACCCACATCAACCACAAACATCTTTGGCTCAAAAAAAATAAAATAAAATAAGAGGTCAGTAATAGTCAACAAAACACCTACCCAGTATAGCTCAACAGCTCGGAAACCTCAACTCGTCCACATAACACCTTCTCCCCAAAGTTCGACTCGATAGGTGATTTAGTGGGGGAGGGGAGAGGGGGGAGCGGCGCCGATCATATGAGGAATCAAGCCCTACCTCCATCAGTGATCAACTTCCCAATCAAAAAAATTCTTCACCATGAACGTAGCATTATAAGACCTCCCACACACGCTCTAAGAACACCCTCTAACTCATCAGCCTTCTAGTGTCATGCACCATCAACATCTGGGGATTCGCATGATGGATGGGCTTTCACCACTCTACTAAAAGTTGAAACCCCATTGCATACCTTCCTCCAATTTGACTAGCCGTAACTCGCATTTCTAGCCAAACCCGTTCGATCTTGTAAGCCCAGTGAGAAGCTAGGGACACTTAGGTTATTTGGCAACATACTACCACCCCTCCTTTGATCTTTTATACAGAAAAAATTGCCGAACAAGATCAGGGTAGGCCATACCATAACACTAAGATAGATGGCTTCAAAAGTAATCAATATATGCCAAGCACTGAGCAACAGCTAAGCAAAGCACAGTTAATGGTAATAAAAAAATTCCTTTTGAAAAAGAGAAAAAGGCATCTTTAAGCCGAACTCGAAAGCCTTATTATATAAGGCAAATCACCGACTACCAAAGAGGCATACTCGATCAGACTTCCAGGGCATAACGACCTCTTACTCCTGTGGAGCACTTTGCATCTCCTCCTCAAATATGGCGTTGAGCTCGTCCTTTGAGAGCTTACAATGGATCCTGTTGGGACCATCACCTCGGGTTACCTCCATGTATAAGGGGATGACGACCCCCTTCTCTAGGTTGTTAGAATGATACCTATCTACCTAGCGCCGATAGACCTGGTTAGCCAACTTCGCATGAGGATGCATGTTTGAAACACCTTAATCCCTTGTTGACGACATCAAAATTTCACCAGAACTTTCCTCACGATCACTAAAAACAAGCCAAATCACCACTCTCTAATCTATGTCTAACACCTAACTCGAAGCCTCCTGACCTCGACACCATTCCTCTCTCGTCTTTCCTTACCTCATCTATGAGTCGCTATACCCCATCATCTAAGTCATGAGAAAAAGATTGGGTGTAGGAAGTACTTGAGTTCGACACCACCAAAAACTTTAAGCACGCAGAAAAAGTTGAAAGCACAATGAAGATTACAATAACTTTCTTGATGAAATATGAAAAGTGCTTTGAGAAAATCCTTATGAAACACATGTATTTATAAAGGAACGGGGAAGACATAGAGGCCCCAAATCTCTTGAGACGTGTGAGCAGGCCTCAAAACCCTAACGTCAAAACCAATGATCGCAATAGTCAAACCCATGAATAGTTATTACTGAGACCTTTCAGATCCATAAGGCCCCTCAAGAAAATTGCACCTCCTCGATTGAACCAAAGCTTTTTGAATACCTTACCCAACAAGAAATTCAACGTTGTTTACCACAAAATATTTACGAGAGGGGGATGCAGCTCAAATGAAAAGTGCAACTTGTCAAAAATGACCACCTTGAGCCAGCGACCTCATGGACTACGCACTCTCCTTGCTCCCACAATGAAAGTAAGGGGATAAATGTTGACAGTGGAATATAGCCATCGGCCTACTCGGTCTCTTGGGCCCAAAAACCTTACAACACATGTAGGCTCAAAAGAGACCCACTACTTATGACATCTTAACCTCCCAGGAAGTCAATGAGATCAACATCTCGCTGTATGGAGCACCACAAGGCCTCTCCCAAAGTCCTCACCTCGGAAAGCCTAATCCAGCTAATGAGCTTGATTAGTCCGCCACCTCGACCTCGAAGTCTTACAATTTTTAGCCAAAGTAAACGCCCTAGTCATGCCCCATGATTGAGGGAATATCAACAGCTTAGCCACACTTTAAGGAGCCATGACTTCCCATCTCAGGTACCCTCACCGCATTGAATACCAAGTCACCTATTAGGAAGCTAGCTACCTTGATATGACCCTAAACGCTATAAATACCCTCGTCCTCCCTCAAAAGGGGGAGAGGAAAAAGAAAAAGAAATGTATAGAAAGAAATATAGTCTTGTGTGTCTTTTACCTTCTCTATACACGCCAACTGATTTAGGTATAGGAGAGGCTGAGCTAAGGGTTGGCATGTCTTTTGTGCTCACAGGACCTATCTCTACCGGCTCAGATTTAGCTCATATAACAAGCACTATATTTGGTCATTCCAAAACAATTTCTCTCTACTATTTCCCTAAGTAAAAGCTCAGCCTTTGAAGCCTATATCAACAAAATTGAAATTAGTAGTCCTTGCTTCAAAAGCTTTTATTTCACCGTCTTTCAATTTGCCTTTTAATTTCTATTCATAAAAAAAGGATGCTATGATAACCATGTTACAACATGTAAACATAAACAAAGGTTGGGAAACGATGTCTCTCCATGGGTCCATGTCATATAATAGCCAAACTACCACCTTTGACTTCTATCAATGGGAATTACTATTACATAATGCACTTCAATGCCTAAATAAAACCAAGTATCTTGAAATACCTTCTTGTATCATGAGTACAGATCTACAATTTTTGAATAAGCTTTTCAAGTTTTTTTTCAGAATTTTTCCTTGTGTTCATAATTCCACAAGAAAAATAATATCGGATATGTTCCTATTAGTAGCAAAGTCATGGACCACCAAAGGAGTGAAACACATCTACCAACCCTACAAAATACAATTGAGACAATTTTGATTATCAAATTATCAATGTAAAATCGTATATAGAGTAAGCATTTCATTTCTTTACAAACGAATCACATATACAAAATGCAAGCAGGGGTTTTATAGTGTTAAATTGCATTTTTGAAGAGTGATTCAATGTATTTATGTAGGAAGTATGATTCATGTTTGCACATGAGTTAAATTAGTATATTGATATTTATTTTTTGTGTGATTTGTATTTATATAATTTTTATCTAGATAAGTCAATACTCGTACAATTTCCTTACGAAATGAGGGCATTGGTGTATAGCTCATGAGCCATGATGGTTTTTCAAGTCAACAAGACCATGACAGCCGCGGCTCATCTACAGCCCATTGTCTGCACCACGACTCACATCAAGAAGATAGGGCTCAGCAGTTCTCTCCGTCTCTCTTCCTGACTCAGTCAATTTTCATGGATGATGTAAACAGATAACCCAGGATTTCTCGTACGGATCCAACTTGTCTATCGCATCTCTCCTTATCCGCTCCTGTCTCATGAACTTCCGTGTCAACACATCCTCAAACATTCGTTAGTGAAGATGGAAATTCATTTGTTTGGTTGCTTTTGAATTTCTTCTGTACCAAGATGGGTGAGGGAGGACTATGGAGGTTTGGGTACAACGGTTGGATTGACAGATCATACAACAAACAGGCAGCCTGTCCTTCGACGGTACATAACTTAAATACTGACCAAGGGTATGCAACTGCATCTCCTGGTATTGATAGAACCGAATGTTAACCAGACGATATGTCGTTTCAGCAGAAGAGAAACTCCTAAGAATCGCAGTTGATTACTGGAGGAACTGTGTCATTGCCATCGTAGAGACGCACTTCTAAGAATTTATTTCCAAGGAAAAATTATAGCAAAAGATAGTTTTCCATCATTCTATGGACAAACTGAGAGTTTGCATATTCCCGTCCAATTGATCGTCATATAAATCATTAAAATCATGATTTTAATAATATAATTAAAAACCATTTCTAAAATTTAACCAAAACATTCACGACGGCTCATGTCATGACTGTTAAAGCCGTCAAAAATTATATTACAAAATTCTGGGAATTCCATAGAAAAATAGACAATTAAGAACCCCAGAAGTAAATGGCAACAATCAGATCATAACAAACAATATTGCTTCATGTAAATGCCAAAGCAAACTCTTCCCCAATAACTTAAGTGATATCAGTTGAAGCACTGAAATTCACCAATTATTTCCAAAAATGCTCAACCAAAAACAATTTATTGCAAATTTCCTTTCACGATTGTTAGGTGACTTGTTTCACCCGCATGGTTATGGTAGTAATCAATAACTAGCTTCTGAGTCCATCTTATTTTTTCCTCTAGAGAATTAGTAGACCCGAGCTTTAGGTGGAAATGATTCTGCTTCATCATCCAATGTATTCATATGAACTGGTCTGTAATCAAGACGGACTTTCTCGCTCTCCCAGTATCTGCAAGTAATATATCAAAGTCACAATGCTAATGAAAAAATTACTTTGCAATCAATTGCAATTACAAAAGGCTTTAAAAAATAAATAGCAGAAATTAATATTGGATATTTGAAAAATGCTGGCTGCGTAAAAAATGCATTTGACAAGCTTTAAACCAATTGAAATACACAGCAAAACTCAAGTACAAGATCATTCCATGTCAACATTACTCAGATTGGGTCACAGAAACAAAAACAGGAGAAGAAACTTCCGTAAGGCACAGCAATATGTTAACACCGTTGACCAGAGAATGTGACAATGTCAAACCCAATCACTTGTGTTATCTCATGGCAAAACATAATTTTCCTCAGGCGGTTCATAGGACATTCCTATTAACGATGACAAAATACCAAACATGTGGATAAAAATCATCAAAAGCATGAGAACAAAACTTACCCTAAAGTGTGTTTCATCCAGTTTTCATCATCTCGTTTCTGCAGGAGCATATTCAAATAATTTGTAACACGAAAAAAAAAATATATATATATGTATATATAAATAAAATAAGACAAAATAAAGTAAAATAAATAAAACCTCATTTTCTATTTAAAAAACAAAAAATTGAAAGTTACACTGACCGTAAAGTCTTCCCTGAAATGAGCTCCTCTGCTCTCTTTCCTGGCTTCAGCAGAATGCATTGTGATGCAGGCATTTATCAGAAGATTTTCCAATTCAATTGTTTCAATCAAGTCAGAATTCCTGCATAAATTATTAATAATAAAAAAGATCGAATTATCAATTCACTCAAAAAATAAAAACACATGCAAAACCATTTCCTACAATATACAGGACTCTGGCTAAACCCAAATCCCCGTTGATGGAAATTACACAAAACCCACCACACTAAGCTTCGATCTGCCAACTTAACATCATGAAAGCTCTCCCATGCTTTGTCAACTAATTGGCAACCTACAAATGGCATTGAACAGAATAAATAAAAAAGATCAGAAGAGAGAATGACACAGATACAGTGAGACTGATTTCAACCTATATCATGGTTTAGATAAAAAGACAGCAGCTAAGCCTATCACATTCATATGATAATCCTATGGTGCAAGCTCGCAAGGCACTGTCATGAAATTAAATCCATCCAGAAAGAAGTACTGCAACATAAGCCCGGATGTCATTCATGCATTTAGTCAGTAGGTAAAATCATATAACCTTCTTCCAATGTTTCTTGGGTGCGGAAAACAGCTGCATTATTTTGCATAATCCGTTGCATATTCAATCTAATCTTAGATGTTGGCAATGAACCATTGGCATTCCTAATTTTATCCAACAATGCAATGGTCTTCTGACCAGCATCCTTCTCCAGAGGTATCTGCTTCTCCCCTGCAAATCAAGTCAAACACAGATTACTTCAGTAATAATAAGAGGAGACAGACCACAAGTTCCTACAGTATATATTGTTCCTCTTAATGCAACAATTGATATCATATATGTTTTACAACTATACAAGTAACTGTATACGTCTACATAAATAAATAAAACGTTTCACAAATGTGCACCCTTGATAAAATAGACAATAAAAGTTACGGTCTTAAAAGAAAATTGTTTCACATATTTTTCACTTTTAAAATATGAAAATAAAATTGAAAAGTCAGTTCGATGTTTTATCTTTAAAAAACATTATGCAGAGACAAAACTTAAATTGGATATGATTGATCACAATTTGGTCCTGCATATGATCCCAAGATGAAATGCATAAGAAAAAATAAATGGATGATTTACATAGGCCCCAAAGGTCTGATCTGACCACATTTTTTAAAACTAAGAAATTGTCTCTTCTCCTAATAATGTGATATAATTTTCTATATTTAAAAAAAAAAAAAAAGGAAACATATAACATGTTAAGTTGTACATTTCTACACAAAAAACCATGTGCCAGAAACTTGCCAGGACAATGCAACACCACTTAAGTACTTATCTGTCTACGTTCAGAATGTGACATGAATTAACACAATAAGAAATGTAATTAGGATTATCCAAGGGATTTACAGGCACTGGAACTCAATGTGACACCCAATTTGAAATCAAATAGGCAAGGTTTTGAAATATCATATGTATTATTTTTTAACAATATACTCTAATTTGTCAGATGTGGCAAACAAAGCAAGAACACTTGCACACACATCCTAATATGAAAATTCATAGAGAGATATTTTCAAATGGACAAGTGACTAGGCTCCACATGATCTATGTAACACATTGGACATGTTAGAAATATAATTTACTATTTAGGAGGAACAAATCAGTTTAGTAACATCTAGATAAACCCGAATTGATAAAGATGAAATCTGCACACAACCAGATCATCAAGTCCCTATTCTTCCTCCTCGTTCCCCTCTCCCACTCTCTCTTTGCTGTCTCTCTCTCTTCCTCTTTCTTTCACCCTTAGTTTTTTAATACATACCCATATAAAACATTATTTTTATAATATATATAGACTTTGAAAAGGCAATCTTTCACTAAAAAGAAGAAGAAAAGAACAAAAAAAAAGAGGCAGGTCAAACTTGCCTGGCTTCTCAATCTCTGCAACTCGATTAGCACAAGCTCGCCCAAACACAACAATGTCAAGAAGAGAATTTGCACCAAGCCGATTTGCACCATGAACAGATGCACAAGCTGCCTCCCCAGCAGCCATCAATCCTGGAACCACAGCATCCGGATCATTGCCTTTGATAGCAACAACCTGAAATACATGGAAAATGGAAAGATTTAAAAACAAAATGTTATAAGATCAATCAGAATAGTCGCATGGTAAGAAACAGTGGACACAGAAGACACAAGCATATTAAAAGTTCAATACATGGACATAGAAGACACAAGCATACAGCATCATGGCCATGGCTTATATACGCACAGCCTTTAATTCCTGGCTTCCACAAAGCCTTATAAGGACAAGTTTTTCCTAACAGCATTATTGTCTTCATTCATGTACTCACTAATCACATATTGCCATGTTTAAGAAATACTGATTCAGGCCCCTCTTTTTGGCTTTCAAATAATTTTATGTGGCAAATACTAGGAGACCTAAAGATAGCATTGTCAACTTTGGCAGCTCACCATCAAGTGCAAGAAATTATTGCCAACATGAGGACCTGCAACTTAAAAATAATCTACTTACCTCTCCATGGTGATTTGTGGGGATTCCCCCCATATTATAGTGCACAGTTGGTAAGACAGGGATAGGCTCTTTTGTAACATCCACCCCAGCAAATATAGCAGCAGTTTCTGAAATACCCGGAAACCTCTCCTTAAGTGCATCAGGGGGTAGATGATTTAGATGCAGATATAAGTGATCCTTCAGAGGCCCTGTACAAAATCAAAATGTGAAGCCAATATAAAGCATATAAGTAAATTTCAAACAAAATCTGCAATAACAGCAATTAGAATAATTAAAAGACAATTGCCAAAAAGGGAAAAGTTGCTGACTTGTATGAAGAGGATGAAATTCCAGAATAATGTCTAGTTCCCAGTTAAATAATGACAACTAGGCACTAAGTATCTTGTAGCTCTAGCAAACAGTTATGAGCTATACAATATCTTACCCACACCACGACCTTCCCGGATTTCAATGGTCATTGATCTTGAGACAATATCTCGTGATGCCAGATCTTTAGCTGTAGGGGCATAGCGTTCCATAAATCGCTCACCCTCACTGTTCCTAAGAATACCACCCTCACCTCGAGAACCTGCACGCAATAGTAGAATTAGCATCCCCTTCCACCTTCTTTGTAGAAGAGCTAGATTGTAAATCATGACCAGAGATAAATCTGAAAAAATATCTTCTCACATGGCAAATTGTTCATAAAATCACCACCCACCTTCAGAAATGAGGCACCCAGCACCATAAATACCTGTTGGATGAAATTGAACAAACTCCAAATCCTGTGAGAAAAAAGTATTAGCTAAATAAAAGGATGAGAAAAAAACTGCAAGATACATTTCAAAAAAAAAAAAGAAGACCTGGAGTGCAAGCCCAGCCCGCGCCACCATGGCATTGCCATCCCCGGTACATGTATGAGCTGATGTAGCAGAAAAGTATGCTCTACCATAACCCTGAATATCAGAAGAGCATTGATATTTATTGATTTCCATTTCTGCATGAAAACTAAACTAAAAAGTAGATAAAGTACCCCAGTGGCCAAAATAGTAGAGGCAGCCTGGAATCTATGTAAAGTCCCATCCTCCATATTTAATGCTATCACTCCTTGACAGCTACCTGAAACAAAATGGTAAAATGATAAAGGCCTGCTCCTCATCAAAGTAGACCGGCTAACAACAAAATATCAGTATGAAACGCATGAAATGAAGACAAAAAATAAATAAATAAAATATAAATGATAAATTAAAAAATAATTAAAGAAAAAAAAGAACTTTATATAAAAAACACAATATTGAAGCAATAATCCCATGAATATAGCAGACAATCTGTAGCCAACTTCACAACAAGTGCACTTAGCTGTCTAATAGTTCGAAGATGGCAACTAGACTTTCAATTGCATATTCAAATGAAGAATCCCGCAGAAACAGCATATTGCTCATTACAAGAGTGGAGCTCAAGGAGTTAAGCATTAAGCTAGGTTTCGTCAATACTTTTCTCCGAAGGGTGAGAAAAATTCTTGGGAGAATTGAACACTAAAATTCCAGGAAGACATGGGCAACTCCGCCATTGTGTCTTGCCAAATAAAGAATAAATATAGGTTTGGACACTCTGGTGTCCAACACATACAAAAGGCTTGCCAAACAATTCCCGGGTTCATTGTTAATAATTTAAAATGAGAGAGAGAAGGGTAGGGAGTTGGTTCAGACATCTCTCCAAACTGTTGCCTAACCCCCAGAATGATATCTCTATGGTCAATTTACATTCTAAAAAGCACCAAGAGACCCTTCATCAATGATCATGATTTTGAGTTCGTGTAAGTAGAGATGTGTTGAGGGCCATAACTGTGGCATGTCTGCTAGTTTGGGTTGGATGCGCATGGTTTGTAAGAGAGCCACTTTGTCATAGTTGTGTGCATGAAGTTAGTTGTCCAGGTGAATGTGGATGTAATATGCAAATTGATGTTGGTGTAGACAGCAGCATGCATCATGTATACATGTCAAAATTCCCAAAAACAAAAAAGCTGCTAGTGGTAAATTGGTCATTTCATTACACTTAAGTTTGCCTTTATTATGGACAACTGATTTGACTTTATGCTATAGACCACTGCACTTTCTGTTGCCAGAGCAATATGGTTTATGCCAAACACAGTCATGAATGTGTTACGAAGCTGGCATCCGAAGACAGAACTCAGAACTTCTCCAGGTTTTTGGAAAACTTCCCATAGTTTTATGTTCAATGTTTCATTGGGAATAAAAAAGAAGATAGGAAGGGAAGAAATAAGCTTTCCTAACATTAGACAGAAGTGGACATTCATTATTTCAATTTACTACCCTCTCTAACAATTATTCTCTGCCTTATCAGCCTCTCTTTCTCTTCTTTTAACATTTGTTCTTTTGAAAATTTAGTCACCTAGAGAACTTTTAGCATTAATTAAATTAAATTATTACTTTTTTGTTAGTGAAATTTTGTCTCTACTTTCAACATAAAAAAAAAAAAAAAAAGAACCCCGCCCCGCCCCGCCCCCCTCCAAAAAAAAAAAAACCAAAACCAAAAAAAAAAAAAAAAAAAGAAAAAAAAAGAAGAAAAAAAGCTCTCTACTTTACTATATAGAACATAAACTAAGAAAGACATGCTTAGTGCAGTTACCATACCTAACATCTGATATACTTCCAAAATTAAAAGGGATGAACTTGTATCTAGAGATAAGATTGGTAACCCAGGCCAAAAAGTCAACAAATGGACAAACCTCTTGAAGTACTCAGCGAGAACACTTAGGCTATATAAACAATAAGAAAGTCTGCTTATGCGCTGGGAAAAATAACAAACAAACGCCCTATTGTCTTAGACTATCAAAGGGTTCAAACTGCAGCTCTATCAAGAGTAAGCTCAAAACTACCTATTTCACATTTGATGCATCAAATGTTATTTCATCTGCGGATCACCAAGAAACTGAAATGTTCAAATGAGCTGGAAAAACGAACCATACAACACAGCATGATTCTTGCTGAAGCACAGCACAAATACACAAAGGCACAAGGGCTCAGTATCGTGACCAGCCAATAAGAATGTTGCAGAAAGAATCAGAGATACTGTTATACTAAACCTAGGATATTATTACAAAGATATCATTAGTCAAGTTTGGTAATATTATTATGCCAAGTAATGTGGACTAGATTAAAAAACAAAGTTTTCAATATCATCTCCAATTAGCTGCAAATAGAAAGCTTGTGCGATCAACAACATTTTCCCAATGACTCGGAAAGTTTGAAGACAACTTGATGGCTCTCTATTCAGGTCCAAAAACTAACATAGTTAAATTATAACATACATATATTTGTTTGGTTAGCTTTTTTCAGCAGATAGAGACACATTTTTCAAACATTTTTCTAACAAATTGCTCATCAAGAAATAGATACAAATAAACAAAAAAGTTGGCAGTTTGATGAAAAGATCAAATATAGATACAAACTAGACATATTTACGCATATCATTTTGATACAGATACAGATGAAAAACAGACCATCCAAACAGATCCAAATCACCATTAATATGCAGATTGTGATGTAAGCATCAGTAATTGCAGTACTCCAATACCGAATAAGAATATAATAAAGTACAGAGAAATTAGTAGTCCTAATGATTTACCATCACTATTCATCAGTAGATCCAATGCAAAGTACTCCACAAAAAACTGTGTATTGTGTTTCATGGCTTGGCCATACAGAGTATGCAGCAGTGCATGCCCTGTTCTATCAGCAGCACATGCACAGCGGTATGCTTGTCCACCTACCGTTCCATCAAATAAGCCAAAGCAGTTAGAGCTTAATTTCTCACAGCCACCTATATCACCTTTCAAAATAATAATTTAGTTCACCTTTTCCATAGTCAAGGCTTTGACCACCAAATGCTCGTTGATATATTTTACCATCTTCAGTTCGAGAAAATGGTAAGCCATAGTTTTCGAGTTCAATTACTGCATTTGGTGCTTCCCTACACATATACTGAATAGCATCTTGATCACCTGCAGGAAGAGGAAGGAAACAAGGAATTTTTTAATCAAAATTTAAATAAAAAGAACATAAAAAGACAGTCCATGAAATACAAATAGAGAGTTCTGAAAAGTTTATCATAAAAAAATCCATACTTTAAATACTAGATATAAGAAAATGCATAGATATTAAAATCATATATTGCCCATATATTCAAGGCTTTCAGCACCACCTGCATACCTAAAAAAGAGATACACATTGAGGTAAAACAGCATAAACATATACCTTTTCTGACAAAAGTGCTAATGATGGAAGTATGTTACACCAGAAATGCTCAATGAATAATTCAAAAGTGAAAACTTTTAACTCTGAGAGGAAGGAAGCATCAACTGTGTGGCCCTTGATGGATTTTAGCAAACTGAGTTGTTGTTAAGCTTATGGCAAGATCCAGCCATCTGGCAATTCCATGTCAACAAAATCTGCTTTGCTTAGTATCAAGAAGTCATTAAAGATTACTCACCTAACCAATCACTCCCTTTGACTGTGTCATACATGTGCCACCTCCAGTCATCTTCAGTCATATTTCCTAGAGCAGCATTAATTCCACCCTACACAATAATTAGAAAAGAATTAATGAATCCCAAACCACTTATACCAACATTTACATAATAAACAGTCACAAAGGTGTCATTTTTTATTTTATTTGCCAAGAGACAGAACAAAAGAAATTTATTGCCTGAAATCTAAAATTTCAACTGGGATGCCAAAGGAATGTAGAAATTTTAAAGTGAACATGTGCAGAAACTGAAACTGGTTGAAAAGCAAGTTAAATACAAAACCATCATATATTCAACTTGCCCCCTTTCTAGTCTCAAGTTAAAGATGAAAGGTATTTAGTGGGTCATATCAACTTGAGAATAGATATGTGCAGGTAAATCTGACTCAGAAAAAATAAAAATTTCAAGCCAATCATCTACACAACTGCACCCTCATAGCACATAACATCTAAGAAATCTTTCACCAACACCCTGACAAAACAGGAGGGCAATATCTGACAAGTTCAAAAATGGTGGGAGAAAATCTATTTGCGGTGTAGAGTCACTATATGTTATCTTCATTACTTAAGACCCTTGATTCTCCCATACCTGGGCTGCAACAGTATGGGAACGAGTTGGAAATAGTTTTGTGATGCAAGCAGTATTGAAGCCATGCTCTGAAAGTCCAATGGCTGCTCTCAATCCCGCTCCTCCAGCACCAACAACCACAGCGTCGTACTTATGATCAACTATCGTGTATCCTCCAGCCTGCCCAAAAAGACAAGCATCTACCATTTCAAAAAACACTGGGGAAGAAACAAACATCCTGAAATAGGAAGACTAATGTCTTTACAGCAGGGGTAACCACAAAAAGACAGAAAAGAATACAACCTGAAACAAACATCCTGAAATAGGAAGACTAATGTCTTTACAGCAGCGGTAACCACAACAAGACAGAAAAGAATACAACCTAACCTGAGCTTGCATATACAAAGCTGAGACTACATTTATAATCGATCCTTTCAGCGAGTTCAACAAAAACACACAAAAAAACAACTACAGCTCTGGCAATGAAAGCATATAGAATCAAAGAGGAAAAAATAATCAAAAGAAAAAATTAACAAAATTTGAGTCTGAAACGAGTATTCACCTATCCATCACGATAGAACAGAACAAGAAGAGCAACAAAAACAGAGACTTAAAAACAATTAAAATAATATAAAAGCTCCGCGAATGAACGCACGCACACGATCAGAAAAGAATTCGTATTGAGGTTTTTCAAATTAAGATTCTTCACAAAAAGCGCGATCAGAACGCTAACATTCATATACCATCAGCTACAAACCAAAGGAAATAAAAAATAAAAAATAAAAACCCACTACAATCACATATCCGACAGAAACACAGCGAAAACAGATAAATTCTCTACGTCGAACTAGAGATAGTAATTAATATCAACATCAACTAAATTTATCTTATACACATGCAACACTGATAACGAAACTTCTAGAAGACAGGAAATACCGAATCTGTAGAGAAAAGCCTCGAGATGCGAGATCGAAGAGAATCATTCGATACAGATCTCCTGGAAGAGCTCGAGACCTGAAGTCCACGAGAAATACACCGCCACATCTCTCTTACTTTATGTAATTAATCTTTTCTTTGACCCTATTCAAACTTAAATTTTTTTTTTCCCTAAAATTAGTTTTTATATATTTTTCCAATTAACTTGGCGATCAGTTATGTATCTTTTTGTTGGGGAGCCAAAAAAAAGAAGAAGAAAGTAAAATTGCATACGCTTTTGTTTCCGAGACACCATTGGTGTGCAATGCGACAGTGAGATCAAAGCGAAAATGGGTTTGTACTCTACAATGTATTGCTTTTACTAAACAAATTTGTAACTAGATGAAAGTCCCGTATTATTTAAGGACTATTTGACTGTCGGAGTGTATACGTCATCTTTATTCCAGCATTAAATCAACGTCATATCGAACCACTGAAACAACATTCCAAAAAACAGCATTAAATCATATTCGCTTTGTCCAACATGGCATGGTCATAAAAGAGACGTGCAGCCTCTGAAAGAGTGCCGTGACTGCACGAACTAGTAAAATAAGGTTTTGCAATAGAAGGGTATCTCTTCCATTTTGTTGATTTCCAAGCTACAGCTAACTGGGTCACATAATTTAGGGATGGTTTCACCTCGTGTCCAAATTCCATGTAGATTTGCTTTCTCTTAGTTTTTTTTCTAATAATTTATTTTATGTTTTTTGGTAAAACAAATTAATTTCTTTCAATTTACAAATCAATAATATATCCCTTAAGATTTTAAATTTTTAAAATAACTTATGACCCATGGACTTATAAGCTAGAAATTGATTAGTAGGTGCTTAGGGTGTGCATGGGATGGCCTTTTTTATGTTTAAGCTGGTAAGTAGGCAAAGAGACACAAAATTGAGATAAGGTGAGAATAGAAAAAGTGAACTTAATTACTTGAACTAACTAGCTAAGCTTATATAGTAATTTACTTTATTCCCTTTGAGGAAATGGGGTCCACCCAAATAGGGATTTGCCTCTTGATTTTTTAAGGAAGTGCACCTAAGAATTCTAGGTATACGTGGCTTGATTGATAAAAAATCCTTCTAAAAGTGTGTCATTTTTTAGGTAAGTATTGAGTTAGTTATCATCCTTATCTAAAATGGCAAGTCATAACAAAGAGGGCCTTTCCATAGGGAGAGGCCATCAAGATAGGACCCATGGGGCTTGGATAGAACCAAGTTTTTCGTTGGGTCGATTAATCTTAAGCAAATCAGGTCAATTCACACGATAAGGTGGTGAGACTGAGTTTAAGAGGCCTATAATGGAAATTGACAATCAACATCTTATAATAATATTATAGCATCATATCTTTCCTTATAAATTTAACTATTAATTTTATGTGGTGTTTTAAGGGTAAATTGATAGAAATCTAGAGATGGTGAATAAAGATATCCATTTTCATTTAATCTATACTATTAAAATAAAATCATCATCTTTGGTATCTTTAGTGTAAATATTTTTAATATAAACGTTTTTGATATAATGTTTTTAGCACATGGGCATAAAATATTTTTCATATCCTGAAATCATTAAAATTAAATAGGGTTTGAATATAATTAAATAAGAGTTGAATAGACATAGTCTTTTTTTTTTTAGCATATCGGCGTAAAATATTTTTGGTATCCTTGAAATCATGAAATTAAATAAAGGTTGAATAGATATAGTCTTTTCCTTTTTTAACATATGAGCGTAAAATATTTTTTGTATCCTTAAAATCATGAAATTAAATGGGATTTTAATAGAATTAAATAGGGATTGAATAGACATAGTATTTTCCTTTTTTAGCCTAAGCATGTATCCTGATGTACGGATATAAACTTCTAATATCATATTTATGCATGGCAATTACCCAACATGGAGAAGTTACCTATGAAAAATATAATTGTAATTAATTTTCTAATTTATATGACTAATTAAGGTTGTCATCTTTCAAACTGTCAAAACAATATCTATATCTATACTATTAAAGCAAAAACATCTCTTTTAGCGTCTTTAGTGTAAATATTTTTTATATAAATGTTTTTAATATAATGTTTTTAGCATATAGGCATATATTTTTCATATCCATGAAATCATGAAAATTAAATAGGGTTTGAATATAATTAAATAAGGGTTGAATAGACATGGTCTATTCCTTTTTTAGCATATGAGTGTAAAATATTTTTGGTAACCTTAAAATCATTAAATTAAATAGGGTTTGAATGGAATTAAATAGGAGTTGAATAGATATAGTCTTTTCCACGTAAAATATTTTTGAAATCATGAAATTAAATAGGATTTGAATAAAATTAAATAGGGGTTGAATGGACATGGGCTTTTTTTTTTAGCATGTGGACGTAAAATATTTTTAGTATCCTTGAAATCATGAAATTTGTTAAGTCTTCTAATTTGGTTTTGATGATAATAAAATACGTATAAGTGTTTATTAACAAATTTATTAAGTGTGCAGTGCTTAAGTATGATCAAAGGTTTATGAAAATATTTTTCAAAAGAGATTCAACCAAGAAAGTAATTCAGAATACATTTGGAAAAGTTTTTCAAGAAGAAATGAATAGTCAAAAGATAACTCAGAAGCTAAATCACTAGTTTACAAGACATTTATAACAGTCAAAAGGCAAATCAGAGAGTAAATATGCAACACACAAAAAAGCTGCAGTATCACGAACAGAAAATTGCATTTTTCTTTAATTAATTCATTAATTTGAAGACTCAGCACCAAAGTTGAATGTATTTTGATAGTATTCAAATGTTCCACTAAGTTGGTTCAAATATCAAAGGGGATTCAAGTTTATATTGAATTAAAAGTATTATTCTTGAAGATTTAATCTTTTGACAACATATTCAAGTTCAACCTTTTAAGACATTCAAGATCAATTTCATTTTACAAGCTAGAAATCAATTCAAGATTGTCATAATAAAAATCTTTGTCTTTTGGGACGTGTTTTAACGAGACAATGAATTCAAAATCATGATTTAAGTACATCACGAAGAACTTAAAATTAAGAAAGCTAAAGATAGCTAGAGGATTTCAAAATCACGATATTTATGGGTTGTAAAGATATGTGATACAAATTTGTTTTTCAAATTGAACAATATCAAAAGATGTTTATCCTTAAGTAGAAGAAATTTATGGGATCTTCATCAACAATCAAGTTTATCTTTACAAGCTGGAAATTTTCTAATTTGAAGAAGATAATAAACAATGAGATTTTGTCCTATCTTCAAGGGATTTTGATACATATTTTTAGAGGATGATTTGAATTGATAAAGTTCAAATCTTTAAGACCCATCCACAGCAAGGTTAATATCTCCAGCAAGGGCACAAAAATAGGATCAATTTTTTTTATCAAGATTCATTGTTATCCTACCCGTTGGAAGAACATGAAACAAATATCAAAGAATGTTCGAGAAAATCCTAGAACAAAAACTTATTTCAAATATTTTAGCCATTAGAAGATTAAGAATATATAACAAAGGCTCAAATAAGGAACATGTGTGAAAAAAAAAAAAAAGAGGAGCAAGCACTCTAAGTCTGCGAATTCCATCAATTTATTTGAGAAAATACTATTACTCTAATTTTCTTTCCTACACGAAATTTGAGCGGGACTTTTTACTCTTTATTCCTCACTTGATTTTGATTTGTACTTTGTGTAAGGTTGAAAGTTACAAGTAGACTTAGTAGATTGATTTTTAGCTTGAGAAAAGCTTGAAGAATCAAGCTGAGTGCATTGTAGCCAACTGCTTTGGCAAAGACAACTTGTAACTTGTTAATTTTTGGATATAGTGGAACATACTAGTGTGGAATACCAGGTCCCCCACTTGGTGCTGGAAGAGAGGATTGACATTCGAAATTGAACCTCTATAAATCAATTTTGTAATTTCTTCTTCCTTATCTTTTCAATTTCGTGCATGTTTACTTTTATGTTTTAGTTGAATTGTATACTCAGAGACTAAATCAGAGAGTAATTGGGAAGCTCAACTTTGAACATTTACTCAACTTAAGTAAACTTGTTTTATCTAAATTTTGAAGAATATTAATGTATAACATAGTTTTTCAAAAAAATTACACAAAACTAAATTGTGAAAAAAATCACATGAATAGTGTCGTTGATCACATCTTGAAAATGTGATACAAATTTTTTTTTAAAATTCCACTAGTGCCGCATGACCAACATGCGACACTCGTGTAAATAGTAAATGCGTATCGCATGACCAACATGCGATACACTGTTAGACTTATATCATATGTTAGTCATGCGATACACCTATTTTCATAGTTTTGCTTAAGTAGGTTGCTATATCACATGTTAGAAATGCGATATTGGTGTAAATTGTTATGTCTCGTCTTCAACATGCAACATAGCAATAGTAGTTTTGTAATTTTTTCTCTAATTTGTATGTGTGTAATTTTTTTTCCCAAAAGCATTAAACATGTGGTTTATCCCGAATTTTGATTAAAGTTATTGGGGGTTAAGTTTGTTGTTTTCAAGTGAGTTTAAAATCCATTATAATCTAATTAATTAAGTGGCGTGAATTTGGTTGAGTTTTTGAAAAAGTGAAATTTTTATTAAATAATCAATTCAACCCCTCTTGGTTATTCTTTCGGTACCAATAAAATTAAATAGGGTTTGAATAGAATTAAATAGGGATTAAATAGACATAGTCTTTTTTTTTTTTTCACATAAGCCTGTATCTTTATATACGATCTAAACCTCTGATACCGTATTTATACATGGCAGTTACTCACCATGGAGAAGTTATCTGTGAAAAATACAATTGTAATTATTATTTATAATTAATTTCCTAATTTCTAGAACTAATTAAGGTTGTCCTCTTTCAGCTTGTCAAAATAATATAGCTATTTAATTTATGTATATTGGGTTATTTTATTTGCACACGCATCGTGGGTTCATCGTCTATTTGTATATTTTAACTTTAGAAGTGAGGAAAATAGATACTAATTTGATTTGCTAGATTAGTATTCTCATATTCATTATTTGAAAGTAATAGATAATTTATCTGAGATAAACAAATTAGTATGAGCCTACAATTTGTTAACTTTTCATTTTCTTTTCAAGTATCATCTTTTCCATTTGGAGTACAAGTTTTGCTTTCTTATATGTGTGTGTGTGTGTGTGTGTGTGTAATTATTAGTAAAAGAAAAAGAAAAGAATTAAAATAGAACCTCTATTAAAAGAGCCATCAAATGTCAATCTAGTATCGAAAAAAATGTTGCATATCCTCTACCTACATATCATGGAGGGGAAGGTAAATAAAGCTAAAAAGTCAGACTTAATTATTTTCTCGACTTTTTGGCTTGGTTTTCTTTTTAATATTAGGTTTGATTTTGGTTTTAAAGATTTCCAAACAATAAATCAGGCTAAACCAAAATTATAAGTCAATGTGGTTATATGAAATTGTGTGGGGGCATCTATTAATCTATGTTTGAAAAATAGCCAAAGCAAAAGAAAAGAAAAAACTTCATTAGAAGACAAATTTGATGTAGCATCCAAAGGCTGTCGTATGTCACTTATGTGGTACGTCATTGCTATAATCCCTCTAATTTTATATAACTAAATTATAATAATTACCAAAAATAAAATATCAAATTATAAAGAACTTTGGGAAAAAGTACTAAACATCGCTCCCAATTTTTCGCGATTTAAAATTATTGAAGTGTCAACAAATTTGATTATAGCTAGAAAAATTAGAATCTTTACCAATAAAATTTCAAAACATAAAACGTAACTTTCATAAGTCTTAAACAATCAATGATCGATGATAAAACCGATAGTTATTGAAAACTTGAAGACCATTCTATCTTAACTTCAGTAGTTAGAAAATAAATCCTATACTAGATAAAATAATAAAACAATGATTTTTCGAATTATTCCTAATATTTTAAAACCCTAAAATAGCCTTAGAAAATTTATGATCATCAATTATTAAATGAATAATTCGTAGGATAGGATTATGCAATACGAGTCAATAACTCAACAAATAATCATAGTTGATCTTAACTTTCAATTACAATAAAAGATGATTATTTTTTATAATCTACTAGTTATAAAAAGATAGTTTACAAATAAATCATTAGAATTGTAAAATATGCGAAAAGATAAAAAACTGAATAATATTTAAGAATCTAAACCTTAATTAAATATTTGAATTATACTAATATTTTAGTTAGAAAATTTTGAGTCTATAGAGAATAAAATCCTAATTTAAACTTATCACGCCCCAAAGGGTATCCTAAACGTAACAGTTCGCCACACTCAATATTAAAGCTTAAGTATGACCACCTTAGTCATTCCCAGAAGCTTCGATATTAAGTGTAAGACGTGCTCTCACAAATTTAGAGGACCATGCATGGAATTATGAAGCGTAAGAAGATATAATAACAATTTAAGAAAAGAGGATTCATAATATTCATTCATTCATAACATTTGTCTTACAAGTCTTAGGGTCATTTCCCCGCCAAAATAACTATAATCTATTACAACAGATTTTCTAAGAAGTTTTCATCTTATCTAACACTAAATTTCATCTAAAAAAATTCCTTAACCAAAAGGAAAAATACCTGCCTACAGGGTCCACATGGCCTCAACCACAAATAGGTAAACTGCAAAAGATATCTATAGGAGTATAAGCTAATAGGCTTAGTGAGAATTATTTCCATAAGTAAAATCTTGTATAGTAGAAATTTCAAACAAGTCATTTAAGCAATCAAGTGGAATGCAACATACATATGAGCAAACAAGACATATAGTTTTCCGGGAACTATATGTTGAATGGATTTACGCCCTCCATTCGGGATTTGGTGATGTATAATCTCAAAACGAGTAATTTTAGTTAAGTTATGCTTTCAATCATTACTGCCAAGCATATAAGGTCTACTCGGGTTGAGCCATTCTTCCGGACTTTCCGCCAAGTATTGGTTTGATTCCATGTCGCCAAGCAATCGCTTTCAATCATAACTGCTAAGTGTTTCTTTCAACCGTACTACTATCCTTTTCACCCAAGAATAATAACCCCATGCAATGTGACACACTTTGTGGTATGCATGAATCAATTTATTTAAGATATCATAGCATCATTATTATCAAATTTAAGGTGATCATAGAATTTCATACATATCAAGTGCTATACTAAAACAAACATTTTCTTACAATCAATTTCGGCCTCAATATTCTTAGAATCCTCTCAACAATTTTTCGCATACATATCAATTTTGTCTTTTCTTAATTCTAATGCGACTAAACTACAAGCACAATCAAGTAAAGCTTTTTAAGGAAATAAACTCACGATGCCATGTCGATACTTTTTCTAAATGAATGAGTCGCTCAAACAATCTACTTAGTCGAAATAATCCTCGAGATATGATTATTCTTCCTCGGAATAACCTAGTCAAGGAAAATACCCAAAATCAGTATTTCTTCATAACTTTCTTGAGACTTGTCTGAACTATATCATAAGAACGTTAAAGTTCGCATAAAAGATGATCCAATTAAAATGGTCATAACTTAGTCACTTTAACTCGGAATTGCGCATATAATATACCGTTTTCTATCTATTCGAAAATATCTATCCATTTCTA
Organism: Combretum micranthum; assembly: GCA_024138025.1. Taxonomy (NCBI): domain Eukaryota; kingdom Viridiplantae; phylum Streptophyta; class Magnoliopsida; order Myrtales; family Combretaceae; genus Combretum; species Combretum micranthum. The sequence goes on along the minus strand of JAMXBD010002314.1, from coordinate 122,238 downwards.
AAACCATTTTCATCAAACTAGATCATTTAGGCCTCGAAATAGTGGTGATCAAATTCACTACGAATTTTCCTTTCCCAAAAGCAATCAATTTCAAACATTAAATCATCCAAAAATTGCTTTGATAAATACTTAGTTATCTATATAGTTGAAAAAATTCCTTTTTCATAGATATGTAACTCATATTTTATCCATGCTCAAGTGTTTGTTATCCATTAAAATTTCTTGAGTAAAACAATGTTAATTAAAAGTTTAGAATTGTAACTCCTTTTAAAATGAATATTTTGATTCTTTTTCAAAGAATTATTTCATGTTTATCTTACTATTATTCTTAAATGACTTTCGATAAAAATAAATTCCTTCTTTTTGAAATTTTTAAATATTAGTTTCACTTTTCCTATTTGTTTTCTATACTATTTTTCTTTTACCATTTATTTGAAAAGATCTCAATTCGAAAATTCTCATTCCTTTTTCATGGGGTTCTATTTATATTATGTTATTATAGAAATCATTTTAGTATCAAAATCATCTTCTTTTTGGAAAACAAATAATTAAAAAGCTTTTCAAGCAATAGTAGCTTCTAAAACTGTAGTGAGTTCTTTATAAAGTTTGGAAAAGAATAAATTTACTTTTGTTAAATTATAGATTCTACATTTCATATAAAACTATTCTTAGGTGATAAAATCTTCTTTTTGTTAAAATATTAATGGAGCTTTAAAGACTTGGACAACAATCTTTATGGGCATGATTATAACAAGCAAAAATAACATAACAAATAAAGTCAAGTATTGGGAGTCTTAGCTTTTTCAAGGCTCCTAGGACTAAGAAGTAGACTAGTCCCAAAAAGAAAGAAATAAAATAAAAGAAAGAAAGTTGTTTTGACTTGATGAGAACAAGTCTAAGACTAGAGACTAGTCTTAAAACAACATGAAATAAATAAATTGCAATGAAAGAAATAAATAAATTACTTTGCATGAAAGTAAATAAATTGCAAGTGAGCTTATATGCTCTAAAGAGTATATATATATATAGATACATAATAATACTTAGTTAGATATAATAATAATAATAATAATAATAATAATAATAATAATAATAATAATAATAATAAGATGAACAAAGTAAAGTAACAACATAAATATATAAATAGATGTTTCATGAACAAGAACAATATATGAACATAGTGTAGCTTCCTTAACATTTAGTTTTTGGAAACTCACACCATAGTCATGTAAAGTTACATGACATGGGAAGGAGAATTTGTAAGGAAATGTTTACCTAAAGAGGGTTTATGGAGTATTATGTGTGAATGGGTTTTGTGTATGTAGAAGGTGGTTTGAGAGTATATTTTGGAAAAGTTTTGAGAAGAAAATTTTGGAGAGATTTGGTAGTAAATTTGTGGATAGTAATTGTATAAAAGAAGTAAAGAAGGGGGGGGCACTTTTAGAGAGATGGGAGAAAGAGTTTTAATTTTGTTTTTTTGTTGATTAAATGTAATAATAAGTAAAGTAGATGTGAAATAAAGTTATGGGAAAGGTAAAAAGTAAAGATAATAGGTATATGATGTTGTAAGAGTAGGTGTTAGAAAAAGTAGAGATAAATGAATAGTATAATGTAAAGTAGATATGACTAATAAAGTACCGGTAGTAAGAAAATATACGTATAATTATAATATCTGATATTTTTACTTACCGAAAAATTATAAAACTGATATTTTTGAAAACCTTATATTTTACGAGTCTAACGGCATATCCGAAATTTTTTTTACTATTCTGAGCTCTGAAACACGTTTTCCAATAACTGTATCCAATCGGGATCAATACGATTTGTGATTTTATTAATCTGATCTTTTTAAGCTTCCTTATGTAATTACGAGCTATTCTACATACTAATATCTTATTTATATTCTTAGGGTTGCGAACACGGGATTGTCAGACTTAAACTATTACGCCTAACTAGGGTTTTGTTGACTTTAGGGTTTCCGATTGACCTTTTAATTAGGGTTTAAGCTAAACCGATCACAAAACTTTTGGGGTTTACGACCTATCCCCCTTAAAGAAAGTTTTGTCCTGAAAACTTGAAAATTTGCACTCGAAACAAAAATCGAGTATATGCGCCGTATCTCATCCTCAGCTTCCTATGTTGCCTCTTCGTGGAAATGATTTCTCCATCATACTTAATTTCCTTGTTCCTCATTTTTTTACTCAAGGATCTGTACTGGGTGTTTCTCATAGGTGAGGTTTTCCTTTAAGAGTACTAGTTCTAACTCCAAAACTTGTTCTGGGTCAGATGTCACAAAGACGTGAAAAACGTCATGTACTCCAAGCAGGTTCGGCGACAAGGCTAGATGATAAGCTAAATCTTCAACTTGGTTTAGCACTTCAAAGGTCCAATGTATTGTGGGTTCAACTTTCCTTGTGAGTGTCACGCCCCATAGGGTATCCTAAACGTAACAGCCCGCCATATACTAAATAAGACTCTCGAATTCCCTATCCGAGCCCTTCGGGAGTCTTATATAGATGTAAAGCGTTCCTTTACGACAATAGAATACTTAACCAATGGAGTTAAATAGTTTAATGTGGCATTCATTAGCCATAGATAATAAATCAAAACGCATAATTATACTTTACAAAATCTAAGGGGCATTCCCCGCAAAATAATATAAAGTCCATTACAGTCATCCAGAGTCCTTTAGTTTCCAACGGAAGTCTATACAAAAAGAATGAAGTAAACTTCTATGGGAAACTCCTATCTCCGGTACCTGTGCTGTGGCTTGCCTCGGTCTAAGCCAGATAAACTCGTGCTGCAATAAGTAAAAACTATGGGGGCGTAAGCTAACTAGCTTAGTGAGTAAGAACTTCCATATCACAATTAAGTACAATTCATTCAAACAAGTGATTATTCAAGCAAGTGTATGCATCAAACAAATGAGTTCAACAAACATATGACCAACCGGAAATCATATGTGGATGGACTTGCGCCCTCCATCCCGGGTTAGCAGATTAACGAATCCTGCGGTACGACGCCGTTTAAGCTCACGGTCAACTAAACAATAATTCGTTTTATGGATCACGATTAACCAACATATTCGTTTTATGGATCACGAAAAACCAACCAATGCCAATGCTCCATCCCCATCGTGATATGAATGAATCCAATTACAATTGAAGTCGAATATACATTAGTTCAATTCTTTTAGGTGACCAACAAGTATTCACAGACATTCAATATAAGATACTAGCTAATCAGTCAATAGCTTAACACCCGGTTTCGATATTTCTTAAGTTCCATTCCACACATCAACAGCAGACAAATATATATAATTCCCATATACCCCATCATGCATATCCATTTTTATCTTTGCCTACACCACTAGTGCCACTACATTACAATCACAATCATTAATTGAGAGTGGAAGTAAAACTCACTCGGCCATTGGACGCCGGTCTTTCTAGTAGTAATATCGGGAGGTAGGTGTCGTCTTGCTCGGGATCACCTACCAAGTAAGAATAATCCTAATGAGATTCTCATCATGTAACTAATCCAAACTATGCATCTAGACTAGATGAATTCGGAATTCTCGCTATTTGCGGAAGCTCCGACTTAAAACGGCCATAACTTGGTCATTTTAACTCGGAATTTCGCAAATTTTATATCGATCTCTATCTACTTCGAAAGATCTATCTATTTCTAATATTAATTTCAAGTTTTGAAAACATTAAGGTCACGGAACAGTAGGATCAGATCTGTTCCGTAAATCCTCCAATTCCGAAAATTTGTTTTGCTTTTGATAAGAAATGTTCCTAGTTGATGATTCATGAATGGTATATGAATGAATTCCTAACATGAATATCATGTAATGAACTCTATATATGCATGATTTTGATGATCTTTGATTATGGACTCTTATGAATTCCTAATTATTAGGAAATTCCTTAATGATTCTTATAACAAGTCATTATTACCAATCTTACATCCCCTAAGGTTTTTATGATTTTATCCTTAGAATTTATTTATCACCTAATTAAAAATGAGTTCCCAACATCCATATTAGTCATGACCCTCATTTATGCATAAAAATCCACATTTTTCATTGAGTAAATATGTGTTTGAATGGGCTACTTAGAAAAATCCGAATTTTGAGATTTTCATTTTCTTGCAATTTCCTTATGAGAAAACTTGTTTAATGCATCAAAAATTGAGGCTCCAATATATCTATTATCTAAAGACTTCATTTAGCTCATAAAACATGCCATCTAAGCTTAGATACTAAGTGTTTATATGGGCATCACCCAAAATTACGAATTTGACTACACATCCATAAATCAATATTTTTCATTCTAACTTTACTTCTTGTTTTTACATTTTTATCATGCCTAAACTCATCTAAGCTTATGAAAATCATTCCTTCAATATACCTATTACACATACCCTTCATTTTTCTTGTGAAATATGAGTTTAAAAATGATTTTGGTGGTTTTTAAAGTAGGGTTCCAAATCCATCCGAATTTCCAACAAACCATTTCCTACAAAATCTTTTATTTTTCAATGTTCTTGCCTCCTATATATGAAGATCTACTATCTAACATCTCTATACATATACAAGACTACATTTTTATGATCATCAATGCATGGAAATCAAAATAACTCTATGATCATACATGTAAATGAAAATGTGGGTGTCTAAATTAGATCTACTAACTATAATGCATGAATCATAATCTCATGGCATGAACATCAATATATACAAGATCTCTACTTTACATGCATGAACAAGATGATATCTTAACATAAACTCATCTAAACACTAGATCCATGTCTTGTGATGGCTTGATATTCTTGTTCATGTGTTTTCATGTCCCTAGCATGAGCTCATTGGGATTAAATGAGAAAACACACAAGATATAGCTTTGCCATTACAAGATTAGGAAGATCAAAGCTTAAATCAACATACCAATGAAGATCAAAGGAAGAAATGAAGGAGTCTTGAGTTGGAAATGTGAGAGGAAGGGGAGGGGAGGCTCACGGCATGCAAGGGGAAAAAGAGAGAGTTTTTCTCTTTTGTAAAAGTTTGAAACAAGTAAAATGAAGAGAGAGAGAGAAATATGTTTATATATGAATGAATTAGGGTTTTAGTTGAATAAATGGAGTAAAAATAATGGAATTGAGGGAAAAACAAGGGGGGGGGGGGGGGGGGGGGGGGGGGGGGGGGGGGGGTGGGGGGGTTGGGGGGGTGGTGGGGGGTGTGGCGCGCCGGCCATACTTGTGTGTGTGTGTGCGTGTTTTGAAATTTTGATATTTTGTAATTTGGTTAATTAAAATGTGATAAATGTGATAATTGATTAAGAGACAAAATTCATTGGAAAAGAAAATTGAAATGAGTAGTTGTGAGAATGTAAGAATAGGGTATGGGTAGTGTGTGCAGGTTGTACTTGTGAATAGTAGACAAGACATCTACTTTACCGGTTGTAACGAAAATACGGGAAAAGCTATAACTGTAATTTTTATAGCCCGGAAAATTATAAAATAGATATTTTTAGAATCCTTATAAAATTACGGCTCTAATGAATATTCCGGAACATTTTTCTAAATTCGTGGTCCAGGGCACGCTTTTCCGTAATTAAGCTCGGGATGGCTTGGAATTGAAAAATTCCCGAAGTTAAAACTTTCAAAGGTCTAAAATATACTTTAGAACAATAATTCAACTTCATTTACTTTATAAAACTTCTTTTATTATGAAACCGAAGGAAAGCCGGATTTAGGGTTCCTAGGCTCCTCTCACTAGACTCAAACTGGACCGGATTACGGTTTCGCTTTTCAACTCCCGGGGTTTTCTTAACTACTGAGATTCTTGGGGTTTACAGTGAGTGCACACGATGTATACTCTTTATTAGCTTTATCTTTACATGATTTCCATTTGAAATTCCAAAGTCCTTATCTTCTGATCAGCCCAACCTTTTGTCTATCTTGTGCCTTCATCATCCTTTGTCGAATTATCTTTACTTTATCCATTGCATATTGTACTAGTCGGGTCCAATTCCAAGCTTATCTACATCATCCTGAAAAAAAGGTGATCTATAACATTGTCCATACAGTGCCTTGTGGGGTGGCATCTGGATCATCGAGTGATAGCTATTGTTGTAAGCAAACTCAATTAACAGAAAATGGATATTCCATCTTCCATGACACATGCTGTCACGCCCCGTAGGATACCCTAAACATAACAGTCCGCCACATGCCATATAAGACCCACGAATTACTACTTTAGTCCTTCGGGAGCCTTGTATAGATGTAAGGTGTCCCTTTACGACAATAGAATACTTGAACTGATGGAGATAAAGAGTTTAAATTGACATTCAATAGCATTAGAATATAAATCAAAACACATATAAATAGTTACAAAGACTAAGGGACATTCCCCCACAAAAGTATATTGTTAAGAGCTCTATTACAGTCATCCAGAGTCTTTTCGTTTCCTACGAAAGTCTAATAAAAAATGAATATAACTTCTAAAGGAAACGCCTAGCTCCGGTACGTGAGCCATAGGGTGCCTCTATTTAAGCCAAATGAATGAATGCTGCAACAAATAGAAACTGTAGGTGTAAACCCCGGAAATTTTCCACTCTAGTATATGATTTTAAAGTAGATTGTATGAACTAGATAATAGATTTAGATTCTAATTAAAGTCTAAGAATAGATCAATATTTAGAATTTGGTTAGATAAAGGATTTAGAAATTCTTTAACCCTAGTTGATACCAAAAAAAAAAAAAAAACGAGATTTCGTATCTTGAATGAATAATTCAAGATATGATTAAAAGAAAATCTAAAATTTAGACCCGAAATCTGATATACAATAAGATTTAAATAGAAAAAAAAAATATAGAGATTAAATGATTGTTTTTTATCTCAATAATGATTCGAGATTAGAACAACGAGTAGTAATGAACTTATATTTAGACTTAAACCCTAAATTCAAGATTCCTAGTTAAAATTAAACGTTACTAATAAGATTCCATGTTAAGTATCAAAACTAAAGATATATATATAGTTTAGTTTTCGTATTAAGTACAATACTAAGTAAACGATTATTTATGCTTATAGACAGAAAACGATGATCCAAAGATAAACCGCTAGGATTATAAATACGCAAAGAGAACATAAACTGTTAAATAACTCAAGATCTGAATTTCAAATAAATAATCAAATCACGCTATTGTTCTAAACCGAGTTTTCTTAAGCTATTAAAGCCTGAAACAAAAACTGACCTAATGAACTTAAGAAATCCTAATCGCGGGAGATAAAATTATACCATTAATTAACTACGTATATATAAACCTAAAATTTTATTATTTGAAAATTTAAGTGTTTTGTATACTTCTATAAACATATTTTTGTACAAAAACTCTCAAATATTAGCTACTTTGTACCCGTATAACTTGTTAAATGATCCTAAAACTAAATTAAAATAATAAACTAATATATATATATGTTATTCGGCTGCATTTCGGTGGAAATTTGAAGAGGAAAGAGGAGCCGGATTTTTGGATCAATAATGCACTCCTTAGTCAACCAAATCAACCCAAATGACCAACCAAAAGATGACAACTCAACTCCACATTAATTGCAACGAAAATAACAGATCAAACACAGCCAAAATCGGAGGAGAATTCGGAGGAAATCAGCCGCAACTTCGTTCTTTTTCTCCTTCTATATATATGTGATTAATTGCATTAATGAAGGAACAAACAACTTTCATTATTCCTCAACATTTCCAGAATGAAATTGCTCCCAAATAACAACCAAAACGAACCAAAAACAGATAACAAACGGATCAAACCAATCAAGTTCGGATCAAAGGAAAAACAATACTAAAAACCTTGAATATGAGTTCAAAGGTAAGTTGATGTGATTCAAATGATTTTCTTTCAAATCTAAGCCTTATAACTGACTTCTAATAATCATAGGAACGTAATAAACACAATTACAAGCTTCGGATTTCATCGGACGAGCTCAAACGAGGTAAAAATCTGAAACCCTAGTTTTACTTCTATAAGATCGAGATCTAAGAATATATGTTTGTAGACGTGTTAAGAATTGTTTTATGTCCTTATATAAGTTATATAAACACTTACAAATGGTTTAAGCATGTTTTTAACGTGGAAAATTTTGAAGAATATGAATTGGATCAATGAGGAAGACGATGAACAGTACCAACACTGCCTAAAAGCCGGCAGTGTAATTGCTCAACGCCGACAGCTTACATGGATAGGCCGGCGGCATAGAGATGGCTTATACTGATCAGAGGCTACGTAAAAATAATTTTCACGTAAAAAAATGTAAGCCGACTACCTGGAGATTTACGCCGACGGCGTAGGGCCGGCATACGTTGAAAGCCGACAGCTTTCAAAGCCGATACACGCAATATGAAAATAATTCTCGAAATCAAGTCTACACCGGCACCTGGGTTTGAAAGCCGGCAGCTTTGAGCCGGCGTATAGCTAAAATTTCTCAACGAAAGCTTATTTTGACATAAACAGAATATATATATATAATATATATATGTGCAATACATCTACTTAGTATATCATATATATATATATATATATATGATAATATAAGAATTTACAAGTATTCAAGTATATTTAGACTAATATCTAATAATTTTTTAAACCCTAGAATTTAAGACAAATATTTAGTGCTAATAAGAGTTAGTATTAGCAAAATATTTGTTTTAAATAGATAAAATAGGTAAGAATGGAAATTGAAATAAGTTAAATTTTCAAGTAATATGACTTCTAAAAATAACAAAATAATTATAGGAGATAAATTAAGAGAAACACGACGATACTAAGTAATAATAAATAATAATATAATTTCTATATTGAGATCAGTATAGAATAACATAGGATTAGTATTAGTCACTATAAAACTTGATAAATCTCGAGTCTAGGACACTAGTCACATATAGGAATTTAATTATAATTTATATTGATAAATACTTTATTCATCTAAATAGGTGACTTTGATACCTTAGAGGATCTACCAGCTAATTACTATGACTGAGTCAGTATGAGCAGGTGAGTAATTCAGTCATATTATACTGTTTGTGCTTGTAAGTAGTTGAATATGTAATGCAAAGATAATTAAACGATTGTATTGTTGAAAGTATGTTGTGATTTGTTTGTATGATTGTTAAGATATCTTTACAAAAGCGATAATGCAATGATTTGATGTTGTGAAGTAATATAATGGTGATTGTGTGTAATGTATGGTCACCATGAACTTGATTAAGAATTATTGACTTAACAAAATAACCTGATCATGCATTACACGAATTGCATTATTGCATATATTGGGGTGATAGCCTGCTATGTATTAATATTTCGGTTCTCCATTTATGCTTGGTTGTTCTAATGTGTTAGTTCTTCCAAGGTATTCTTTGGGCTGTCGATCCTACGGGAACTAAGTGGTATCGAAGAACGCCGCCCGTGGAATCGATTTGAAATGATTAATACTTAGCAAGTTTCTAAGGGGATTGCAGGAGATGGTTAGTTTAATCGATTATATTCAAAGTGATAACCCTAAAACGAGAAATCGTTGATTCTCCTGTGTACTTAGTCTCTCCTGAGCAGATGGGTCATTAAGTATGGTTCTTCAACCCTTAAAAAGATGGCGTAAATCTTTTTCCAGTTTGGATTCTAGATCATCCAAGCTTGTATATGTGCATATGGTTGAGCGTTCGCATTACATATGATTTGCTAATAACTTGTATGATGTATGGTATGTCTGGTTATTCACTGGGTTGTGGTTTCGCTCATACTCCAATAATCTTTTCAGGTTTACCTTACAACCCTGGTTAGTCACTTCCAGGAGTATGGCTCCGGTAAAAGCTTAGGAGCTGGAAGTCTACGATTATATTTTAGTTTAACTGTTATGTACTATTAGAATAGATTATTTAGTTGTGTATTTTAGAAGAACTATATGGTTTGTAATGGTTCTGTAATGTTTATTCACTAAGTTATTTCTTTCATGTATTTGTTATTTCTTATCAAGCAACTAAAAAATGATTATGTTGTTTTAAAAACCTGTCATTCTCTGAAGGTAATCTAGTGATAGTATTCAAGTGTGACTTGTTTACTACTACTAAGGTGCCCTTGGAGCGTGATAGTAGGGACATAAGCTACACTAGCTTAGTGAGTGAGAACTTCCAAGATTACATTCGTAACACATCATACAAGCAAGTGATTAATCAGGCAAGTGATATGTATCAAACATATGGAAATCATCAAACATATGACCGGCCGAAAATCATATGTGAATGGAGTTTCTCCCTCCATTCCGGGTTAGCAGATTAACGAATACTGTGGTACTACTATAATGTGCCGTTTTTGGATCACGGTTAACCAACTTATAGTTTCGTTTATGGATCACAATTAACCAACTCATTATTTCGTTTATGGATCACGATTAATCAACTTTTACTCCGTTTTTGGATCACGGGCAATCAACCAATGCTAATGCTCCATCCCCATTTGTGATATGAATGAGTCCATATTACTTATCAATTCTGAATAGTCAATTATGCCAATTCCTTAGGTGATCAATCAATAATTGCAGACAATCAATCCTAATTCATCTATACAACCATTAGTTACTCATCCGGCCTCGATATTCTTATTTCAATTTCTCATATCATCAGCAAACATACATAATTCCCATTTATCCCTATCATACATATCCATTTATCTTTGCCTAAAATTTAATGCAACTATCATTACAATCACATACAATAAATGGAACCGGGAAGAAATACTCACTTAGCCATTGGAACACCGGTCCTCTAGTAGTAATAGTCCAGTGGAAGGGAATCGTCAAACTCGGGGTCACCTAAAAAGGAAGAAACACCCTAATGAGTGTTTCATCACTTAACTAAACCAAGTCATTAAACAAAACTAGAATTTTCGTAATTCTCGTCATTTGCGGAAGTCCTGACTTAAAACGGCCGTAACTTGGTCATTTTAACTCGAAATTTAGCAAATTATATATCGATTTCTATCTACTTCGAAAGATATTTCTAAATATAATATCCTAACCAAGTTTTCAAAACATTTACATTTCGAAAGAGGCTGATCAGTTCTGATCAGTAGAGAACTTCCATCCCGAAAACTGATTTCATGAATGTTTATGATGTTTCAAATGTGTAGATCAAATCTACATGCTATGTTGATGATTTCCTATCATGAATGTCATGTTATGAACTTCATGCACATATATTCTTGATGATATTTGTTAGGAGGAAGTTATATAAATTTTACTCTAGGGAAACATCTCATGTTACTTTACTTAGCTAGTTGAATTATTGAACTTTGTTTATCCTTATTTGTTTTGGGGTTTTCCTTAAGAAAAATCCATTTGTTCTTATGAAAATTTAATCTTTATAAAGTCTATATCCCAATACCTTTATTTTCTTATACAAATTTCCATTTTTTATTTTATAAACATGTCTTATAGTAGGGACTACTCCAAAATCCGAATTTGGTGAGAGTTCATTCTTAGGTTGATTTCTTCAAGAAAACCTATGTTTTCATATAGAAATTTAGGGCTTAACTATTCCTTTACCCTAAGGCTTCATTTATTAAATAAAATTTCTATTTTGATCTTGGAAAATAAGTGTTTTCATGCCATTACTCCTTAACTACGAATTTATTAAAATGACAAGCAACTCAAAAATTTCCTACTTTATTTCTACTCCTTGTTTTACATATTTTTCTTAGCAAATCCCATCTCAACTTATAAAAATCATCACTTGATGATATCTATTACCTATACTCCTCATTTTTCATATAAAACACAAGTTTTAGAGTTGATAAAAGAGTTTTTAAGGCATGGTTTTGAAACCATCCGAATTTACATTTGATCATTTGAAATAAATAATTTTCTTTTTTGAGTTCCTTGTCTCATCTACTTAAAGATCTATAAACTACAATATTTATATACACAGGACAAAGGTCTTTATGATCATTAATGCACCAAAACACAAAATATCCATAAGATCACGAATGTCAAGTATAATATGAGCATTTAAATACTAGATCTACCACTTAAGATGCATGAAATGGAGTTTGAAAACATGAAAATAGATTTTTGTGCAAGATCTTTACTTTACTCTACTACTAAATGCATGAACATGAAGATCATCATATAGCCAGAGTTATGAGCCTCACTCATAATTTCTCTTCTCAACTCTTCATCTTCGGGGACACATAATCTCCCTTTCATTCTGACTACCCCTTCATCATTGATGGTGGAGTCAAGATACTTCCCTTCTTGATCTTTAGTATTGTTTTGTCATACCTTTGGGCTTCCTTGATCCTATCAACTAAGGGGGGTTCCAAGACCAAGTTTGCTATTTCCACTTTCGCGCTTTGCCCTACGAATTCGATTCTTAACTTCTCGAACTCTCTTATTAATTCCTTTTTATCAGTAATTAAGGCTGCCACTTCTCCATAACTTTTTCGGCTCAAAGCATCTGCAACGACTGCCACTTCTCCTAAGTCATAATCCTTGATGAGCTCCAACCACCTTCTATGTCTCATGTTTAGCTCTTTCTATGTAAACAAATACTTGAGGCTCTTATGGTCCGTATACACTTCACATCTTTGCCCGTACAAGTAGTGTCCCCAAAGCTTTAAAGCAAAAACCATAACGGCTAATTCCAGATCATGTGTAGGGTAGTTTTGCTCATGGGGCCTTAGCTGTCTGGAAGCATAGGCAATGACTTTTCCCTCTTGCATTAGCACACATCCAAGGCTATTCCTCGAAGCGTCGCTATGCACTATATAGGGTTCTTTCGAGTTAGGTAATACCAGAATTGGTGCTGACACAAGCCCTTGTTTTAGTTCCTGGAAACTCTGCTCCCTCTTATCTGTCCATACAAATTTCTCATTCTTTTATGTCAGTTGAGTTAGAGGCTTGGCGATCTTAGAGAATTCCTTTACAAACTTGCAATAGTAGCTAGCTAATCCTAGGAAGTTTCTCACTGCAGTCACTATTTGCGGTTGTTTCCAGTCTACCACCGCTTTAATCTTTTCGGGATCAACAGATATTCCTTTTCTCGTCACTACATTGTTAGTGATTGTGCCCTAGGCCAATTACTAAGTATTGTTATTTCATGTACTAGAGGCTAATCACCAGTTAGTGATTTAATTTTAAAAATCCAATGGAAAGAATAAATAAATTATTATTATGAATAATAATTTACTATCACTACTTACCCTAGTAAGATTAGGGGCATTATTGTCAGTGCAAAATACTGACATAATATAAATAAGTGTGGTAGTGTCTCATTAGAGTTAAGACTTTCACTGTCACATTAGACAGCAGAGAAACTTTATAACCCTAAAAGAGAAAGAAAAACTCAGATCTTCCTCATCAATCTAGAAAGGTTCTAGATTGCGCTAGCACGCAAGAATTGATTCCTTTTGGGTGGCTTGATTGCAAGAGTTTGATTTCAAATCTCTGAATACGAAATTACAAGGTAAATCAAGAATTTATTCCTCTTGTTATCAAATTTAATCAAAGCACATGGATTCCGGTTTTAGGGTTTTTAATTTTCCGCTACAAATTTTAATGAAAATTTGTATAAAACCCTACATACATGTCCAAGGAAAGATATTTTATCCAACCAGAAGTCGTACTTGGATAACTTGGCATATAGTTTATTCTCCCTCAAGGTTTGCAACGCCATCCGGAGATGTTCCTCATGTTGCTTCTTGGTCTTTGAGTAGATTAAAATATCATCGATGAACATGATAACACACTGGTCCAAAAGGGGTTTATAGACACGGTTCATGAGGTCCATAAATGCAGCCAATGCATTAGTTAGCCTAAATGGCATCACTAAAAACTCATAGTGTTCATACCGAGTACGGAAGGCCATCTTTGGCACATCTTCAGCTTTAATCCTTAACTGGTGATAACCTGAACGCAAGTCTATGCGTGAGAATACGCTCGCCCCTTGGAGTTGATCGAACAGATCATCTATTCTTGGAAGAGGGTATCGATTCTTGATTGTGACCTTGTTTAATTCTCCATAATTGATGCACAACCTCATGGATCCATCCTTCTTCTTCACAAATAGGACAGGTACACCTCATGGCGACACACTAGGTCTTATGAATTTCTGATCCAACAACTCTTGCAGCTGGGTATTCAACTCTTTCAATTTCGCCGGAGCCATCCAGTAAGGTGCTTTTGATATTGGTTCTGTGTCTGAAGCCAAGGTGATCTCGAAGTCAATCTCTCGCTTCGGTGGCAATTCGAGTAGTACTTCAGGGCATACATCTTCATATTCATTCACTATGGGTATGTCCTTCTTCTCTTGAGTTTCCTCTTCATCTAAAACAGCACCTGTAGGGATTATTTCCTCATCTTCCATCATTAACTCAAAAGAGCTCAACCCAAACTCTCTCTGAATTGTGGTTTCTCTAAAGAACTCCACTCTTTCCTTCCTCTGATCGTCAAAGCCTATCGCCTTTTGTTGGCAATCCACTACGGCCTTAACTTTGCTTTGCCAATTCATGCCAAGGATAACTTCATATTTACTCATTTCCAAGACTATCAAATCACTCGTAGAAATATGTCCTTGGGTTTCCAACAAGCAGTCTCTTATTATCTCGCGTGTTGACACAACACTTCCTGTCACGCCCCATAGGGTACCTTAAACGTAACAGTCCGCTACATACCATATAAGATTCTCGAATTACAGCCTTAGTCCTTCGAGAGCCTCATATAGATGTAAGGCGTACCTTTACAATAATAGAGTACAAGTCCAAATGGAGATAAAAGCTTAACTTGGCATACATTAGCAGTAGGATATAACTCATGAGACATAAATAAATATTACATAATCTAAGGGGCATTCCCCCGCAAAAGAATAATTAATGGTCATATACAGTCATCCAAGTCTTAGAAGTTTCCTATGGAAGTCTAATATAGAAAATCTAACTTCTAGGGGAAACTCCTAGCTTCTGTACCTGTACAACCGGGTCACGCCGCCTAAGCCACAAATGGGATAGCTGCAAAAGGAATAGACTGTAGGGACGTAAGCTAACTAGCTTAGTGAGTGTAAACTTTCACAATAACATTCATGTCACAATAATTCAACCAAGTGGTTAAGCAAGCAAGTGAATGCACCAAACACATGAGTTCAACAAACATATGACCAGCCGGAAATCATATGTGGATGGACTTGCGCCCTCCCTCCCGGGTTAGCAGATTAACGAATACTGCGGTACTATCTTTATGTCGTTTATGGTTCACAGTTAACCTACGATTATTCGATATCGTTTTTAGATCACGATTAACCTACGATTATTCGATATCGTTTTTGGATCACGATTAACCTACGATTATTTGATATCGTTTTTGGATCACGATTAACCTACAAATGCTAATGCTCCTTCCCCTTATGATATGCACATGTCGAATTTAGCATTAGTCCGAGTAGTTGATTAAGCCGTTTTACTTAGGCGATCAAACAATTTGTCAAACAATCCATCAAAACTAAGTACACAACCAAAATTTATCACCAGGTTTCGATATTCTTAATTTGAGTTCTCACATCATCATCAACATATAATTTCCCATTATTCCCCATCATTCATATTTCATTCATTTGGCCTACATTCTAGTGCACTACTTTACAAGCACATACAATAAATGAATCGGAAAGAAAAACTCACACCGCCATTGGTTCGCCTTTCTTCTAGTAATAATAATCCGGAGGCAAAGAGTCAACGTCCACGGGTTCACCTATTCATATAAGAAATACCCTAATAAGTATTCTACCATCTTAGGATACTAAAACTCTAAGAAAACTTAATGAAATCAAAATTCGTGTCATTTTCGAAGTCCCGATTTAAAATGACCATAACTTGGTCGTTTTAAGTCGGAATTTCGCAAATTTTATATTGATTTCTATCTACTTCGGAGCTTTCTAAATATGGAATTTAAATCAAGTTTTGAAAATATCTAAGCCTCGAAAATGAGGGATCAGATCTGTACAGTGGTTATATTGATTTCGAAAATGCGGTTTTCATGAATGCACTTGAGATTCCTAAATGAAAAATGGAACTAAATGCCATGGTGATGATTTTCCTTATCATGAATGTCATGATATGAACTCTTAAGTGTCTAAGGTCTTATAAATTTTTAGACTTAAAGAATTTAAATAAACTTTTTCTTAGAAAACCATTTCATGCTATTGTTTAGCAAGTAAGTTTACTACACTTGGTCATACTTACTTATTATAAGGATTTTCTTTAGGAAAACTCCACTTTTTTTAAAGAAATTTTGACCCTTATATTAGTTATATCCTAAGGCCTTTATTTCTTTAATAAAATCTTTATTTGTAAACTTTTAAGTGGGTCTTATACTAGGGTGGTTCCAAAAATCCGAATTTAGAAAACTTCATTTTCAAGTTGATTCTTTTAGGAAAAATGCATTTTATACTTAGATATTTAAGTATTTATTTTACCTATACCCTAAGGACTTCATTTATTTAAGAAAATACCATTTTTGAAGTTGGAAAACTAGTGTTTTCTAACCATTTATCCATTATTACGAATTTGGTTTCCAAGACTTTTAACTCAAAACTTCTATTGGACTTCAACTCTTGTTTCAAATATTTTCTTTAGTAACAACTCATCTAAACTCATGAAAAATATTACCAAACATTATCTATCACCTATAGGCTTCATTTTTCTTGTAAAACACATGTTTAAAAGTTAGTAAAAGGGTTTTTAACCTAGGTTTCTCAAGTCATCTGAATTTACACAAATTCATTTCTTGAAAATTGTTTTCCTTTTTGACTTTATTAACTCATCTACCTATAGATCTATATACTAGGAAGGTTATTTACTAAGGACAAAAGCATTAAAGACTATTAATGTACATAAACTCAAAATAATGATGAGATCTTAAATGCCTACATGAATATGAGTAGTAAAATGATAGATATACTATATCAAATGCTTAAATAGGTTTTGAAAACATAAAAACTATATTTTTATAAAAGATCTTCTGTTCAAAACACTTTTTGATGAAAAATCATAAAGCTTTTGGCATGAAAGCTCCTTTAAATGTTAAATCTACATGTGATAGTTTGGTATTCTTGTTTTGATATTTCATTGACCCTACCAAGAGATCATGGGGACATTTAGTTGAAATATCCAAGAATATCCTTGCCATTACAAGGATTTATGAGTAGAAGGAGTGAAAGCTCTTTTACTTAGAGTAAAATAGAAGACAAAAGGAGAAGAAACAAGTTGTGTGTGTGTGTGTAGGGAGGCCATGTGGCTCACGGCATGGAGGGTGTGGGGGAGAGAAAATGAGAGTGTTTTACCTTTTGTAAAACTTGGAAAGTGAAGAATGAAGTGAGAGAAGGAAAGTGTAATTTATATATCACTTGGAATTAGGTTAAGATGGAGTAAAACAAATTAAAAAAATTTCAAATTAGAGCTTGAAGTAAGTGTGTGTGTCCGGGGGGGGGAGGCTTGGGGTGGTGTGGGGTGGAAGTTTGATTTTATTTTGTTTTGATTGATTTATCTTTGATGTGTAATTGTCATAACTTGTACGGAAAGTTAAGGGACAAAAATCCTTTGAAAAGGATGTCGAGCCCGAATTTTGCTCCTTTTCTCCTAAAGGTCCCGATCCATATCAAACCCGGCCCATTTGATACAGATCACTCGATAAGGAACCATTAGGGTTTTTGTAAAAAATTGATTTTTTGGAAAAATTGTTCAATTAGAGTCGCCACCGGCTAAAGCCGGAAAAAGGTGCACTAGAAACCAAATGGGTGGTTTGATTTCTAGCTTGGCCACTGGTATTTGTAAAAAACCAGAAATTGATGAGTTCGGGAGCTACTATTTTAAAACCTAAATGGTTATCTAGGCTTTAAATGAGCTTTAAAAACCTATAATTATATGGGCCAAAGATATAATTTTGGATTTTTTAATTTTTCATTTTTTTTATAAAGAAGAATTTACATGTTTACAAAAATATATACATTTTTTTGTTTTAAAAAGAATCTTAAAAGTTTTTTATTTTTGTGACCGCCCCGCAAGTGCCTACGTATCCGCTAGCTGGAATCAGGTCCCCATAGTTAGTTTTGATTTTATAAAATTTTTAATTTGTTTGTATTTTTTATTTTGGAAACCCGCCAAGTTTAAGTTATTTAACCATTTTTAAATTTGATTTTGAAAATTCCTAAAACACCTAATTTTTGTATATTTTATCTTTTTGAAAACTCCTAAAAGATATCTATCTTTTGAAAAACCCCATTTATTTTTTTTTTGTTAATTTAGAAAATAACTAAATGATATTATTATATAGGTTAAGAAAACCTTTTTTTATATTATTATACTAAATTTACATATATATATATAGGAAAAATTTTTTAAGGGTAACTAAAATATGCTAAAAATATCACACCAAACATTTCAAAAATCCTAATCAAATATTCCTTTAATCATAATATAAAAACGATAATAACAATGATACTAAAAAAATTTATTTATGATTTATATACTAAAAAAATTTTTTATCCTAAATATGATATCATACACTAATACTAATAATTATAGCATGCATCTTAAGTATCTACATATTTTTATATTTTTATATTATCATTACTATATCTATACATATATTTTTATTTTTATTTTTTTCATTTTACCATTTCTGTTTCTTTTTTATCTAATAATAATAATAATACTAACTAAAAAAAAATTGAACCTTATGAATTGATTTCTGAAAGGTTGATCCGATGGTGGTGGTTTGGCTTCGGATCAACTGTCGGTGATGATGGCTTAGGACGGTGGCTTGTGGTGGCTTGGGACGGCGACTGGTGGTGGCTCGGGACGGTGGCTAGTGGTGGCTTGGTGGCTCGGGATGGTGGCTTGAGACGAGTTGGGTGCAGCTGGTGGCTTGGGACAAGTTGGGTGCGGGTGCTTTTGATTTTCCCTTTTTTTTTCTCGAAGTTCTTCTTCGGAATTTTTTTCAAAAATTTTTCTTTGATCTTGATCTTGTATCCTAAGGAAGATCGAGGTTGTGGTTTATATAGAGTTGGAGGGGAAGTGAAACGGATCACGACCATTAATGGCCGTTACAAAACTTGAATTCGTCGGTTACGAATTGATTCTAAGGATCGAGGGTTACGAAATTTCCACCATAAATTTGTTTTAAAGCACATTGATGATTGAATTTAAAGTAAATAGGTGCTTTTTGATCTTCCTATCAAAAAAAAGAAGCTCAAAACGAGCTTATACGCTCGAAAATGGCGGACGCAGAGATGAGGAAGACGACGCGCGTGTGGTACATGAGCACGTCTTCCAAGGCGAGTGAGATTCCGCGTCGCGCGTGTACTACACGCGCGTCAAAAAAAATGAATGTCCGCGCTCGCTTGGGATCGAACCTTGGTCTCCTGCACTCCAAGCGTACGCCTTAATCAACTGAGCTGAATGTTTTCCTCGTTAGCTGACCCACTTCAAATATACTTAACCCCTTCAAACTAGGCTTAATATAATTCAAATGAAAATGAGCCAAATTTGATACAAGTTTGTGATTCAAATTAATTTCTAAATATAGCCTAAAACATGACAAGACCAATTATTATTATTATTATTTTTAATTTAATTTTTTTTAACTTCTAAAAGCTTATTTATCAAAGATGGGTTTTTTTTATATTATTGTTACTTTTTAAATTTCTTAATTTTCGAATTTTTATATTCTTTTCCAATTTTGTAATTTTTGTTTCTTATTATTTTTTTTAATTTAGCTAATTTTTTGCTTTTTAAAATTTTCAATTTTTATTGTATTTTCTACCTTTTTTATAATTTTATGATTTTTTTGAATTTTTATTATTACTTTTTTTAATTTTTCAAAAAGGGGGCAAAAATGGGGTGTCGACAGCTGCCCTCTTTATGGTGGAGTTTGAACAAAACTCCACTGTAAAGACAAAAAGGCACCATTTTTGCCCAATACCTAAACCTGGCAGATTAAATTACAAAACACCACCCTAACAAGCAAAGGTTTTAGGGACGGCTAATAGCCATCTTTGATAGCTAAAGATTTGTTGAAACGGTCACCTTGATAAACAAGGATTTTGGAGAGATCACCTTGATAAACAAGGATTTTGGAAAGGTCACCTTGATAAACAAGGATTTTGGAAAGATCACCTTGATAAACAAGGGTTTTGGGTCACCTTGATGAACAAGGGTTTTTGGTCACCTTGATGAGCAAGGGTTTTGGGGTCACCTTGATGAATAAGGGTTTGGGGTCACCTTGATGAACAAGAGTTTTGGGGTCACCTTGATGAACAAGAGTTTTGGGGTCACCTTGATGAACAAGGGTTTTGGGGTCATGTTTAGTTAATAACTCAATTGAGTAGTATAGAGTGTATTGACGAAGTCTATGCATTATACAAACCAAAGCACAACATGTCTTTTCAACTTTAGAAAATTTTTGTTCTCCTGGGGAAAATTTCTTACTAAGGTAGTATATAGCATGTTCTTTCCCATCTTCTCCTTTTTGTCCCAACATACAACCCATTGATTCTGAGAGAACTGTGAGATACAATATTAAGGGTCTTCCCGGCTTGAGAGGTATCAGGATAGGAGGATTCATCAAATACTCTTTGATCTGCCGGAAAGCTTGTTCACATTCATCATTCCATTCAATAGTCGCATTTTTCTTTAGTAATTTGAACCAAGGTTTACACCTATCTGTAAGTTGAGATATAAATCTGGCAATGTAATTCAGTCTTCCAAGCAAACCTCTAACTTCTTTCAATGTTCTTGGCGGCGGCATTTCTAAAATGGACTTTATCTTATCAGGGTCTATCTCAATCCCTTTTTGACTGACTATAAATCCAAGGAGTTTTCCTTAGAATGCCCCAAAAGTACACTTTTCTGGATTTAATTTGAGTTGAAATTTCCTAAGCTGGTCAAATAATTTCTTTAAGATTCTTATGTGATCTTCTCCGGTTTGAGATTTGGCAATCATATCATCAACATATACTTCTACTTCTTTGTGCATCAAGTCATGTAACAAAGTCACCATTGCTCTTTGATATGTTGCCCCTGCGTTCTTGAGTCCAAAAGGCATCACCTTATAACAAAATGTACCCCACGTGGTGATGAAGGTTGTCTTAGTCTTATCTTCTTCTGCCATACGGATTTGATTATATCCAGAGAAACCGTCCATGAAAGAGAATAGATGATTTCCTGCAGTGTTGTCAACTAATACATCAATATGGGGCAAAGGAAAATCATCTTTAGGAGTAGCTTGGTTCAAATCCCTAAAATCCACACAAACTCTTATTTTGCCATTTTTCTTCATGACTGGTACGATATTTGTGACCCATTCGGGGTAATCTGAGACTTCAATGAATCCCACTTCCAATAATTTCTTAACCTCTTCTTTTATCTTAAGCAGAACATCAGGTCTAAACCGTCCCAATTTTTGTTTTTTGGGTTTTACATCTTCCTTGATAGGCAATTTATGAACTACGATTGATGGATCTAGCCCTGGCATATCAGCATATGACCAAGCAAAGATATCTAGATAATCAGCCAAGAATCTGGACATCTCATTTTTTTGTGAATCGCTCAGATTTCCACTTATCCGAAGATTTCTAGGTTCTTGATCAGTCCCAAATTAACCGCCGTTATCGGCTCATCCACAAAAATCTGATGTTTTTCATATTTATCCCAATATTCCTGAATTCCTGTGTCATCAGTATCAGTTTCATCTATTAATTTGATAGAATCAGAACTGATACTTATTTTCTTATCTATTGTAAACTCATGATATCTTGAAGGACTTGCGGCGGAATTATACCTGCAAAGAGGAGATGGAATATATATATATATATATATATATATATATATAACAAGAAGAAGGAAAATGTAGGGTTCATAATTTTATTCATGCAATGAACTTATTACAACTATAAAAGGACCAAGAAAATAGCTGGGTTAAACATTTTTTTTTTTACCCTGATTTACCTAAAATTCTTACTCGTCTAGAGAACTAGTATTGTTGGTGGTCAAAGTAAACCAGTTATTCAGAGCTTTATCGGATTGGTGAATTTGGTCAATCAGGTCATCGACTTCTGGAGTGCCAACAGGTGTTGAAACCATAGCTACTTGATCAAACAACTGTAATCCAAAATCTTCCGCTTCTTCATTGCCAATATAAGGAATGGCGGTCTCTTGATAAATGGCATAGTCTTGTTCTCCCATCACAGTTACCAGCTGACCATTAGCCTCAAATTTAACCTTTTGATGTGGAGAGGAAGGTATTGCCCCTACTGCATGAATCCAAGGTCGCCCTAGTAATAAATTGAAAGATCTGGGGATATCCAAAACTTGGAAAATAATGTTGAATGTTTCAGGACCAATCTCAACTTCTAATTCAATTTCCCCTTCAATTCCCCTTTTAGATCCGTCAAATGCCTTAACGGTCAATGGGCTTTGCTTGATTTCAGACTTGTTTATCCCAAGTAATTCCAAAGTTGATAATGGACAAACATTTAAGGAAGATCCGTTGTCAATCAGGACTCGAGCTACTAGTATTCCTTTGCATTTCACCACTATATGTAAAGCTTTGGTATGTTGATTACCTTCTTCACCTAAGTCTTCAGGGGAAAAGACAACTGGATCCAATGTTAAAACTGAATGGATGATCGGACCCAAATGCTCAGCTTGTATATTTTCAGGAACTTTGATATCTCCTAGAATTTTCATTAATGCACTCCGGTGTGAATCAGAGGAAAGCAGCAACCCCATTAGTGATATTTGAGCAGGGGTTTTAGCGAGTTGATTCATAACTTTGTATTCACTTACCTTGATAATTTTCAGAAATGAATCATCATCTTTTTCTTGAGGATTACCATCCACTTCAGTAGGCTGTTTTTGGCTTTCAACATTGCTCAATTTCTTTCTATTTTCCTCACTATTGTCATACACTCGTCCAGATCTAGTTAGACCACATATATTATTGGTTTTAGATCTCTCGTAGTCAAAAGGTACAGCCTTGTAATCTTCTGATTGAACTGGGATATTAAATAACAATTTCCTCGGAACCTGGGGTATAAAGGTCTCTTTTGGTTTCTGATCTTTATAGCACGAATCACCACTGGCTTTGGAATTCCATCAAGTGTACAGACTTCTCCCGGTATTTCAGCTTCATTTTGCTTTTCTTCATTTCCTTCAAATTCAGACTTCCATTTAAGGAGTTTCATATTTTCCAATGGAATTTGGAATCCATACAATGAGCACTTAGAAGATCCTGGCAGGGCATCTGTGAGCCATCTCATTTCGCTTTCTAATTTTGGTGAAATTATTCCCAAGATATCCTTTTTTGACACATCATTTTGCAGTAGTTTGTGAAAATGAACTTTAAGATTCTCATGCTGCAAATGCCCCATCTGTCTAAGTTTCCCAACAAGTTGAGATAAAGAATCCAAATTTAAGGGATTTTCCTCTTCAACAGCAGTGATCATATTGATGTTATGAGTGGGCAAAGGATTATTTGTTGACATTTGGTCCCGGGGCTTCAACAAAATCTAACTGAATAAGCTTTGCATCTATCAGGTCTTGGTGCGATGTTTCAATCTCTAGCAATTTTCAGTAGAATGACCCTCTTGCCCCCTGTGATATTCACATCGTAATGTTGGTTCATACCCTTTTGGCTTATATCCTGGAAGCAAGGCTCAAAAGTCAACATTCTTTCTTCTCGAAGTTTGTGTAATATTTTGAGATAGAGGTATGGGAAGTTTAGTGAATTGCCTAAATGGGCGGGTTTTCCTTTCTTGCTCTTTCACCGGCTCTTTATTTTGCTGGTCAGGTCCCGTAAGGTGGAATGGAGGTCTAACTGATTGGAAGGATTAAGTGTTGACAACACCGACAGCTGATTCTTTTTCTTTGCCAAATGTTCGGGTTGGCTTTTTGTCTTGTGGTTCAGTCAATTTGCCGGATAAAATTGCATCTTCGATCCTACTTCCAGCTGCTACTATATCACCAAAACTAGCAGCTATATGTCCTACCAAATGCCAATAATATGGCTTATCAAGGGTATTGATGAACATAGTAGTTAATTCCTTCTCAAGGATCATAGTGGTGACCATGGCAGCTTTACCTCTCCACCTTTGACCATATTCTTTGAACGTCTCATTGTTCTTCTTAGTCATCTTGCTTAAATCAGCCATTGAGGGAGCGACTTCTATATTAAACTTGTATTGATTATAGAAAGCTCGAGCCAATTTTTCCCAAGTGTTAATCTCATTCAAATCCAATTGAGCATACCACAGTAAGGCTGGTCCTGTAAGATTATCCTGAAAAGTTTGTACCATTAGGGAATCATACTTAGTGTACTTGCCCATTTTCCGAAGATACAAGCAGGTATGTAGCATTGGACAGCCAGTTCCATTGTACTTCTCAAATTCGGGGACTTGAATTTTTCAGGATATTCTCCGTCATCTTGAGTTTGTAGATTGAAAAGACCCATTTATCAAAATCAGTATGGGGTTCAAACAACTTGAACTGCTCACTCATTCTTTTTATCGACTTTTTCTCCAATTCCTTTTCTTTTTCATCCCAATTCTGCATTTTTAGGCCCACTATACTTGATTCTTCTCCTGTCGACCCTATTTCTTTGTTCTGATCATGTATCTCAGCAGGGGTATCATTTGAATTAAGCGCCGAGCTTTTTCTGGACGATTTGGAATTAATGTGTCTAACTTCTCCATCACTTTACCAAGTGTTGTCTCCAAGGCATTCATCCTTTGTTCCATGGGTTCACTGTTGTCTCCTGACATTTTGGATTTTGACCTAGTGATTATCGGACTACGAGTTTTGGCAAGTTTCTTGGGCGTAATCTTGGTAAGACCTGCAACATTCATACTCAAATTTTGTCAGATTTTTTATTTTTTATTTTTTATCATTTTATTTAAGAAAAATCAACCATCTTGTATCTTTAGAAAAGGATTCAAAATATTAGTAATCAGTCTGTACATAACAAGACAAGACTAGACCCTAGAAGGTCTTTTTATTACAGACTCGATTACTATACTCTATAGACTGGATAGATACCTATAAAGGCAAACTCAAACTAGACACGACCTTTACTCAATTTGGACTAGACACGACTTTTATTGAAACTGGACTAAACACGACTTTCACTCCAACTTTCTTTGCTTCATTGGTCGAATTTGCTCCAAGTCTTCTTTCAGCTTTTCACATTCTTTTTCTTTCTTCATATAGTATTCCTTTAAAAGCTCCCTCTCTCTTCTTTCCTCTTGAAATCTCAATTTCCATATTCACAAAGTCTTCTCATAATCCCGATGTAGAACCTCAACATTTGCTTTTATCACATCCCAATAGTTTTGTTCTTTTGGAGAAAGGTGAGTTGGTTTTAACCCTAGAACACCAGGAGCTCTATAAGGAGTAATCTTGGCACGATCCTGAAAATGATATACAAAATTCCGACTGGCCCTATAAACTTGTAAGTTTGGTCTTAATTATCCAGGGTCACGAATGGTCTTTACAATACATGCTTGCCAATAGTTGATAATCTTTTTCAGACGAATGTTGATTTCCTGTGAATCCAAGTAAGTGTCAGCATAATCAAGCAACACTGGAGTTAGTGGCTTGGTATAAGTGATGTCTTGTATAGCTCCCAATTGTCTGACCACACTTCCTGGAAAGTAACCTGTGCACCCAGTGACTCCAATTAGAGGAATCCATTTGTACTCCAAGCAACCTAATATGGCTTTTGTACCCTTGAACCATCTGGCTATCCAAAGAATTGCTGAAGTTGGTAGCTCCTCCAATATACCAATCCATTCTGAAGTAGTAATATTGTTGTTGACTTTGATTTTACGAGCACAACTATCTATTATGTCAATGTTTGATTCATTCCTGGTGAAATCACTCCCTAGGCAGCCAAGGTGACTAGCAAACCATAATATTAAAAAGTAGGAGATGCTCGTAGTACTCCACGTTTATGCTTCTTGATGTGAGTAAAGGATCTGATTTGCTCAGCCAATAGTGCAGGTATGTAGGATTTGCCATCAAGAAATTGAGAGACCAATTCAGCTACCCGATAATGAACACTAAAATTTCCTTGAGGGAACATTATGGTCCCAAAAACAGCTGCTATATAAGCGTTGATTCTATGTTGTTGCCACATTTCAAATCCTCCAATAAAAATCTGACGATTCTTGTTGTATGCTATCAGGGTAGCAAACCAATCAATTAGTGAAGAGACTTTCAAAAATCGGCCCATGGATGGATTCATTGCAACAATAATTTCGGTTTTTCGAACCCCTAGTAACTTGCTGAAAATTGAGGCTGGATGAGTTCTGAAATCAGGAATAAAAATCCCTTCTTCAGGTGGGGTAGTTTGCAAGAGTTGAGCGTATCTTCCAATGTAGGGACCATCATGTTGGCATTGAATTCAAAGGCACAAGTATCTAGGTTCTAAAAATGGACCAAGGCCCTAAGTAATTTCCAATTTAATTGGACTTTTAGTAAAGACATGATTGGGCCAATTTTCTTAATAATGAGGTCATGGTGCTGTTGATTAAAACTGTTGAACCATTTTTCAAGGATGACAACAGGTAATGAATATGCATCGAGGTGTATCACAGGGACTTGAACCAGTTGAGTACTGCTGCCTTGACTTTCCATGACTTGAAAAAAAAAAAGAAAATTAAAAATTACAACCACTTTCTATGATACAGACTAAATTTTACAATTTACAACTCACAATTGGACTGATTACTAACATTTTTTTTTTAAATTCCATTACAAGATTTTTTTTTTTTTTTTTTTGTGCAATCAACATGAAGACAGATATAAATAAATTGCACAGATAGAGGGTGGGTTCTAGGTGTTGGGTTCCAAGGGTTTAAAATTTTTATAAAGATCAAACCTTTTGCAGCGAAATCAAAAGAAAACCCTAACCCAGTATCCATGTGTATCGATTAGATCAGAACAGGATAAAGATTTCAGATCCATACCTTTTTGGTACTTTTTCAAATCTGGAAATTCGGATCTGAGATGTTGCAAATGCAAACACCCTCTACGGTATCCACACGAATGAATGCTCCTTAAAGATCCTCTGTGTGCTAGCACAATCTAGAACACCTTCTAGATTCGAACGGGATTAAACTTTCTAATCACGACTCTCGTGTTATTTGCTTTAGGGTTTACAGTGTTTCACTGCAGTCTAATGTGACAGCATGTGTTGTCTAACCCTAAAGACAAACCCTTATGTTCTATTTATAATGTCATTCAATAATGACATTTTTACCCCTTAATCTAATTAGGGATAAATAATTATATTATAATTTATTAAATAAATTATAAGATAATTAACGAACATAAGAATCCCTAATCTAATTAGGGAACATAAAACTATTTGGCCTAGGGCATAATTACCAACAATCTCCCACTTGCATTAGGCCAAATTATAATTGTTTATTATTCCCGTTGGACTTATTTAAATTCAGTCCACGATCCTTTTAGTTCATTCTTGTGTGTGACCCTGTAGGTTCACTTAATGTTGGCAGTAGATCTAAAACACACTTTAGATCTACAAGACATAATTGGTCTCTAGCAAGACATTATGTCTACCCAAATTAAGTGAAGATCGGTGATCCGACTCTACCTATTAACAGTCAGTTATTTAATCCTTTTGTTACACGATATCTTATAATTAAACATAAGGTGTGGATCAATACACACTTATATCGTTTAATCACATATTTCTTGATTCCAGAGTATGACTGACTTAAACAAATGATATTGATAACTCCTTATCAATTCATTCGAGCATGGCCATGCATTTCTCAGTCTTACCCATCAAGAGGCCCAAAAGATATCTCTCTCAAATTAATGAGAGGAACAAATCCCATCTTAATCACTCAACTTCCTCTACATGATTCATATTATGCCGAATCCCAACCTTTATAATTATCCGGTTAAAGATAATGTTTGATTGAGTCAAAACACAATATTTCTCATGTTGGAATCTATGATGATTTCAGGTCTAAGGACTAAAATAACACTGCAAATGAGAAATACTTATCGCATTGATCCATATAGTATTCTCATATTTGGTCAATCCAATACAATGTACTCTTACATGTATTCATGTGCTGAATTGACATCTCATATCCATAATCAGTAAAACATGATCATCATCCAGCCAACATACTAGTCTTAATTCATTATTATTTCATATAATGAACGACTAGGGATAATTTAGAATAAAGTTATTTCTCACCTTATGGTTTTACTATTAAAGTGACATACTTTAATGACATAAGGAATAACCAATTTATTCAAGGAATAATACTTTATCAAAACAAAAAGCCAATAACAACTTTGATAAAGAAAATGACAAATATACTATAATGATAATAAACATTCAAATGACATAGAATCCATATGGCTTAGGGCACATCACTAGCAATCTCCCACTTGCACTAGGCTTGGTTAGATACAGGTCTAACACCTAATGCTCTAGTATGACCATCATACTTTGACTGTGGAAATGGCTTAGTCAATGGATCTGCTACATAGTCATCTGTATGTACTTTGCATATCTTAACATCTCTTCTATCGATGATCACTCGAATGAGATGATAACATCTGAGTATCTTTTTGGATCACTGATGTGATCTTGGTTTCTTAGCTGCATCCGATGCTGCTATATACTCTGCCTCTATGGTAGAATCCACAACAGTACTGTTTGGAACTCTTCCAGCTTATAGTATCTCCATTTAAACAAAATACATAACCTGTTTGCGATCAGAAATCATCAAAATTGGACTGGAAACTGATATTTATGTAACCATTTACCACAAGATCAGTTTCCTATCCCATTTGTCAAAACGACATCCTTAGTCCTTCTCAAGTACTTTAGACTGTTTTTGACTACTATCCAGTGACTCTCACATGGATCTGACTGATACCAACTAGTGATGCATAAACGACATCTGGTCGAGCGCATAACATGGCATACATGATGAAACCAATAGCAGAAGCATATGGAATCCTACTCATGTGTTCACGCTCCTCCTTCTAAGCAGGACATTGAGTCTTACTCAATTTAATTCCATGTGACATTGGGAGAAATCCTCTTTTAGATTTTTCCATACTAAATCCTTTTAGTACTTTGTCAATGTATGCACTCTAACTTAGGCTAATGCTCCTTCTAGATCTATCTCAATAGATCTTAATGCCTAGAATATAGGCAGCTTCACCTAAGTCCTTCATTGAGAAACAATTTCCTAATCATGTCTTGACATTTTGTAATGTAGGAATATCGTTTCCAATGAACTATATGTCGTTTACATAAAACACTAAGAAAACTATTGCGCTCCCACTAACTTTCTTGTAAACACAAGATTCATATTCATTCTTGATGAAATCAAACTGTTTGATTGCATCATAAGACGAAGATTCCAACTCCGAGATGCTTGCTTCAATCCATAAATGGATCTTTGAAGCTTGCAAACCCTATGTGAATTCCCTAGATTATCAAAACCCTCCGGTTGTGTCATGTACACATCCTCAATGATGTTTCCATTCAAGAAGGCTGTTTTGACATCCATTTGCCATATCTCGTAGTCATAATACGTAGCTATAACAAGAAGAATTCTCACAAACTAAAGCATGACTACAAGTGAAAAGGTTTCATCATAGTCTATACTATGAGTTTGCTTAAAACCTTTTGCAACTAGTCGTGCTTAGTAGGTATGCACTTTGCTATCCATGTCAGTTTTGTTCTTAAAAACCCATCTACACCCAATAGTCTTAACACCATCAGGTGGATCAATCAAAGTCTAAACTTGATTATCGTACATGGATTGCATTTCTAATTTCATGGTTGATAACCATTTCTCAGAGTCAGGGCCCTCCATCGCTTCCTGGTAAGATGTGGGCTCATCTTGATCTATGAGTATAACATCACAATTGTCAGTGTTGAGAAATCCATATTTCTCAAGCTCATGATAAATCCTACCAGACCTACCCGGGCCTTTAGCTAGTGGTTCAGGCTCAGCAACTACTTGCAAGTCTGATTGAACATCCATCATGGGTGCTATGTTAGTTTGTGGTTCTCGAACTTCTTCGAGTTATATTTTACTCCCACTGGTTTCTTTAGAGACAAATTCTCTTTCTAGAAAGTAACCATTACGAGCAACAAACACTTTGTTCTCAAATCGGTTTTAGAAGTAATATCCTTTTTTTTGTTTCTTTTGGATATCCCACAAACAACCATATATTAGATTTGGGTGCGAGCTTGTCAGACACTTGACGTTTGACATATGCATCACAGCCCAATATCTTTAAAAAGACAAACTGGGACGTTTCCCATTCCATAACTCATATGGTGTCATTTCAACCGATTTTGATGGAACCTCGTTCAATATAGACGCAACAGTTTCTAGGGCATACCCCAAAAAGAATATTGGAAGATCTGTCTGACTTATCATTGATCGAACCATATCTAATAAGGTTCAATTTCTCCATTTAGAAACACCAGTCCATTATGGTATTCTTGGAGGAGTTAATTGTGAGATTATCTCATAATCCCTAAGATAGTCAGAAAAATCTTGGATTAAATAACCTCTTCTAGCAGGTGAACTCAATGGTCTGCATACATCTGTATGTATGAGACTCAACAAGTCAGCGCCCCGGAAAGCTAAACGAAAAAGAAAATCTGGGTAAGGAAAATCCTTTTGAAAAATTGAAACTCCTTTTTAAAACCCTTTAAAATTGTTTCCAAAATTTTTCATGAAAATCCTTTCTTAAAACTAAAAAATTGTTCAACAATTAAACAATTTGTTTTAAAACAACCCAGATCTGTTCAACAATTGAACCATATCATTATATTAAAAGACTCCAAGAATATACGCATTTTTTTTAAAATTAAATATGCAGTTCATAACTGATATTAGACGTCCGATTCATCGTTCCAAATCTGAGGATCATTCGTAGAAGTCTAATTTAGATGCTTAACCAATCCGAGGAAAGCAATTCGAAAAGAGGAACCGCTCGAAGTGAGAACACGGATCTAATTCTGCTGAAACATTATCACGCTGTTCATTTTTTTTTTTTGGTTAATTATTGGACGTCGCAGCATATGGAACGATCGCGCTAGTCAGACCGCGTCACAAACAAATCCAATCTGCTTTGTATTCAGGCGCACAACTTGACGTGTGATTCAGTTACACAAACAGATCGCATCTGTATTTTTTTTTTAATAAATCAAACGTCCAATAACATCTTGTAATTGATAACCGCGATCATGCAGATCTAATCTGCTTTTCATGAACCAACATGCTGTTAAGAAAAACTCTAAAGATCCTTTTAAACTAATTACACCAGATCTATTCAATCCATTAAAGCAAGGTACTATAATATAATTACAAATCCATATTTGTATTGATTTAGATTTTTGCAAACTCAAATTAATTTCACAATTAACATGTACAAAATTGAATCTCAAAAATTCAACTTTCATAGCATCACATGCAAATCATAAACTAATTTCAATCTAATAAAAACACAAGCGGCTCTGATACCACTGTTGGGTTCCAAGGGTTTAAAATTTTTATAAAGATCAAACCTTTTGCAGCGGAATCAAAAGAAAACCTAACCCAGTATCCATGTGTATCGATTAGATCAGAACAGGATAAAGATTTCAGATCCATACCTTTTTGGTACTTTTTCAAATCTGGAAATTCGGATCTGAGATGTTGCAAACACAACACCCTCTACGGTATCCACACGAATGAATGCTCCTTAAGATCCTCTGTGTGCTAGCACAATCTAGAATACCTTCTAGATTCGAACGGGATTAAACTTTCTAATCACGACTCTCGTGTTATTTGCTTTAGGGTTTACAGTGTTTCACTGCAGTCTAATGTGACAGCATGTGTTGTCTAACCCTAAAGACAAACCCTTATGTTCTATTTATAATGTCATTCAATAATGACATTTTTACCCCTTAATCTAATTAGGGATAAATAATTATATTAAATTTATTAAATAAATTATAAGATAATTAACGAACATAAGAATCCCTAATCTAATTAGGGAACATAAAACTATTTGGCCTAGGGCATAATTACCAACACTAGGGGCACCTCGTTCTTATAGGCTCACCATCCCGAATCAGAATGGGTCATAGTCTATATTAAAACGGGGCTGGAGGAGCCTGATCACCATCGGGCAGTGATAAAATCACATAAACCCATAGGCTACACAATGGCCCTCCGACTTAGTTTCTAATGGGCCCAGGTCCGGCCCGTCTAAACAAGTATATCAAAAGGTATTCCCCCCAAAAAAATATCTGTAAAAAAAAATTCCTGCAAAACAGACCTTAGGCTAGCAAGAAAAAAGGTTAGAAATATTTACAAAATATACAATATTTACAAAGATGAAGGCCCATATTAACAAAAGTTTCACATTTCTTAAGCTCATTAAGCCTAGACGAGCCCACTAAATTTTGGACATTCCCCAGTGGAGTCGCCAAGCTGTCGAGCCCGAATTTTGCTCCTTTTCTCCTAAAGGTCCCGATCCGTATCAAACCCGGCCCATTTGATATAGATCACTCGACAAGGA
Organism: Combretum micranthum; assembly: GCA_024138025.1. Taxonomy (NCBI): domain Eukaryota; kingdom Viridiplantae; phylum Streptophyta; class Magnoliopsida; order Myrtales; family Combretaceae; genus Combretum; species Combretum micranthum. The sequence continues at coordinate 89,538 of JAMXBD010002314.1, read as the reverse complement.
ACCATTAGGGTTTTTGTAAAAAATTGATTTTTTGGAAAAATTGTTCAATCAAAGTCGCCACCGGCTAAAGCCGGAAAAAGGTGCACTAGAAACCAAATGGGTGGTTTGATTTCTAGCTTGGCCACTGGTATTCGTAAAAAACCATAAATTGATGAGTTCGGGGGCTACTATTTTAAAACCTAAACGATTATCTAGGCTTTAAATGAGCTTTAGAAACCTATAATTATATGGGCCAAAGATATAATTTTGGATTTTTTAATTTTTCATTTTTTTTTATAAAGAAGAATTTACATCTTTACAAAAATATATACATTTTTTTTGTTCTAAAAAGAATCCTAAAAGTTTTTTATTTTTGTGACCGCAGGTGCCTACGTATCCGCTAGCCGGAATCAGGTCCTCGTAGTTCGTTTTGATTTTATAAAATTTTTAATTTGTTTGTATTTTTTATTTTGGAAACCCGCCAAGTTTAAGTTATTTAACCATTTTTAAATTTGATTTTGAAAATTCCTAAAACACCTAATTTTTGTATATTTTATTTTTTTGAAAACTCCTAAAAGATATCTATCTTTTGAAAAACCCCATTTTTTTTTAATTTAGAAAATAACTAAATGATATTATTATATAGGTTAAGAAAACCTTTTTTTTATATTATTATACTAAATATACATATATATATAGGAAAAAATTTTAAGGGTAACTAAATAACTAAAATATCACACCAAACATTTCAAAAATCCTAATCAAATATTCCTTTAATCATAATATAAAAACGATAATAACAATGATACTAATAAACCCTTTTTTTTTTAAAGAAAAATCATACTCTAACATTTTATTTATTTTTATCATCACAAATATAATTATACTCATATACACATTTTTTTATTTAATTTAAAATTTATTTATCATTTATATACTAAAAAAATTTTTTATCCTAAATATGATATCATACACTAATACTAATAATTGTAGCATGCATCTTAAGTATCTACATATTTTTATATTTTTATATTATCATTACTATATCTATACATATATTTTTATTTATTTTTTTTTCATTTTACCATTTTCTGTTTCTTTTTAATCTAATAATAATAATAATAATACTAACTAAAAAAAATTGAACCTTATGAATTGATTTTTCGAAAGGTTGATCCGATGGTGGTGGTTTGGCTTCGGATCAACTGTCGGTGATGATGGCTTAGGACGGTGGCTTGTGGTGGCTTGGGACGGCGGCTGGTGGTGGCTCGGGACGGTGGCTGGTGGTGGCTTATGGTGGTTCGGGATGGTGGCTTGAGACGAGTTGGGTGCAGCTGGTGGCTTGGGACGAGTTGGGTGCGGGTGCTTTTGATTTTCCCTTTTTTTTTTCTCGAAGTTCTTCTTTGGATTTTTTTTCGAAAATTTTTCTTTGATCTTGATCTTGTATCCTGAGGAGGATCGGGGTTGTGGTTTATATAGAGCTGGAGGGGAAGTGAAACGGATCATGACCATTAATGGCCGTTACAAAACTTGAATCGTCGGTTACAAATTGATTCTAAGCATCGGTGGTTACGAAATTTCCACCATAAATTTGTTTTAAAGCACATTGATGATTGAATTTAAAGTAAATAGGTGCTTTTTGATCTTCCTATCAAAAAAAAGAAGCTCAAAACGAGCTTATACGCTCGAAAATGGCGGACGCAGAGATGAGGAAGACGACGCCGTGTGGTACACGCGCGCGTCTTCCAAGGAGAGTGAGATTCCGCGTCGCGCGTCAAAAAAATGAATGTCCGCGCTCGCCTGGGATCGAACCTTGGTCTCCTGCACTCCAAGCGTATGCCTTAACCAACTGAGCTGAATGTTTTCCTCGTTAGCTATCCCACTTCAAATATACTTAACCCCTTCAAACTAGGCTTAATATAATTCAAATGAAAACGAGCCAAATTTGATGCAAGTTTGTGATTCAAATTAATTTCTAAATATAGCCTAAAACATGACAAGACTAATTATTATTTTTTTTTAATTTAATTTTTTTTAACTTCTAAAAGCTTATTTATCATAGATGGGTTTTTTTTTTATATTATTGTTACTTTTTAAATTTCCTAATTTTCAAATTTTTATATTCTTTTCCAATTTTGTAATTTTTGTTTCTTATTATTTTTTTTAATTTAGCTAATTTTCTACTTTTTACAATTTTCAATTTTTATTGTATTTTCTACCTTTTTTATAATTTTATGATTTTTTGAATTTTTATTATTACTTTTTTTTATTTTTCTAAAAGGGTGCAAAAATGGGTGTTCGACAAAGGGGAGATGATTGAGTGATGGTAATTGTTTTAATATAGAGTGTACAAATAGGTAGTAATAGGTGGTACTTGTGACTAGTAATGAATAGTAGTCAAGACAGTTTAATTACCAGTAGTAAGGAAATGCGAATAAAAAGGCTATAACTGTATTTTTCATAAGCCGGAAAATTATGAAATCTATATTTTTGAAATCCTTATTTTATTTCGGTCCAAAAGAGTATTCATAAGGAAATTTTTGGAATTCTAGTTCCGGGCACGTTTTTCTATAATGGGTCTCGGGATGACCCGAAATTGAAATTTTCTTAAAATCTGATATTTTCTTGATTTGAAATATAATCAAGAACTATATTCAAAATTAAATTTTCTTATAAAAGTTTCTTAATTGGAAGCCGAGGAAAATCCGGAATTAGGGTTCCTAGTTCTCACTCCAGACTTAAGCTATTCCAGTTTAGGGTTTTGGTTTCTGGTTCTTGAGTTATCTTGGCTACTTGAAAAACCGGGGTTTACACTTCCGGCAGGTATCTTAATCCTTAAGCTGGTGATAGTCGCGGCTATTGGTAATCAAGCCGTCTAGCAGACTAGTAGTGATAAATGAGTGGGTTGCTCCCGTGTCAAAACAACACATAAGCCTCACACTTATTCACCCTTATGAGTCCTATAGTCAACAAACATCCATCACTACTCAATCCTAAAACACTCTCACAACTACCTATTCCGAGGTTTTAGGTTCCAGCTTTCCTTTTCATAAGTTTTAATTCCTTAAAAAAAACTGTTAAATAAAAAACTTTTAACTTAAGAGGGTTTTACTACTGACCTGTTACTAGGTCGTTGTCCACACCATCTCCTTGGTCCAGGGCGGCCAACTCTATATCTTCATCATCATCCTCTTCGATTATCCATTGTCCTTCGAAGTTGTAGAGTAGACATCCCGTGCATGGCAGATGACGTACGGCTTCCCCTTTTGCTTCCCGACCGCATGGTGTTGGCGTTGCTCGAAGTCCCAAAAGGTCGGGCCGCCACACTTTTCCTCTATGAGCATTCAAAAGCCAAGTGCCTTTTCTCTTTGCAGATGAAACAAGTCACAGCCATTTTCTTTGGGCAAGCATAAACCATGTGACCAGACTCCCCAAAAAAGAAGCACTTGTTCCTTAACTGTGGACATTGCCTCGGATAATGGCTCTCCTTGCACTTCTAACAAGTAATGTTGGCCTTAGGTTGATGGGCTTCCCGCCTGCATTGTCCTTAAATCCTTGATAGGGCCTAGACCTCTTGCCCCAATAGCCAGAACTTGAGGCGTCAAACTGCCTCTTCCCAAATACTCTCTTTTAGTTCATTGTACTTCCTTTTCTTAACCCCTTCAATCACACGGGCTTTTTCAATCAATTCCAGATAAGTCTTTAGCTCGAATTCTTCCAATTTAATTCTCAGGTTCTTGTTTAGACCTCCTAAGAAGACTTGCTTTTTCAGCTCTTCACTATCTCTGAATGATTCCGTGCACTGAAGTAAATGATTGAACTCTGTTTCACATTGCTCAATGGATCCTCCTGCTGCTTGACATGCAAAAGTTGACGCTATACCGCACTCTGAGACTAGAGGGAAAGTAGTTTTCCAAAAACTCATTGCGGAAGGTTTCCCATGTCACAAGTGGAGCCAAGCTTCTCCTCTTTGATTCCTACCACACTTGGCATTATACCTTAGCATGTAAGTTCCACACTCCAACTGGAGGTATGGGAGAATCTCGTATGCAGTGAAAGTGTGCTCAACTTGCACTAACTAGTCTTTCACCTCATCGGGCTTTCCAAACGCCCCATCAAAATAACAATTACTTTTGATAAAATCCAACAAAGAGCTCCTCTGATACCTCCTGTAAGGTGGAGGGGGTGGAAAAGGTGCATTGTAAGATTGTTCTTTTGGGGAGAGGAACTTCTGCAGTCATCCCTCTGTGAGCTGCAGGTGGTGGTGGTGGTGCTGAATCCCTCACGCTCTATTCAGGATTAAGTTGCTGGTGAAGGCTCTGTGTTTGGATGAATGCATTTAGCAAGTTTGTTAGCTATCCTATCGCATTCATCATCGCTATTTGAGGATTTGGGGTGCTGCCTCATGTTGATTAGGTTGTGGGTAGTTAGGTAGATTCTCATTACTAGCTTCATTTGGGAGGAGCTCCTACTCCCGATTACGGTTCCTTCGATTACTTCTGTTGCACATTATTTGGTAAGTTTTAGTGTCTTCTTAAAGTTTTAATTTGTAAAAGTTGATTTAACATACAAGGTTCGTGACTTAAGAAAAATTCGGGAAATCATAAAATTTCAAAAAGGAAATCAATCTCATAAATCTTTATATTATCATAAGAAAGCCATAAATCAAAAGAACTCATATAAGGTAATAAAATCACAAGTTCAGAATAATGATATGAATGAAGTGGTGTTCATGCAACTAAATGTGGTTCATGTCATTTACAGCTAATACATAACATGATTGCTTGAAATCTTTGAATCTTTGTAATATAAAAGAATAGTATTTTCCTCCTTCGAAACAAAAACATAGTACTTCATTAATTGAGCGAGCCATACAAGGATTTACATTGAAATTTTAAGTTCACAAAACTTGGCAAGCCACTAATCTAACTTTAGTCCTAGACATTAAATTTTAGCCGAGAACAAAACAAAAGGTACAAGAAAAGAAAAGAAACAACGTATTAACCTGTCAAAGGAAACCTAAGGCAAATTGGCATCCTGCGTTGCCTTCTTCCAAAAAGTTCTACTTGGACTCTATGGGTCAAACTTGCTTCCTTCTCCTCAATCTTCACTCAGAGTCGTCGGGGGTTGGGCTAGGGACCCGTCCTCTACTAGAAGAACCGCCATCATCCTTACGGATGAATTGGCATAGATATGCTCTCACCGTTAGTCTTCTTCTCCTAGTGGGTTGAACCAAATTTTCGTGGTCATGCTCCTCATCCTCCTCATTTTCTCCCACTTCTTGTTCTTCCTCATGGTTTTCATCTTCATCGCCAACTCTCATTCCTTGTCCAACAACATTGTTTTCTTCTATCCTTAGCTCTCTTCCCACTTCTTCCCACACTCGGTCCACTGTTTCCCGAGCTTCTCTCATAATCATCTCATCCTCATTCTCCACCTCTATTGGTTCAGGGACCACGGGTTCAGGAATCACTTCATTAATCACTGGAGGGTACTCATTCTCAACATAGATGTCTCTCCAAACCATGGGATCTATCTCAGGTTCCCTTCTACCACAATCAGGGATCTCTAGGTCTCGGTCAAAATCCTAAATGGCTTGGTTGGGCTCATGGTTCACATCTTCCTCCATCCCTATGGGAGGGCTAAGGGTCCTTGGTACTACCTCTTCTGCCCAGTTCGGGTCCTCTTCGAGATCCTTCTCATCCTCCTCTTCCTCTACTTCCTCTTCAACCTCCTCAATTTCATTATTTCCTCCTAGTATGGGTGCATTAATCAATTGCATACCGACATCTCTAGCGGCTGAAGGCTGGATGCCTATATGGGGTGGAAGGATGTCCAAGTACACGGTATGCCAAACTATGTGATTTCATGCATCCGCTATATTCCATTCTTGATGGTCAAAGAGGTCGTCATGTGCATAAACATAGAGGGGTCCTATGCTAGTCCATACTCGGAAGTTTGGAGGGGTTGGTTCCCTTCGTTTTTTCAGGATGAAGGTGACTTCCCTCATCATTGGGCTCGTGCCCGTATTCCACCATGATCCTCTCCATGGTGTAGATGTTTCTTCTAAACTGGTGGTCCCATCTCCTTCTCCACATGGGATCATACCTCACTTAGTCCACAACTGATCCCATCTAGTAAACCTTAACTCTTCTTTCCAAAGTCTAAACATTCTCCCAAAGTTCGGGATTTTCTTGCCAAAGCAAAATCTTCACATAGCTTCCTTAATCTTAACCAATATTCCACAAAAGTCTCATCCGTCCTCTTCGTAAAATTCCTAGCATGCTCACGGGTCTCTCCCAGGGAGACCTACAACAAGAAAAGACTTCTAATTAGCCTAAAACTTTAACTCCATTTTAACTTATTTGTTTAACTTCTAGGTTAAATTTTTTTTTTGTCTATTGTCATACTTTATAACCTAGTGCTCTAATACCAACTTAAACTGTCACGCCTCATAGGGTACCCTAAACATAACAGTCCGACACATGCCATATAAGACCCACGAATTACTACCTTACTCCTTCGGGAGTCTTGTATAGATGTAAGGTGTCCCTTTACGACAATAGAATACTTGAACCGATAGAGATAAAGAGTTTAAATTGACATTCAATAGCATTAGAATATAAATCAAAACACATATAAATAGTTACAAAGACTAAGGGACATTCCCCTGCGAAAGTATATTGTTAAGAGGTCTATTACAGTCATCCGAAGTCTTTTCGTTTCCTACGGAAGTCTAATCAGAAATGAATATAACTTCTAAAGGAAACGCTTAGCTTCGGTACGTGAGCCGTAGGGTGCCTCTATCTAAGCCAAATGAACGAATGCTAAAACAAATAGAAACTGTAGGGACGTGAGCTACACTAGCTTAGTGAGTGAGAACTTCCAAGATTACATTCGTAACACATCATACAAGCAAGTGATTAATCAGGCAAGTGATATGCATCAAACATATGATAATCATCAAACATATGACTAGCCGGAAATCATATGTGAATAGAATTTCGACCTCCATTCTGGGTTAGTAGATTAACGAATACTGTAGTACTACTATAATGTGCCGTTTTTGGATCACGGTCAACCAACTTATAGTTTCGTTTATGGATCACAATTAACCAACTCGCTATTTCATTTATGGATCACGATTAATCAACTTTTACTCCGTTTTTGGATCACAGGCAATCAACCAATGCTAATGCTCCATGCCTATTTGTGATATGAATGAGTCCATATTACTTATCAATTCTGAATAGTCAATTATGCCAATTCCTTAGGTGATCAATCAGTAATTACAGACAATCAATCCTAATTCATCTATACAATCATTAGTTAATCACCGGGCCTCGATATTCTTATTTTCAATTTCTCATATCATCAGCAAACATACATAATTCCCATTTATCCCCATCATACATATCCATTTATCTTTGCCTAAAATTTAATGCAACTATCATTACAATCACATACAATAAATGGAATCGGGAAGAAATACTCACTCAGACATTGGAACACCGGTCCTCTAGTAGTAATAGTCCAGTGGAAGGGAATCGTCAAACTTGGGGTCACCTAAAAAGGAAGAAATACCCTAATGAGTATTTCATCACTTAACTAATCCAAACTATTAAACAAAACTATCATTTCCGTAATTCTCATCATTTGCGGAAGTCCCGACTTAAAACGGCCTAACTTGGTCATTTTAACTCGGAATTTCGCAAATTATATATCGATTTCTATCTAATTCAAAAGATCTACCTAATTCTAATATTATTTCCAAGTTTTGAAAATGTTTAGGTCTCGAAACATTCTGATCAGTAGCGAAATCTAATTCCGAAAAATAGTTTTGTGAATGTTTGTAATGTTTCTGCCATATAGATCAACTATACATGCAATATTGATGATTTTCTATCATGAATGGCATGTGATGAGCTTGATGTATGCATTCTCTTGACGATATTTACTAAAAGAAAATTTTAGAAGCTTTTATTTTGTAAGACTCCATGAATACTTACTCTTAAGAAGACTAGTTTCATGACTTTGATCATTCTCTTTTGTTTTCTTATTTCTAGGAAAATCTAGTTATCCTTGCTAAAATTGAGTCTTTAATTATATCTATTCCTTAAGGCCTTCATTTCTTCATAAAAATCCCCATTTTACACTTTGTAAACATGTTTTCAAATAGGGGCTATTCTCAAATCCGAATTTTGTAAAATTAGTTTTTGAGTGATTCTTTGAGAAAAACTTGTTTAATACTTTAAAATTTCAAGATCCATTATTCCTATCTCCTGAGGAATTTATTTTTTAAATAAAACTTTCATTTTGAGTTTGAAAAATAGGTGTTTTCATGCTATTACTCCTCAATTACGAATTTCTTAAAATGACAAGCAACTCAAAATTTCCTACTTCATTTCTACTCTTTGTTTTACATATTTTTCTTAGAAATCTCATCTCAACTTATAAAAAATCATCACTTGATGATATCTATTACCTATACTCTTCATTTTTCATATAAAACACAAGTTTTGAAGTTGACAAAAGGATTTTTAAAGCATGGTCTTGAAACCATCCAAATTTACATTTGATCATTTCAAATAAATAAATTTCCTTTTTGAGTTTCTTGTCTCATCTACTTAAAGATCCACAAACTATAATATTTACATATACAAGACAAAGGTCTTTATGATCAAATGCACCAAAACACAAAATATTCATAAGATTATGCATGTCAAGTATAATGTGAGCATTCAAATGCTAGATCTACAAACTTAGGATGCATGAAATGGAGTTTGAAAACATGAAAATAGATTTTTGTGCAAGATCTTTACTTTACTTTTGCTACTAAATGCATGAATATGAAATATCATATAAAAAACACATTCAAACACAAGATCTACTCTTATGATGGCTTGATATTCATAGTAGTAGTATTTTCTTATCCCTATAAGAGCTCATGAGGACTTAAAGATGAAAATATCATGAATGGTCTTGCCATTATAAGTTTTGTGGTAGAAATGGTAATGATCTATTACTAAAGCTTGGAACAAGAGGAGATGAGAAAGAAATTTTTGTGTGAGAGTATGTGTGTGTGTTGGAGGCTCACAGCAAGGAAGGGAAATGGGAGAGGATTTGTGCCATTTTTGAAAAAAATGAAATGAAGAAAGAGAAAAGAAGACACAAAAGAATATTATAGAAGTTAAATTAGGGTTTGTTTGATTAAAATAAAGAAGGAAAATAAAATAATTGAGGGTAAGAGGGAAGGGTTCACGCCGGTTTTGCAAGGGGGAGAGAGAGGGTTTGAATTTGTTCTATTTTATTTAATTTGTGTAATAATAAGTCTTAAAATGTAATAATTTCTTAAGAGACAAATTATCTTGGAAAAGAAAATATAATTGAGTGTTTTGTACGAATGTAAGAGTAGGGTGTGGCTTGTGAGTATAGTAGGTTGTACTTGTGAATAGTAGTGAATAGTAATCAAGACAATTATTTTACCGGTAGTAATGAAAATATGAGAAAAAGGCTATATTTGTATTTTTCATAAACCAAAAAATTATAAAATTTATATTTTTGAAATCCTTATTAAATTTCGATTCTAAAGAGTATTCTAGAATATTTTTCAAATTTTGAGTTCTGGGGCCTGCTTTTCTGTAACAGATCTCGAGAAGGCCTGGAATAGAAAAATTTTTGAAATCGAATCTTTTTATGGTTTGAAATATACTTTAGAACAATATTCCAGATTAAATCATTTTACAAAAGTTCCTTGGTTTAGAATCGAAGGAAAGCCAAATCCAGGGTTCTTATGTTTCTCTTCCAAGCTTAAGCTAATCCGATTTAGGATTTTTGTTTCCGGTTCCCGAAGTCTACTTGGTTACTAGGAAAACCGGGGTTTACACCCTCTTTTCTTTATCATTTTCAAAACTTTCGAGCACTCAATACGAATTTAGCGAACCCTCAATAAGCTTACATTCACAACTTGTGCACAACTATTCCTTATTTTACCATCTTCATCAACCAACTAAGGTAAGTTCATTTTGATATATTTTTTTATTTCGAGTAATGTACAGTATCAAGATCGCTGGTGAATACTGTTAGTTAGGGTTTTCTTTTGCATTGCATTTTTATATAGTCATAGAGTTGGTTAGAAAGGTTTGGTTTTGATCATAAGAATAAACATTTAGAGTTGCAGGTTAGGAAGAAAATATTACGTTTGTATGTAATTAGTTACAAACTCTGTTGTGACCTTTGCATTTACTTAAGTACGAAGAACAATTAGTTTATCTCAGATTACTTAGAGTTATTATCATGGTTGAAATGTGGATAATCTATTAATATACTTAGTTTTGTTCGAATAAAAATTAAATAAAACAACTTTGGTACATTCTAAAATAATTTTTTGATTTGTAGAACTATGGCATCAAAAAGAGCTCAATCCTAAACTATTATGATGAGAATTGCAACCTTAGAAGGGTTGAATGACAAGGACAAGAAGAAGTTTGAAAAGCTAATGGAAAAGAAACAAATTGTAGAAAATGTAGTAGTGAATTGGGATATGATAAAGGAGTTTGGGATGGAAGTAGCTTTTAGAAGTTTCTTTGAAGACCTTACTTAGGACAAATTTTTGAAGTGAAGGAGGAAGCCTTTGGAGAAACTACTTTATCATTTCTTGCTTCTTTCAAGACTGGGAAAATTGAAACAGACATGGATGATACCATCGAGTTCTATACTTTTAGGCAATACCACGGTGTCACAATGAAATAGTTTATTGCTACTATGGATCAAATGAAGATAAAGAAACACTATATGGATCAAAGTTTAGTATCTTTCCCATAGCAATCACAAAAGAGGAGTAGAAGCAGTTTATTACAGAGGAAATCGAGGGGAGATTTGCCCCAGCCAAGACCACTGCCTCAAAGTTCAAGAATCCCAGTGTACGAATGTTACATTACATGCTGACTAGGAGTACATTCTCCAAGTTAGAAGGGACTGCAACAATTGCCAATGCAAAACTTACGCCCCTCTTTAGCATGGTTAAGAAGAAGAAAATGAATGTGGCCTTCTGATAGTAGAGAGACTTAAAGCCCAAGGTATCCCCCAAGGTTTTGGGAGGGCAACAAAAATTCTAAGGAACCTAGAGCTATGGCCAGAGGAGCAGCCAAGAGATCTAATCTGTAGATTCAGGGAGCTCCATAGAAAGTCCTTTAAGGATTGGAAATTGCAAAAAGTGGTTATACAAGAACCTATTGTAGCACCACTACAACAACCACCCACTCTTCAGGAACCAATAACTCCGTCTAAACAATTATATGGAGAAGAGCAGTAGCAACACCATCCTATTTCTTCGCAAACAGTAGATGATCTACACACTCATGTACCAAAGCCTCCAAGCGACAATGAACAACAGCCATAGCACACTAAGGCGCCTAAGCATTTAATTGGAGTAGAAGCAAGTGTAGGGGACCAGCCTGTTAGTGTTGAATTTGAAGAAACCCAGACTATAGCATATCTGGTGAGAGTTTTGATAGCTAAGATTGAAAATTGGAAGGAAAGGCAATTGTCTTTGAGAAGAAGCATGACGATGACATCCAAAAGATCAAAGACTTGCTTTTGTCTCGTGCTTTACAACAACATTCACCAGTCCAAACACACCCCATATCTCCATTACAACCTCCTTAGACCCACTCTATACCCCTTTCATCACCTATAAATACCTAAACACAATCCCATACACTTCCCATAGCTGAAATTAGTTGAGTCGCCTGCTCATGAGATTGTAAATGAGGACAATGAAGCCATGGTTGAACCATCCATAATTTCTTCACCACAACTTGATACCATAATACTTTTATAGATACAACTTACTCCACAAGTCCAAAACCCGCAAGCATAAACTCTTCCCACTCTAAGAGTATATAAGAGAAAAGCTAAGAAAGCCAAGAAAGCTCCTACTCCAAAAAGATGAAGGTTGATCCTTCCACCAAATTCATTATATGAGGACTCAAATCTCCCTTCTCTAACCAGATCAGCACAACATGTTATTGAAGAAGCAGTAGAGGAAGAGAGGATTGGAGCAACTTCCAATGAGCTACTATGGACTAATAGAGCCTATGGCGTTACAAATAATACGATTGGAGAAAACATTGCATGAATCAAGGGATGAAATGGTAGGAAAAAAAAAGGCGAATGGCTCCATTTTTTGCTCAAGTTAGAGGACAAAAAGAGCTGGAGAAAAGGAAAGAAGAAAAGAGGAAAAAGAGGGGAAGAGATCGAAAAATAAGTAATCCTTAATGAGGAAAATATAGAAGTAGTTTATGCTAGAATGGTAGAAAGAGAAATGGAGAGGAAGGCAAGTGAAGAACAGGCTGTGGTACAACCATAAGTCAGCCCATAGCAAGAGGAAGATAGACCTGTGTCTCCTCTCCCTCCTATTATCACATGGGGAAGAAGAAAAAGATGTGTAACGAAGAAGAAGAAATGTCCTCAACAAACGCAATCCTTAGCATATGAGGAGCCTGAAAAAGAAGAGGAAGCAACCTCAAGGGATATAGTTGTGACAAACCCTGATGATCCCTTACAGATTGTAAAGGAGGAGGAACCACATATAAAACATTCTAATAATCCACCTACAATTCTAGAAGAACCCTACTGGGTTGATATGGAGGTAGAAAGAATGTGAAAAGAAGCGACAGTCTTTACGGTAACATTAGATGAAATGCTGAGGCAAATGAAAGAAAATCCTTAAAGGAAGCAGATGATTATCTAAAGGAGATGAGAGAAAGAGATCAAGGAAGGAAGCAGCAAAGAGCCGACTTCATACTTGCTTAGGAAATGTCAAGTCATGAGGAAAGAAATGTAGCAAGATATTAAAGACATCTCTAGTAAACCATCACGACTAGTGCCTAATGAAACCCAACAATATGATGATGACTTTGATGATTCATTGTTGGAGAGTAGTCATGAGCGAAGTCCAAATAAGGGCATAACACAACAAGAAGAATCTGATTTTAAGATGGCCCAAGAGCTCCAGAAACAATTTGATGAAGAGTTATAGTTGCTGCAAAAATAGAAGGAAGTTGGAACCTCTAAGGCACCACCCCGAACAACAATTGTAGAGAGAAAACCAGATCAACAACGACAAAGGGGCCGGGGTAGAGAAGGAAGAACTAGCAATAGAGGAAGAGGTCGATATCAAAAAGGGGAGCCTAAGCCAAGGAGATGCAGAAGGAGTGAATATTCAAAACGTATGCAATACGTGTTTGGAGATGCTCCAGAATAATTTCTTAATTTGAACATATGTGCTCAACAAGGTCTTTCAACCTGCGACAACAATCAGAGAAGTTTCTAACCTTCGCATTTTCATTTTTCATCTTGGTTTGTTTTGCTTGCTGTTTAATTTCCCTCTGTTCTGATGCATGCTTAAAACATTGAGGACAATGTTTAGTTTAAGTGTGGGGGAAGGGTTTTAGCAAGATGAGGGGTTGAATTTAGAAGTTCGAAATAATAGAGTATGTTTTGAATTGATCATTTTTCTTCCCATTACAAGGAAATAATGAAATGGAAATTTTGCCTAAATTTTTTTGAAATTCACCAATTATTCTAGCGGAATGAAATGAATAAAATTTCCTTAAGAATGAATTGATTTTACTATGCTTAAATCTCTGTGCATTATCTATGTGGAGCAGTTTTACTTGTTATTTAGTTTAGAAATTTAGAGTTGAATTAGCTTAAGATTCCTAGTAAGGCTACTCAACCAACTTGTTAAAAGCTTAAATTATCTGTATGTTTTTCAATTTGGTTATTTTAAGAGCCTTTTTAATCTCTAGTGATGCCTCAAATGATACTTGTAACTTAATAATCTTTCCTTATGCTTTACTTAAAAAAAAAATTAAACAACCATGTGCCTAAAGTTGATATGGGCGGGGTTGGTCCCTCAAAAGAGCAATTTATATCCCCTCTATCAATCTTATAAAGCCATGAATATTTTAAAAAAAAAAACAACATAAAGAAGCAAGCCAAAACCTGTCTAGAGGAAAAATGTAAAGATGTGAGCAAAAACCCGTCCCTCCGAAGCTATAATACATAAATAAAGTAGATAATCAAAATATAAGTGAAGCACAAGTAAGGAAGAAGAGTCAGGGGATAAGTTGATGTGTATGTCTTTACTTTTGATTAGGATGCTTAGAGAGATAATCAAAGCAACTACATACTTATATGTTGAAGGAAAATAAAAGTTAGTTGAGTCTATCTTACTTTGTTTTGATCTTTTGAGTAATTTTTGCTTTTGGTTTCTTAATTAAACAGCAAGATTAAAGGCTAATTTACATGGATAAGTTCTAAGATTTTGGCAAAAGTAATGTTAGCACAATCAAAAGAGGTGACAAAAATTGAAATGCTTAGGTGATTAAAAATGCTAATCTAAGGCCATTCATGATTTATTTCTTTGTTTGAGAATCCTTGCTTAGATGACTTAAGTTTTGCTTGAGGACAAGCATAGGCTTAAGTGTAGGGGAATTTGATAAGTGTTGTTTACTCTATTATTTTCATAGGATTTTGGCCATATTTCTGATACATTTTTAAGTGAATTCTTGTGAAAATGTGCTTTAAATGCTTAATTGTTGTTTTCAACTCTTAAGATGAAGAAGTGAAGAAACAAAGAAGTTACGGATCATATTTTGGGCAAAACCACAACTGCAGGAAGATCAGACTTCTATCGAGGGCTAAAATTATGAAGAAAGGATCAAGTCGATGCCAAAAATGTGAAGTCGCACCCTGAGGTCGAGGCTAATACGCACCTTTGCGACAATGTACATTGAAGAACTTGAAAGTTTTTGAAGCTAGAGTAAAGTCGAGCCCTGACACCAAGCCCTCGACAAGAGCATTGTTTCACCCCGTGGCAATGATTTTGGACAAAAGACTGTCACAAAGAACCGAGTCCTGGTGAATAAAGTTGAGTCCTAAAGAGAGCTTGACTAGCAGCCGTGACATTAATAAAATGCGTGTTTCTTTGGTTTGTACACGCGCATAAGAATAAGAAGGCAAACCATTAACAAGATCTTCTACGTAGGCAAATCAGAATCCGAGCGATTTCCTTCACGAATAAGACTATAAATAAGCACAAGAGGTGCATTGTAAAGTATGAAATCTTATGTATAGTTTTTAACCTAGTTTTAGCATAGAGAGCTCTCGGTGAAAGAATCAACTTCTTCGAGCTAGGTTCTCTTCAATTTTCTAGGTAAATTGCTTTAAACTTATGTTTATGATTTCCTGTGAGAACATCGTACTTAATTGAATTCATTATTTGATTGATTTTGTTTCTCCAGTATTTCTTATCGTAATGCCTGAGCTCATGGAGGAGTAATTTCCTTAACTTAGGGTTTGTGGATTCAAATTTCGATTCATGTGATTTCAATTGGACATTTATGTTTATTGCGTAGGTATTTGTATTCACTAGTTTAAGTTTAACGAGTGAGTCTACTTAGGTGGTGCATCTTATTAGATTCTCGCCTAATATTCGTTAAATAAGACTAATAGGAAATTTTAATGAATAAGATCTAAAGCTATTGATGAAGTTGATCATAATTAGCTCGAGAGAGTGACCATGAAACTTTCTATCACTTTTTGAAACACTAAATCGGGTTTTCAAATAACAGATTCTTGAACTTTATATGGATTTATGGTCATTGATAGTTAGCTCGAGAGAGCAACAGTCTGGTTTTAATTCTAGAATTACTTAGCTAGAAAGAGGATATAATTTACACTTGTGAATTTAATGGTGCAAATTCACCAGCAAACACTCAATTTGAGTTTGAATCGAAATCACATTATAAGAAGCTAGTGAAGCAATCCCTAAGTTTTCTCTTGCATAGTTATAAACAGATCTTTTATTTTGCCCTAAAAATTTCCTGTGAATAGTCTAACCTAGCATAACTTCTTTGTTTTTCACCATGATCTTCTAAATTTTCTTTGGTTGGATAATGGAAGATGAGTGAGTAAGATAGTTGTCACCATTTCCCTTAGGATCGACCTAGTGTTTTTTATACTATTTCGGTAGGTGCACTTGCCTGAGTGTAGGTAATTGCTAATCAAAGTTGAACAAAACATATTAGTTTTATATTGAAAACTTCAACTTCATGTCCTCAAAATGATTTCAATTTAATTGCAAATACCAAGGACCACACAACAAATCAACTATAATTAGAGTTTTGCAAGCTGGAAGGGAAGTAAATTCTTATGAATTTAGTCAAAATCCAATTAAACAAAACCGATTATAATTACAAGGCAATAAAAGGAAATCATGTTTTTACTATTACATAATCCCACACTTTTGATTTAAAAGAGTTCAAGAATTATTTCAGTGCTAATAGTCTTTAGTATTAAAATTAGTTATAATTCTTAGCAGTAGAAGTAGATCATTTAGTTTAGCTCAAAAATCTGATATCGTTTTGCTTAGCTTAGAGGAGGTCATTAGATTTTGGTACTTGGTCATCTAACTCCCTGTGGATCATGACCTGGTTCTCACCAATTTTATTACTACATACGCATCGGTACACTAGTCGGTAGTTTCACTCTCCAAAGAAAGTTTTCAACACAAAAAGTGTGTGTATAACCTTGAATGCTATCCTAGGTAGAAATAGAGTATGTGTAAAACAAAAAGAAAAAAGAGACACATGACCCTTGGTCATGATGGTAAAAGGGGAGGAATAAAAAGATCCTTAGGTAAGTGAAGATGCATGTGAGATTGAAAAGAAATAATAAAAGGCCTTCCAATGCAAATACAAATAAAATCCAATCCAAAAAATGGAGTGCAAATATGGCAAGAACAAAGAAAAAATAAAGAATAAAGAGCTCCCCTAATGTAAATCCAGTCAAATTCCAAATGGGGATGCATGAGTGCCACACACAAAACACAAGCAAAAATCAAAGAAAAAAGTGAAAAATACGAAAAACCAAGAAAAACAAAGTAAAAATGACCTTGAGGTTTGTGCAATTTACTTGGTGGTGTGTGCTTGAGATATGAATGAGGAGTGTATATGAATTAGTCTAGTGTACAAAGTGTGAGAATCTCTTACTTGGTTACTTGATGTTAAAATTAATCTCAAGTTAGATGATCTTCAGCTAAATGTGGAGATTAAACTCTATCGACTAGTAGATTAGTAGCTTAAGTCTCTCGCTAGTGATTTGTGTATGTGTTGATTGGTTGAGTGAGAGGAGCATAAGAGTCATCTAAATTGTGAAGTTTGAGCTTATAATTAGCATTTGTGCAAGGAAAAATGCAGCAAAGTCCATTTAAGCCTAATGAGATTTGACTTGGTGCAAGTGTGAATTTAATAGCACGGTGGCCTTGAGTTGAGAAACATGAATTTTTGCTAAAAAGTTGCAGCAAGTCTCATTTGAGTTTAAAAGTCTTGATTTGGTGCATGTGTGAAGTGAATGGTTTGTGCTTTGGTTTGATGTATGCTTGGGGTCAATGTCAAAAGCGGTTTGTTATGAAAATGTTGTCATGGTGTGATGCCATCTTGTGAGCTTTCTACAGAAAATTGCAGATTTGTGCTATTCATGCTTGTAAGTTTTGGTCTGTGCATATATGAGCTGATATCAAGAGAAGAAATTTGAGTTAATTTACTGTCCATTTTTGTGCTTACATGTTGTATTATCACCAGAAATTTTGAGATCTTAATTTGCTTGAGGACAAGCAAAGCTCTAAGTTGGGGTAGTTAATAAATGTACAAAACTACACATTTTATACAATTATCACACTTTCATGCATGTTCTGGCATCACTAATGTGAATTTGTGCTATAAATTAATGAATTGCAAGCCTTTTGGATTAATGGAGTGAAAGTTTGTGAAAAGGATCAAAAGCATTAGAATTTGTAAGATTTAATTGAGCTACCTTGCTATAATTAGCTGTATTTTGGATTGGAAAAGTTCTTGGACTGATTTGTTCTAAAGAGTAATTTTTCGAAGTTTTAGAGAATGACAAATCGCTATGCTGATGATGAAAATTTGTTGATACGACTTCAGACCGAGCCATTCACTAGCAATACAGCAGCCCAGAGCAAACTTAATTCCAAACATGAGCCGAACACGCAGCCACCAAGAAAAACAAGCAAGACCTGCGCAAGTCTCTAGTACAATAGATCCGAGCATTCATGTCCAAGTCATCAAGCTACTAACGTGAACATCATGTCGATCTAAGCTTAACCGAACACCGATCAACTACTACTGTCCTCGCTTTAGTTGATCGGATTCGCTGGCTGCTTGGCCTTTTGAGGATCGATTGTTGTCCTGTTCGGTTATTCTACAGTATGAGCTCAACCAAAGCGAGGACAGTAGTAGGAGAAGATTTGAAGCAGCAGCAGCCTTAATCCGTGCTAATAACACAGCAGACCAAGCTTTAAGCAACAGCCGAATCAATGCAGAGAGCACTACCGATCAAACAAGCTATGAACTGAGCAAATTGCAGACCGAACCACTTTCAATGATGCAAAGGAGACCATATTTGAGCAACATTCCATGACATGTCGAGCACCTCATCCAACCGAGCGCACCAACGCCTACCGACTAGAGTTGATCAACCGTGCCGATCTGATGTCTGCAATTCAGACCAAGAAGCAATGTGTCGAGCTCCTTCAGTTCACGCCAAGTTTCACAAACTCCACAATGCCAACATGCAATGTCGAGCTCCTGACCACCGACCTTTATGCAGCCGACCAAGTTGCCCCATTCCAAATGACTGAGCATGATGGTACCGAACTGAAGCAGTGGCTCAATCGCTGCTAAATTACATGCTGAGCAGCGATCACTAAGCATTTTGAGCACCCACCGACTAGGTGAAGACCGAGCTGCTCCTACAAGTTCTCAAGCTACCAAGCATCCACCATCCTCTCCGACCTGATCTAGAATATCTGAGACCGAACTGATACCGACCTCAAGCTGTGTCTGACACAAGCTGCTGCAAGTCAGTTGGACGAATGGACTTGAGTGCTAAATTCCAAGCTGCTTACAGCTTCGATACTGACCAGTTCTCGGACAGACCAAGCATACCGAGCTCCTGATCTACCCACCTAATCTGTCTTTCTGAGCTGCTAACGAGCCATGTTGAGCAATGCAAGCCAACTGCTTGTACCTTATGACCAAGCAGATGTTGAAGTGTCCCACCGACATGCCTTGAATTTGAAGAGGTGGATCATATAAGCAACTGCCATTTGTGTTGCTGACAGACCAAATCATAGTAACAGTAAAGACCCGAACGGACCTCTTATTGTTAAGAGCTGAACTGAGCATATCCGAACTGAGCTGATTTACACAGAACCAATTCCAGCTTTTACTTTTGATGTGTTGATTGTAAATATTCAGAAATTTTCTTACTTCTTTTTGTAAATGGGGTCCACTCCACATAGTACACAATTTTCATGTCACCAACCCCATGCACTATAAATAACTATCATCATTTTCACAAAAGGTATTTTTCATTCAACACTATCCAACATTCCTTTCATCATCCATTTGCACTCCATCCTCCATTTTCCATTTACACTCATCTACCTTACCTCACTTCCTTACCTCGATCCCATCTCATTGACCTCACCTCACTTAACCTCGTATTTTAGCACTATTTATTATGGACCTTTACAGTGAAGTTAGACCCAAAATCATTAGGAAGACATTTCTAACATTTCATGTGTACTCTCTGCATTATCTATTATTATGGATTGTGCTCAGATTATTATGTTTTTAAGTATGATTTGATTTGTTTGAGTGGAATTATGTGACGGGCTAATAGATTTCTTGAGTAGTTGAATTATTCTTATAACGGGTTTTGTTGAATTGAAGTTTTGGTTATTTCTATTTCAATATTCATGAGATAAAAATTTTCTATGAATTAGGAATTGAGATACTCAAAAGGAATTTGATAATCCGATTGAAATAGAAAATAAGATTTCAAAATATGGACACATGCTATTTTGGTTTGAATCTTGGAATTCACGGTCTTAATTCAATTGAAATTGTGGTTTAGGACAATAGCACATGCTTAGATCACAATTTCAATTAGAATAACATTATTTGTGAGAGAAATATCTTATTTAACTGGTGATTGTAGATAGTTTACTCAAAAGGCATATATACGCTACAGTTAGAATTTTGCAACTCAAAAGGGAAGTAGATTTTTGTGAATTAATCAAAATCCAATTGAATAAACCCGATTATAATTACAAGGCAATGAAAGGAAATGGCTTTACCATTGCATGATCTCACACTTGTGAATTGAAGGAGTTCAAAAGTAAATTTTAGTAGATCTTAATGTTAACCTAGTTATAATTTTAGTAGTAAACCTTAGAAGTAGATCAATTAGATTAGATCAAAAATCTAATATCATTTTGCTTATCTTAGAGTATATCACTAAAATCTGGTACTTAGTTCATTAGCTTTGTAGATCACGACCTGGTTCTCACCTACACACGCACCCAGTGCACTGGCCGGTAGTTTTACACTATAAAATTAGCCCTTAAAAAGAAAAGTGTGAGTCAAAACCCTAGGTCACAATAAAGTAGTAGATCCACAAATTACTTGGTTTCTCCAATCCGTATCATCTAGGTATCAAAGCTTAGGGTTGCAAATTGTGGTTCGGGGCTCTAGTTTTAGATTCCTTGCATAGTAAGTTTTGTTATTTTGATTGTTTATGTTGCAAGTTTGGCTCTTTTTGAAGATGTCAAGAAAATTTGATGTTAACAATGGAGATAGCAAGGCTCCTAAGGTTGAGAACACCATTGATATGGGCGAGTTTATGGATTTCATGAAAGATATGATTGGGGGCATGCAAACAATGATGCAACAACATAGTGAAACCCTAAAGAGTACAGAACAAATTGTTAAAGGAAACCTTCAAACCCATGAGACACAAGAACAACAACATGTTAGAAATTAAAGGATAATCCTAGAGTCCAATTACCCTATGGTAGAGTAGTAGATGGTCGTGGAAGAGATAAAGGAAATGTACAATACCCATTGCATGGTTGTCAAATTAGAGATTGTGAAGATGATTTTGAGGATCACCATAATGGGCATAAGCCTAAAGAATTATGCAGTATGAAAACCATGAAATTAAAAGTGTCATCTTTTGATGGTACTGGAAGAGCGGATAAATATTTTGATTGGGAAGATCAAATTGAAAAGCTCTTTATCTATCATGATTGTGATGACGTACAACGAGTTAACCTTTCTAGGATTGAGTTCAAAGGCTGTGCTTCACATTGGTGGAAGAATGTACTAGCTAGTAGGAGGAGGAATGAAGAGCAAGATGTTACTATATGGGTTGGAATGCACGAGTTGTTGCAACAAAGGTTCATTCCATATTATTATAGCCAAGATTTATTGATGAGGTTGCACACTTTGCAACAAGGAAATAAAATCATAGTTGAGTATATTCAAGAGTTTGAGATAATCACTGTGCATAGCCAAATCCTGGAGATGCCAGATCAATTAATTGTAAGGTTTATTATAGTATCAAAGTTTGAAATTTCTGACGTAGTTGAGCTTCAAAGGATTGATACCTTGGAGAAAGTAATGTTGATGGAGAAAAAAGTCTATAGGCACTGCAAATCTTATAACTCTTCAGATAACTCTTTTAAATATGAAAATGGTAAGATATTTTATTGGTCTAACAATGAAAAGGAGAGCATTAGTAGTCATAAGGATGATAAGAATCATGAGTCTAGTCATTAGAAACCCAATAATGAAAAGACAAAGTCAGTTTCTACACTAAGTAACTCTAATAATGCTAGGAAGAAAACTAGAGAAATTAAACATTTTAAATGCTTAAGTTTTGGACATATGGTTGCTCAATGTCCGAAGAAACATGTGGTTTATATTCATGGAGGTAGTTTGGAGAGTGATGATGTATGGAAAAAAGGCAATTATTCTAATTCTGACAAGGAAAGTAAGGAAGAGGTGCCAGTTGAATAATTAATAATGTCTGCTATGCCTTTGAATGGTGTGTTGAGGAAGAGTTTAAGTATGACACCAGCAATTGATCATGAACAGTAAGAGAATATATTCCATATTGAGTTCTTAGTGAATGCGCTGTTTGTGTAACCATCATTGACTCGGTAATTGCACAAAATTGCAGCAACGACACTTGTAGAAGTTACAACTTTCTTCCACTCCCAATCCACAACCATATCGGGTACATTGGCTCAATGAAAAAAGATATGGTCATGTTACTAAACAGGTATCGGTTCCTATTTCTTTACCTAATCATTACACTTATGAGGTTTTTTGTGATGTAGTAACTATAAATGCCTCTTATATCTTGCTAGGATGTCTATGGTTATTTGATCAAAATGTGAACCATAATGGTAGAGACAACACTTATTCTATTTTGTTCAATGGAAGGAGAATTAAAATGTTTCCTATGAGTCTCGAAACTGTGAGATAAAGACATATAGAGTTGAATCCTCTTAAGAAAGAATCATTGTTGTTGGCACCCAAGGCAATAGAAAGGTGTTAAGTTATTCCATTAATAGGTTTAATGATAAAAAAAAGGAATCAAAGATATATAATATATTTTATCAAGTGTACAAATTTAGTATTTTAGATCAAAAGGTTTATTAGAATGTTTTTTAGAAGCTTTGTCAGAACTTATATCAGAATTGATGCAAAAGACTTATAGCTTAGTAAAAAGAATTTTATGATCGACAACCTAATTTTATTTCTCATAAGCATTAATACAAAGACCTAGGTCCACTTTATTACGTGCATTTTAAGTAGTACATCTAATGCATTCTACTCAAGGAGGATTTAAAATCCATGGGGAAAAGTTAAGTGATATGCTTGGTTTTTACAAATTCTGATAAGTTTCTCAAGAAATTTCTTTTATCTAGTATTTTAACGAAGATATTCTTGAAGACATGTATTTTCAAACATGAAAACATGAAATGAATTAATTGGAGACAAAGATGGAAGACAAAGATTATTTGTATCAAGATAGTCATTATTATGAAGAAGATAAGATACGTGTATCTTAACAACTTACTTCTAGATTTTTTAGAGCTTCAATATCATACAATTTCAACAATATTCCAAATATTTGCAGAGCTTTTAATTTTGAAAATTTAAACAAAATAAATTTAGCATATATTCAAGGAAAGATCGAGTTATTTGTTACAACTTTTCCAGATAATTTCAAGATAAGCATGACTGGATATTGTGGGATATCTTTCAAACTTCAAATGTTTGAATTCAAGAAGTTAACATATCTACTCAATTTTGAAGATATTTTTGAAGCTATGTATGAGATATCATAAAAGAGACATTACAAGAACAATTTATCAATAGAAGAATTTCAAAGTACAAAAAAGGTATAAGCATTCAAATTATTCATATTGTTACTAATATTCTTCAAGAGGCTTCTTCAAAACATATGTCAGAAGCTATCGTACTTACGTTTTTGCATTTAATTTTTTGGGATTCCATTGTATCTCATTAAATTATCCTTGCTCTTTACTTATGAGAGTTAAGTTGTGTGTCTAATGAGAGTGCTATATCTTAGTATATTGTAGTTCTTTAGTTAACCTAGGGAGAAACTTGTAAGATAGAGCAAGATAGCATTGGTGTTTATAATCTCTCCTTTTTTATTGTATTAGTAGAACAATCGGTGTGGACAACCGGATCCCCAATAATAGAGCTGGAAGAGAGGACTAACTCACAAGGAGATACCTTTGCAAATCCTAGGCCTTATTTACTTTTCCTCACTTTAATTTTATTATTGCTTCATTTGCATGGCATATATTAATTGTGCACGTTAAGTTTACAACTTGAAAAAGTTTTAATAACAAACAATTCAGCCCTCCTCTCTTTTTTGTTAATTAGGAGCTACAAAAACAAACATGTTAGTGGCCACATGAAGTACTTACCACATATAAGAAATAATTTGAAGATAGGGAATGATTTTTCTTTTCAAGATAAGATTGATCGAGATTTGAAGGCAAATATTCATGAGCCCTGGAGCGATGATAAAGATCTTGTTTCGCTTGGACAACCACCTGATTTAGAGATGGAGATGAGTATTGAAGATCTGGTTCCAGAGCAAATCATGCCCACTATGCTAGTTATGATCCAAGCCATGATGGAGAATATGGTTATGATAGAGGCCATAAGCACGTCATCATCAAAGAATTCGAAGACCAGAGAAGATAATGAGCCTTGTCATGCCCATAATGTTGATAACGGGCCTCGTCATACCTATGATGGAGACCATGATCAGCCTATAACATCTGTGATCAAGGAGATCACAGCACATGTCAAGGCCATGATCAATGCTCGCCCTTGTCTTTGCATTGTTTAGAGCATTTACTTCCTATTTTATTTGTTTGTCTCATAGCTTTCCATATTTGCCCTTGCCCGACTTATGGGAGTGTAAAAGGGTTATCAGTGATATATTTAGCAACTTTATGCTTGTTTTTCCCCTCATGAACATTGTATTGTCCTTTATGACGAATTAACTTCTTGAATAAGATTGAGATTTCTTTTCAAGAATGTTCTTTGTTGTTTCTTATCATCGTGCATAATATTGATTGATTAAAGCAACTAATTCAATTCTATCTTTGATACATCAAATCTAAGGATTAATCATCCATATCCCTTTTAATTTTAGTTTTCATAAATAATAAAAACCCAAAAGCATATTATAAACCCTAGATCACAATAATGCATTATATCTGCAAATTACTCAGATTCTCTAATCCATATCAGTTTAACATAATATTTTATTTGTATCATATACTAAAATATTCTATTTATATTTTTTTGAAGCTTAAAATGGCAAAAATGTGGTATCTATAGGTACAATCAATCTCATGGTTCCACTTCACAACATGACAACTAACTTCAGTCATTATGACTGCTCTTCAATCAACAACTACCTGTATATGTTCTCTATGAACACATTGTTTTCCTCTATGGGACCAAATTCTCTAATAACCACAATAGCAATCCCATGTCTTCCTCCAGTAATATAAGAATCATAACACATCCCATCAATGCATATCTCCAACAACAAATTACACTCATGCAACAACCAATTATTAGAACAATTTTTCAATACAACCAATACACATTTTTTACTTTTACAATAGCAAAGTGACATCATGTCAGCAGCAAAATTGTCAATAATAATAACACTTTGCTTGTGCACCCATTAAGTAAATAAAGGCCACTAATAATAGGTTCACTGAGAAGCTTATTCATTGTAGTTAAAGGATGAATATTATACTTAGGGATTGCTGTAACGCCTTAAAAATAAGACATTACAACCCGTCACATGTCCTCTCTTAAAATAGAACATGATAAGGCTCTAATATCTATAAATTATCAAATATCACCTGTAAACACACACATAGGGTATCTCATAGGATACACTACACAACATGTATAATCTGGAAACATAAATAAACTTCATAACATTCATGTTTAATCAAACGAACATCCTAGTTGGCATATCCACAAGCCAACAATCCAACATAACAACTGAAATTGTCTACAAGAGAAAAACCTTCATTTACAACTTAGTCTTCCAAGGACAAAAGATCTAATAATTGTTCATAAAACATAATGATAAGCAAAATAAAGCAAATCAAGTCTTCAACATATCTAAGCACTTCTTTTCTCCCAAAATCCTATAATCAAAAGTCTAACTCTCAGCTAGGTAGTCAAGTCCACTATCGCCATCCCCCTGATCCAAGATCAGATCATAACCTGAAAGATCATATATAATGTCTTCATCACCAGTATCTGAAATTTTAAAAAAATGAACTGCGAAGCCTAGTATGATAACTCCAATCTTTAAAAGCAAATGCGAATGTACACACAATAGGTATATATATATCAAATGCACTTAGTCTAATGCAAGCGATCAGTTTGTTATCTTTTTATAGTTAGCAAATCAACACAGTTCAGAATTATGTATACTCTACTCCCGAACTTGAAATAACTCAGACTCCTCTTGAAAAACAACTAACTCTTTTGCAAATAAGATAATTATATACATATATGGATGAGTGGGTACTCCCCAAACATCCCCGTTTCTCCCTAATTCTACCAAAATCATCTCTATGCATGAGTCCACTCGGGATAACCTCACACAGATCATCAGGATGCCTCACCAGTATCATTATTTGTCAGGTCTTTACTGGTCAAAGCCAAGCACAACCAAATAGATATTTATTAATCCGAATAATATTAGGTTTATTATGAAGTTCTGTTTCTACAACCAATCAAGCAATACTAAACTTACAAGCAAAAACAATAACTAGGGATTGGTCGTACCTTTCTCAATTTCAGGAATACAATTCAAATCCTCAAATCCAATATCAACAACAACAAAGATAACCCGAACTCCACAAACTCCTATATCAATACCAACTACAATTCTACAACTACAAATATCCCGTTACAACATATATACATACATCAACAGATATAAACACGTTATCAAATATATCTTAACAGATATGAATTTTCCAAAAACTCTAACCTGATAATAAATCTCTGATATCCACACCGTTTGCTTCGATCAAACTCCACAAAAACACTCAAAACAACAATGAACCGGATAAAACTTCACAAATACCGAAATTTTCACCAAAACCGTAGATCTGCATATTAATAAGAAAGTATAAGGATCATCTAATCATACATTGATTAAAATCCATCAATGAAAAGATGAAACTTATTGATTTGGATTACTAAAACCCGACTCGCATTCAGAAACTCGGATTCCAACAAAAGCTAGGGTTTTTCTCCCGCAAATCATTCAAGAACATCAACAAAACCCTACGAAATCATGCATATATCCATAGAAAATATGTTATAAATGGTTAGAACACTTACCGGAATCAATCCTAAGCCTCACAAGACCCAAAGCAAGAAGAACAGACCCCAAACACTCTAGGGGAAAGAAGAAAAAATGAAGAAACGAAATCTGTCGAAATCTGTCAACCGCTCAC
Source organism: Combretum micranthum (assembly GCA_024138025.1). Taxonomy (NCBI): domain Eukaryota; kingdom Viridiplantae; phylum Streptophyta; class Magnoliopsida; order Myrtales; family Combretaceae; genus Combretum; species Combretum micranthum. The sequence continues at coordinate 62,564 of JAMXBD010002314.1, read as the reverse complement.
GTATATATAGATTTTTACTCCTCAGCCGGTAAATTAAATTCCTATGTCGGTAGCGTAAGATCTTCAGGAGGCGGTGTTTGACGTGCAACAAAAAGTCTTCACATCTTTCAGAACATCATACGCCGGCAAAACCCAAGGCAACGCCGACGGTGTTCGACTCCGGTGTTAGGTAATTACGCTTCTGTTCCAAATCAACGATGACAAACACACACACACTTGGGCATTCGACTCCAATGTAAGAAAATCTATCACTGTGAACATCCTATGTCGGTCTATACGCCGGCGGTGTACTCCCTCCAAAAGGTGGTGTTGGATCTGCAGAAAATTGCAGAAATTTCAACATTTCATAATTCTTTCCCAAAACAAAATTTACCAAACTTAACTTATTTTGTGGCTTTGTGATAAACCAAATTTATTCCTATTTTGTGAATGCCAGATTGACCTTTTATTGATCATTTTATTAAGAATTTGGCACTTCAAAACATTAATTTATGCTTTCAGGTCTTTAAAGGAAATATTTTTCAAGGAAAACAAAGACGGGTCAAAATGCAAAATTTGGATTAAGAAGAACTCAACATGACAAGATAAAGCCATGTCTTTCAACCATTACAAGGAAGAAGCAAAATTAAAGGAAAAATCAAGCTTTTGAAAGACATTTGTAAGACATGACCTATCTCAAACCATGTCAACCTGGAAATTGAACTTTGCAAAGGACATTTGTGAGACATGACCTGTCACTCGCCCTGTCGATTTAATAAAAAGTCATTCAATGAGAAAACGACTTTTTAAATATAGTAACCTCCTAGTTAATACAGAAACATTTATTTCGGTTATGGAAGGAGTGTTACTTGAAAAGCCAAGAGACTCATAACCTCCAAAACCGTTCATCTCTCCTCATCAAGAGCAATTAATTCCATTCAATTGAAGATGATTATAAAAAGCAGATTGTGGAAGAGAAAGAGGACACACAAGATTTTGATAACGAGAGTTTTCAAAAAGAGAAGGAAGTTCTGAAGATTCCAATAACAAGTCAAGATCATCAAGGATTGAAGATCCGACACTTTTGAGCTATAATCTTTTCGGGTAGTATCATGCGTTCGAATTTCTATTTTGAATTTCATGTATTACCATTAGTTACTATGGAAGAGTAGTCTTTCAGATCTGGGTTTTGTTGAATTTCACATTTATCATGTGTTGAGACTTTGTTCTTAATGAAATATTGAAGTTCTTTTGTTCAATTGCATGTTTGTTAACCGTTTCTTAAGTTTGTATATCCGGAATGCAAGCTTGTGTATGAATTTCATTAAAGTTAATTGAAAGATTACTTTTATGATTGGATCTATGCAATTGAAAAGATTTGTTTATAATTCTAGACATATAATAGTAAGAATCTTCTATTTTTAAAAGTTTATGTTACTAATGCAAATTTTGGGTTGCTATTGATTAAGGAGAAATCCTAATTGATTAACCTAGGTTTAGATAAATTGTTAGATTCGAAAGAATTAACAATTTGCTCAAGAAACTCTATAGCTTAAGAACTAATCTTAATTATCTAATATGGATTATCAATGATTCACATGATAAATTGAAAGTAAGACAAAACCTAGATTATTAGATCTTAATTGAATCTTGTTTGTTTATTGGAGCTGTATTAGTATTGTTTTAAAGAAAATTAGATAAAGTAGTAAAATATCAAAATTGTTCAGTTAGATAGTAGAATACGATTTAGTACTAGTATTTGCCTATTCCCTGAGGACGATCCCGATTTTTAAAACCTATACTACATTCACGATAGGTACACTACCTATTACCTTTATAGCAATTTAAGAACGGGCCTTTATAAATTGAAAATTACGCTTGAAGGTAAAAAAAATATTCTATCACTTTGATATAAGCTTATATATATATATATATCATGATCCATTTATCTTCATTTTATCTTATTTTTCTGTGTGTTACAATTGCTTTAAGCAATTATTTTTTAGTTTTGAGAATCTTAGGATGTAAAGTGCTTACTTAAACATGCTATAAGAGTCTACCATGGTGGTATTGCTCCCTAGTCTCAACTCTCAATCGATAGTTACCCAGAATGGGTATAACTAATGCAACCAATGAACACTCCCTCAGTATATATATACATTACTAAGACTCCAATGAACATCAATAAATAGTTCATATAGTCTCACAAGGCAAAGATAATCGTAATGATTTCCTAAGTCTGGCATCCTCATCACAAGTGACCACCTAACTTGTGACAATATTGTTGACTCTTTAGCATATGGAATTTGAGCCAACTCTCCTCAGCCTATAAACTTCTTCTTCCTTTCTCCACTCATTCAAGCTAAGACACATTGGACATCTTGAAGCAACATTGAATGTAAGACCACCTTCTTTCCATCCTTCTAGAATGCATAAGTGTTCAAGTATCCATCATGAAGTACTTGCCTATCAAAAAGCTAAGGCTTCCCCAAAAGTACATATAAGGTGTACATGATAGCACGTCACACAAAATTTTGTCTTGGTATTGGTCCCCAGTAGTGATTGGCACCTTAACTTGTTAGATAACATGCAAGCACCTCTACTCATTTAACCATTTTAGTTTGTAAGGCTTCGGATGCTCGAGAGTGGGAAGTCTTAATTTTTCCATCGTAAGTAATAGCTATGTTTGTGTAGATACCTCCATCTGTGGTAAGTACATATAGACCTACATCAATCCTACAAGCAATATGGAAGAGTTTCTTCTTGTGCTCTTCTTCAGCTAACTATGACAAGCTCATTATTTTCCTAAACACAATACTCATAAACTAGTCCTTCGCCTTCTCTTCAAGGGTATTTGCTTCTCATCCCAATAATATGTATTGAAGGTGCTCGCTAGATCATTTGGATCTTTTACAAGCTCATCTTTGTCACCATTGATAACTCCACTAAGTGCTATGGCTCTATGGTTAGGACACTAAGATGCTATATGCCCACAACCAAGGCATCACTTAGCTTGGCTAATCTTCCTCCTTATAGGGAATGGGGGTGCAACCAGCACACGCACTCTCTTTATGTTTTACAAAGGAAGACATCCTCTAACTTTAAAAAAAAAATGAGGGTATGGTTAGGGAGCATGCCTATTCACAATGGTCGAAGGTGCGTCTCCCAGACGCATCTTTGACACATAAAATAAAAATATTTTTTCTATATACCATATTTTGGTATTTATTTTCCCAAAATAGTTTTTTTTTTCTTTTTTTTTTACAAAACCCACTATTTACAAAGAAAGTCTTATCCCCCATTTTATGCCACAATTTATTCTGTTTGACTTCTTTTTTATGTCATAACATAGAATTCAAACACCATCCATGCTTGGTCACCTTCATCAATATTTTTATTTCTTTTAAATGCTCCGTTATCCCAAAACACATTTGTTTAGATTATCCTATGTCAAAGGTTTGGAGGTGATTTTAGCTCAACAACCTATGCTTGTTTAATTTTAGCATTGACCAAGCGGTGAAATACCTAAGTTATTGGATGTATAAATCTGTCATTCAAGACATATCAGCACTATATCTAGTCTTTCCAAAACAATTTCTCTCTACTATTTCCCTAAGTAAAAGCTCAGACTTTGAAGCCTATATCAACAAAATTGAAATTAGTAGCTGATAAGTGTCTAAAGACCCTTATTATTCATATTGTTTTGATATGATATTATATAGATTTTATGTGAATTATTAAAGAAAATGATACTTATTGGGTTAAAATATTAATTTCAGGGATAAAGAAAAATTTTGACCTTAGTGAAGATTTTTGGATGAGTTAAGAAAGACTTTAATGAAAAAATAAGAATTTGGAAGATTTATAACATACATGACTTTTCTACACAAGTTGTGTAGAACACTGATGTTGAAGATAAAAAGTGACCAACGAGCATATAGTACACAAGGAGATACACAAGCCGTGTAGGATGCTTATGTAGACGATCAAAAATGGACAGAAGCATTTTTCACTGTAAGCCAGCATAAAGGTCGGCAGCCTAACTCCCAAAGTTGGCGACATAAATATTAAAGCCGCTGGCGTACAAGGTAGCCTTCTTTGTCTAGTCGACAAAATTCACTAGCTTTCATCCTACACGTCCTTGAACACAGGCTATGTAGAATGGTCATGTAGAAGATGGATTGATCCTTTCCTCTAAATAGCAGCCTTAACTCGTTTCTTTGATATGATATCATTATTCCATATTCTTTTTACAAATGTTAGAGAGAAAAATAGGAGCTTGGAAGAGGAGAAACGTAATGGCTTATTGGAAATCACAAGACTTCATCTTAAAGGGTTGTAATCATGACCTTTTACTATTTTTTCTTGTTCTATCATTGTATTTCTTATTCAATGGAAAAATATATTTCTTTGCCCTAGTCTTGAGAAACCCTAACCCTAATGTAGAGATTGGATTAATGAAAGTTTATGTCCTTTGAATCTATTCATGTGTTTATATTTGTTTTTTATTTAATATGTGCACAGTATTAGATCATTATTTGGTTATTGTTGATTTAATCGACGAATTGATTGATATGATAGATCTAGCATTAATAGAGGTTTGAATATGACTAGACATAGACATGAACTTTTTGCATAAAAATTCTATCTTTTTAAGGAATCACGAACCTTAATGCAATTTTGTATGCATTTAATAATGAAAGACATTTTCATTATATATATAGGGTTAGAATTCAATTGTCTTGAAAAAGAAATTGATGAAACTAAGGATTTCTGCAGTTCAAAAACTTAAACAAATCATTAATGAATGTCTTGTAAGGAATTGGATATAGGGTTAGTAGTGAATCAAGATTAGGGATAGTCTTGTGATCCGATATCATTAGAAGCATTGACACTTACCTTTGCTAGGGTTAGTTAATTAATTAGTTACTTAGATATATTAAGATCGTTGAAATCATACCAGCTAGATATAGAATTAAGATAACTAGTAACTATAGGTCCTAGTGGAATGACCTATATGCTTACACCGGTACTACAATCGATAGGTATGCTAGCCTAGAATTAGTCGCATAGTAAGAATATGATTTTAATTTAATTTGATTGATTGCGATTGAGAAATCCACATCAGTAGTCCTTGCTTCAAAAGCTTTTATTTCACCGTCTTTCAATTTGCCTTTTAATCTCTATTCATCAAAAAGGATGCTATGATAACCATGTTACAACATATAAACATTGATGACTCTCCATGAGTCCATTTCATCTAATAGCCAAATTACCACCTTCAAGTTCTATCAATGGGAATTATTATTACATAATGCACTTCAATGCCTAAATAAAAGTATTAAACCAAGTATCTTGAAATACATTCTCACATCTTGAGTACAAATCTACAATTTTATGAACAAGCTTTTCAAGTTTTTTCATAATTTTTCCTTATGTTCATAATTCCACAAGAAAGATAATATTTGATATGTTCCTATTAATAGCAAAATAGCGGACCATGAAAGGAGTAAAACACGTCTACCAACCCTACTAAATACAATTGAGACAATTTTGATTACTAAATTATCAATGTAAAATCACACGTAGAATAAGCATTTCATTTCTTTACATATGAGTCGCATATACAAAATGCTATCTAATAAAAGTTACATAGTGTTAAACCACATCTTGAAGAGTGATTCAATGTATTTATGTAGGAAGTATGATTTATGTTTGTATATGAGTTAAATCGATCTATTGATATTTATTTTTCATGTGACATGTATATGTATAATTGTTATCTAGACAAGTTAATACTCGTACAATTTCCTTACGAAAGAAGGGTATGGGCGTATAGCTCATTGGTCATGACACTTTTTCAATTCAACAAGATCACGACAACCGCGGCTCATCTACAGGCCATTGTCTGCACCACAACTCACATCAACACTATAGGGCTCAGCAGTTCTCTCCATCTCTCTTCCTGACTCAAGTCAATTTTTATGGCTGATGCAAACAAATAGCCAAGGATTTCTCGTATGGATCCAACTTGATTATCGCATTTCTCATTATCCGCTCCAGTCTCTTCGACTTCAGTGTTAACACATCCTCAAATATTCGTTAGTGAAGATGGCAACTCATTTGCTTGGTTGCTATTGAATTTCTTGTGTACTAAGACGGGAGAGGAAGACTATGGAGGTTGGACTGACAGATCATGCCACACACAGGCAGCCAGTCCTTCGACAGTACATAATTTAAATATTGACTGAGGATATACAACTGCATCTCCTGGCATTGATAGAACCGAATGTCCACCCGACGCTATGTCGTTTCAGCAGAAGAGATATTCCTAAGAATCGCGGTTGATTACCGGAGGAACTGTGTCAATGCCATCGTAGAGACGCACTTCTAAGAATTTATTTCCAAGGAAAATTAAGCAAAAGAGAATTTTCCATCATTCTATGGACATAAACTGAGAGTTTGCATATTCCCGTCCAATTGATCGTCACATAAATCATTAAAATCATGATTTTAATAATATAACAGAAAACCATTTCTAAAATTTAACCAAAACATTCACGACAGTTCACCTCATGACTGTTAAAGCCGTCAAAAATTATATTACAAAGTTCTAGGAATTCCATAGAAGAATAGACAATTGAGAACCCCAGAAGTAAATGGCAACAATCAGACATTAACAAACAATATTGCTTCATGTAAATGCAAGAGCAAACTCTTCCCCAATAAGTTAAGTGATATCAGTTAAAGCACTGAAATTCACCAATTATTTCAAAAAATGATCAACCAAAAACAATTTATTGCAAATTTCCTTTCACCATTGTTAGGTGACTTGCTTCACCCGCATAGTTATGGTTGTTAATCAATAACTAGCTTCTGAGTCCATCTTATTTTTTTCTATAAAGAATTAGTAGACCCGAGCTTTAGGTGGAAATGATTCTATTTCATCATCCAATGTATTCATATGAACCGCTCTGTAATCAAGACGGACTTTCTCGCTCTCCCAGTATCTGCAAGTAAAATATCAAAGTCACAATAATCAATTGCAATTACAAAAGGCTTTAAAAAAATAAATAGCAGAAATTAATACTGGATATTTAAAAAATGCTGGCTGCGTAAAAAATGCATTTGACAAGCTTTAAACCAGTTGAAATACACAGCAAAACTCAAGTACAAGATCATTCCATGTCAACATTACTCAGATTGGGTTACAGAAACAAAAACAAGAAAAGAAACTTCTGTAACGCACAGCAATATGTCAACACCCTGACCAGAGAATGTGACAGTCAAACCCAATCATTCTCCAAGATGCAGTGAATTGTGTTATCTCATGGCAAAACATAATTTTCCTCAGGCAGTTCATAGGACATTCCTATTAACGATGACAAAAGACCAAACATGTGGATAAAAATCATCAAAAGCATGAGAACAAAACTTACCCTAAAGTGTGTTTCATCCATTTTTCATCATCTCGTTTCTGCAGGGCATATTCAAATAATTTGTAACACGAAAAAAAAAATGCATATATAAATAAAATCAGGCAAAATAAAGTGAAATATATAAAATATAAATAAACCTGATTTTCTAAAAAAAAACATAAAATTGAACAATTAGAGTTTATACTGACCGTAAAGTCTTCCCTGGCATGACTCCTCTGCTCTCTTTTCCTGGCTTCAGCAGAATGCATTGTGACGCAGGCATTTATCAGAAGATTTTCCAATTCAATCGTTTCAATCAAGTCAGAATTCCTGCATAAATTATTAATAATAAAAAAGATCGAATTATCAATTCACCCAAAAAATAAAAACACATGCAAAACCATTTCCTACAATATACAAGACTGGCTAAAACCCAATCCTCCTTGATGGAAATTACACAAAACCCACCATACTAAACTTCGATCTGCCAACTTAATCATGAAAGCTCTCCCATGCTTTGTCAATTAATTGGCAACCTACAAATGGCATTGAACATAAAAAATAAAAAGATCAGAAGAGAGAATGACACAGCTACAGTGAGACACTGATTTCAGTAAATATCATGGTTTAGAAAAAGACAGACAGCTAAGCCTATCACATTCATATGATAATCCTATGGTGCAAGCTGGCAAGGCACTGTCGTGAAATTTATCTATCAGAAAGAAGTGCTGCAACATAAGCCTGGATGTCATTCATGCGTTTAAGTCAATAAAATCATATAACCTTCTTCCAGTGTTTCTTGGGTGCGGAAAACAGCTGCATTATTTTGCATAATCCGTTGCATATTCAATCGAATCTTAGATTTGGCAATGAACCATTGGCATTCCTCAATTTATCCAACCATGCAATGGTCTTCTGACCAGCATCCTCTCCAGAGGTATCTGCTTCTCCCCTGCAAATCAACTCAAACACAGATTACTTCAATAATAAGAGGAGATAGCCCACAAGTTCCTACATATATATTGTTCCTCTAGTGCAACAATTGATATCATATATGTTACAACTATACAAGTAACTGTATATGTCTACATAAATAAATAAAACGTTTCACAAACATGCACCCTTGATCAATAGACAATAAAAGTTATGGTCTTAAAAGAAAATTGTTCCATATATTTCACTTTCATAATATAAAATAAAATGAAAAGTCAGTTTGATGTTTTATCTTTAAAAAACTTATGCAGAGACAAAACTTAAATTGGATATGATTGATCACAATTTGGTCCTGTATATGATCCAAGATGAAATGCATAAGAAAAAATAAATGGATTATTTACATAGGCCCCAAAGGCCTGCTCTGACCACATTTTTTAAAACTAAGAAATTGTCTCTTCTCCTAATAATGTGATTTAATTTTCTATATTAAAAAAAAAAAAAAGAAACATATAACATGTACATTTCTACCCAAAAAACCATGTGCCAGAAACTTGCCAGGACAATGCAATAAGAAATGTAATTAGGATTATCCAAGGGATTTACAGGCACTGAGATTCAATGTGACACCCAATTTGAAATCATAGAGGCAAGGTTTTGAAATATAATATGCATTATTTTTTAACGCTATACTCTAATTTGTCGAATGTGGCAAACAAAGCAAGAACACTAGCATACACATCCTAATATGAAAATCCATAGAGAGGGTTTGAAATGGACAAGCGACTAGTCTCCACATGATCTATGTAACACATTTGGACATGTTAGTAATATAATTTATTATTTAGGAGGAACAAATCAGTTTAGTAACTTCTAGATAAACCCGGAATTGATAAAAATGAAATCTGAACGCAACCAGATCATCAAGTCACTATTCTTCCTCCTCGTTCCTCCCTCCCACTCTCTCTTTCCTGTCTTTCTCTCTTCCTCTTTCTTTCACCCCAAGTTTTTTAATATATACCCATATGAAACATGATTTTTATAACATATATAGACTTTGAAAAGGCAATCTTTCGCTAAAAAGAAGGGGGAAAAAAAAGGCAGGTCAAACTTGCCTGGCTTCTGAATCTCTGCAACACGATTAGCACAAGCTCGCCCAAACACAACAATGTCAAGAAGAGAATTTGCACCAAGCCGATTTGCACCATGAACAATCACAAGCCCGCCTCCCCAGCAGCCATCAATCCTGGAACCACAGCATCAGGATCATTGCCTTTGATAGTAACAACCTGAAATACATGGAAAATGGAAGATTTAAAAACAAAATGCTATAAGATCAATCAGAATAGTTGCATGTAAGAATACTCTTAAAAGTTCAATACATGGACTGAAGACACAAGCATATTAAAGTTCAATACATGGACATAGAAGACACAAGCATATAGCATCATGGCCATGGCTTATATATGCACAGCCTTTAATTCCTGGCTTCCACAAGTCTAAGGACAAGTTTTCCTAACACCATTATTGTCTTCATCCATGTACTCACTGATCACATATTGCCATGTTAAAAACTGATTCAGGCCCCTCTTTTTAGCTTCAAATAATTTTATTGGCAAATACTAGGGACCTAAAGATAGCATTGTCAACTTTGGCAGCTCACCATCAAGTGCAAGAAATTATCGCCAACATGAGGACCTGCAACTTAAAAATAATCTACTTACCTCTCCATGGTGATTTGTGGGATTCCCCCCATATTATAGTGCACAGTTGGTAAGACAGGTAAGCTCTTTTGTAACGTCCACTCCAGCAAATAAGCAGCAGTTTCTGAAATACCCGGAAGCCTCTCCTTAAGTACATCAGGAGGTAGATGATTTAGATGCAGATATATGTGATCCTTCAGAGGCCCTGTACAAAATCAAGATGTGAAGCCAATATGAAGCATTTAAGTATAATTTCCAGGAGGGGTAAACATGAATTTCAAACAAAACCTGCAATAACAGAATTAGAATAATTCAAAGACGATTGCCAAAAAGGGAAAAGTTGCTGACTTATATTAAGAGGCTGAAATTCCAGAATAATGTTTAGTTCCCAGTTAAATAATACAACTAGGCAGTAAGTATCTTGCAGCTCTAGCAAACATTAGCTATAGAATATCTTACCCACACCACGGCCTTCCCGGATTTCCATGGTCATTGATCTTGAGACAACATCTGTGATGCCAGATCTTTAGCTGTAGGGGCATAGCGTTCCATAAATCGCTCACCCTCACTGTTCCTAAGAATACCACCCTCACCTCGAGAACCTGCAACCCAATAGTAAATTAGCACCTTCTTTATAGAAGAGCTAGATTGCAAATCATGACCAGAGATAAATCTGAAAAAATATCTTCTCATCAATGTTCATCCACCCCACCTTCAGTAATGAGGCACCCAGCACCATAAATACCAGTTGGATGAAATTGAACAAACTCCAAATCCTGTAAAAAAAGTATTAGCTAAAAAAAGGATGAGAAAAAAACTGAAAGATACATTTCAGAAGAAAAAGAAGACCTGGAGTGGAAGCCCAGCCCGCGCCACCATGGCGTTGCCATCCCCGGTACATGTATGAGCTGATGTAGCAGAAAAGTATGCTCTACCATAACCCTGAATATCAGAAGAGCATTGATATTTATTGATTTCCATTTCTGCAAGAAAACTAAACTAAAAAGTAGAGAAAGTACCCCAGTGGCCAGAATAGTAGAGGCAGCCTGGAATCGATGTAAAGTCCCATCCTCCATATTTAATGCTATCACTCCTTGACAGCTTCCTGAAACAAAATGATAAAATGAACCAGGCCCGCTCCTCATCAAAGTAGTCCAGCTAACAACAGGATATCAGTATGAAACGCATGAAATGAAAAAATAAATAAATAAAATAAATGATAAATCTAAAAAATAATTAAAGAAAAAAAGGACTTTATATAAAAAACACGATATTGAAGCAATAATCCCATCAATATAGCATTCTGTAGCCAACGTCATAACAAGTGAGACTTAGCTGTCTAATAGTTCGAAGATGGAAATTAGACTTTCAATTGCATATTCAAATGAAGAATCCTGCAGAAACAGCATATTGCTCATTAAAAGAGTGGAGCTCAAGGAGCTGAGCGCTAGGATTCAACAACACTTTTCTCTGAAAGGGTGGGAAAAATTCTTGGGAGAATTGAACACTAAAACTCCAGGAAGACATGGGCAGCTCCACCATCGTATCTTGCCAAATAGAGAATAAATCCAGGTTTGGACGCTCCGGTGTCCAACACATACAAAGGCTTGCCAAACAATTCCCGAGTTCACTGTTAATAATTAAAATGAGAGAGAAGCATGGGGAGTTGGTTCAGACATCTCTCCAAACTGTTGCCTAACCCACCACACAGCCACACTGATATCTCTATGTTCAATTTACATTCTAAAAAACACCAAGAGACCCTTCATCAATGGTCATGATTTTGAGTTCATGTAACTAGAGATATGTTGGGGGCCATGGCTGTGGCATGTCTGCTTGTTTGGGTTGGATGCACATGGTTTGTAAGAGAGCACACTTTGTCATAGTTGTGTGCACGAAGTTAATTGTCCAGGTGAATGTGGATGTAATATGCAAATTGATGTTGATGTAGAGAGCAGCATGCATCATGTATACATGTCAGAATTCCCAAAAACAAAAAAGCTGCTAGTGGTAAATTGGTCATCTCATTACACTAAGTTTGACTTTATTATGGACAACTGATTTGACTTTATGCTATAGACAACTGCACTTTCTGTTGCCAGAGCAATATGATTTATGCCATACACAGCCATGAATGTGTTACAAAGCTGTATCTGAAGACAGAACTCAGAACTTCTCTAGGTTTTTGGAAAACTTCCCATAGTTTTATGTTCAATGTTTCATTGGGAATAACAAAGAATAGGAAGGGAAGAAATACACTTTCGTAACATTAGACAGAAGTGGACATTCATCATTTCAACTTACTACCCCCTCTAACAATTATTCTCTGCCTTATCAGCCTCTGTTTCTCTTCTTTTAACATTTGTTCTTTTGATATTTTAGTCGCCTAGATAACTTTTAGCATTAATTAAATTAAAATATTACTTTTTTGTTAGTGAAATTTTCTCTCTACTTTCGACATAAAAAAAAAAAAAAAAGAACACCCAAAAAAAAAAAAAAAAAAAAAAAAAAAAACCTGACTACTTTACTAATATAGAACATAAACTAAGAAAGACATGCTTAGTGCAGTTACCATACCTATCATCTAAAACACTTCCAAAATTAAAAGGGATGAACCCGTATCTAGAGATAAGATTGGTAACCCAGGCCAAAAAATCGACAAATGGACAAACCTCTTCATGTACTCGGCGAGAACACACTTAGGCTATAAACAATAAGAAAGTCTGCTTATGCGCTGGGAAAAATAAAAAACAAACATCCAATTGTCTTAGACTGTCAAAGGGCAGCTCTGTATCAAGAGTAAGCTCAAAACTTCCTATTTCACATTTTTGATGCATCAAATGCAATATCATTCGCGGATCACCAAGAAACTCAAAGTTCAAATGAGCAGGACAAAATGCACCATACAACACAGCATGATTCTTGCTGAAGCACAGGACAAATACATAAAGGCACATTTAACACCACCCCAACCAACAACCCCACCCCACCCAACCCAACCCACACACACCCACAACCACCCACCCACCCCCACCACCGAAACACCACCCCCCAAAACAAAAAAAAAAAAAAGAAACAAAAAAATAAATAAATAAAATTGAAAAGAAAAGAGACCACAAGGGCACATTATCGTGACCAGCCAATAAGAATGCTGCAGAATGAATCAGAGATACTGTTCTACTAAACTAGGATATTATTACAAAATATCATTAGTCAAGTTGGGTAATGTTATTATGCCAAGTAATGTGGATTAGATTAAAAAACAAAGTTTTCAATATTATCTCCAATTAGCTGCAAATAGAAAGCTTGTGCAATCAACACCATTTTCCCAATGACTCAAAAGTTTGAAGACAACTTGATGGTTCTCTATCCAGGTCCAGAAACTAACACAGTTAAATTATAACATACATATAAATCACCATTAATATGCAGATTGTGATGGAAGCATCAGTAATTGCAGTACTCCAATACGGAATAAGAACATTAGAAATCCTGATGATTTACCATCACTATTCATCAGTAGATCCAATGCAAAGTACTCCACAAAAACTGTGTATTGTGTTTCATGGCTTGGCCATACAGAGTATGCAGCAGTGCATGCCCCGTTCTATCAGCAGCACATGCACAACGGTATGCTTGTCCACCTACAGTTCCATCAACAACAAATAAGCCAAAGCATTTAAAGCTTAATTTCTCACAGCCACCTATATCACTTGTCAAAATAATAAATTAGTTCACCTTTTCCAAAGTCAAGGCTTTGACCACCAAATGCACGTTGATATATTTTACCATCTTCAGTTCGAGAAAATGGTAAGCCATAGTTTTCGAGTTCAATTACTGCTTTTGGCGCTTCCCTACACATATACTGAATAGCATCTTGATCGCCTGCAGGAAGATGAAGAAAACAAGGAATTTTTTAATCAAAAGTTAAATAAAAACATAAAAAGACAGTCCATGAAATACAAATAGAGAGTTCTGAAAAGTTTATCATAAAAAATACATACTTTAAATACTAGATATAAGAAAATGCATAGATATTAAAATCATATATTGCCCATATATTCAAGGCTTTCAGCACCACCTGCATACCTCAAAAGAGAGACACATTGAGGTAAAACAGCATAAACATATGCCTTTTCTGACAAAAGTGCTGAAATGATGGAAAGATGTTGCACCAGAAATGCTCAATGAATAATTCAAAAGTGAAAACTTTTAAGTCTGAGACGAAGGAAGCATCAAATGTGTGGCCCTTATGGATTTTAGCAAACCGAATTGTTATTAAGCTTATTGCAAGATCCAGCCATCTGGCAATTCCATGTCAACAAAATCTGTTTGCTTAGTATCAAGAAGACATTAAAGATTACTCACCTAACCAATCACTCCCTTTGACTGTGTCATACATGTGCCACCTCCAGTCATCTTCAGTCATATTTCCAAGAGCAGCATTAATTCCACCCTACACAATAATTAGAAAAGAATTTAATGAATCCCAAACCACTTATACCAACATTTACATAATAAACAGAGTCACAAAGGTGTCATTTTTTATTTTATTTGCCAAGAGACAGAACAAAAGAAATTTGTTGGCTGCCAAAGGAATGTAGAAATTTTAAAGTGAACGTGTACAGAAACTGAAGCTGGTTGAAAAGCAAGTTAAATACAAAACCATCAAATATTCAACATTCCTCCTTTCTAGTCCCAAGTTAAAGATGAAAGGTATTTAGTGGCTCATATCAACTTAAGAATAGATATGTGCAGGTAAATCTGACTCAGAAAAAAAAAAATTTCAAGCCAATCATCTACACAGCTGCACACCCCCATAGCACATAACATCTAAGAAATCAAATCTTTCACCAACATCCTGACAAAAGAGGAGGGCAATATCTGACAAGTTCACAAATGGTGGGAGAAAATCTATTTACGGTGTAGAGTTACTATATGTTATCTTCATTACTTAGGTTACAAGACCCTTGATCCTACCCATACCTGGGCTGCAACAGTATGGGAACGAGTTGGAAAAAGTTTTGTGATGCAAGCAGTATTGAAGCCATGCTCTGAAAGCCCAATGGCTGCTCTCAATCCCGCTCCTCCAGCACCAACAACCACAGCATCGTACTTATGATCAACTATCGTGTATCCTCCAGCCTGCTCAAAAAGACAAGCATCTACTATTTCAAAAAACACGGGGAGGAAACAAAATCCAAATAGGAAAACTAATGTCTTTACAGCATGGGTATTGAACGAAACACAGCAAGACATAAAAGTATACAACCTAACCTGAGCTTGCATATACAAAGCTGAGACTACATTTATATTCGATCCTTTCAGTGAGTTCAACAAAAACACACAATAAACAACTACAGCTCTGGCAATGAAAGCATATAGAATCAAAGAGGAAGAAAAATCAAAGAAAAAATTAACAAACTTGAGTAATGAAAACAGGCCGTGAAACGAGTATTCACCTATCTATCACGATAGACCAGAACAAGGAAAGCAACAAAAACAGAGATTCAAAAACAATTAAAATAATATAAAAGCTCCGCGAATGAACGCACGGACACGATCAAAAAACAATTCGTATTGAGGTTTTTCAAATTAAGATTCTTCACAAAAAAGCGCGATCAGAACCCTAACATTCATATACCATCAGCTACAAACCAAAGGGAAAAAAATATAAAAAATAAAAGCCCACTAAAGTCACATATCCAATAGAAACGCAATGAAAACAGATAAATTCCCTACGTCGAACTAGAGAAAGTAATTAATATCAATATCAACTAAACTTATCTTACGCACATGCAACAGTGATAACGAAACTTCTAGAAGACAGGAAATACCGAATCTGTAGAGAAAAGCCTCGAGATACGAGATCGAAGAGCATCATTCGATACAGATCTCCTGGAAGAGCTCGAGACCTGAAGTCCACGAGAAATGCACCGCCACATCTCTCCTTGTATCACTTTCTTACAGAAGCACTCTGTCCCCTAGCTTTAGCTTATGTCTTCTATATATATACAGATGGAGTGAAAGAATGCAGGTATGTATCGTGCGGGCTGATGATACTGAATTTGGGTTTGGGGTTCTGGGGTAGAAAAGGAGAAGCAAAGAGGTTTTGATGGTTCGATCAAATGGACAGTAAACAACGGAACGGGGTTTGTGCATGTGACTCGGGAATTATGAAAGAAAGACGCCTGGAGTTGATATCTATTTACTAAAACAGCCACGTCTTTCGTGGAATTGGGAATAAATGCTCCAAACTTTTAAAGCTAACAAATGAAGAGTTTTCGGAAATAAACAAGCATAAATTTAGTATTGTTGGACGGAAATTTGCTGTACCGTAACTCCCGGTCATATGTCTCACCCGGCCATTCATCATCCACCACAAGTCACTACCCCTTTTATTGATGAATGTCATGGGAAAACTTAAATTTAGGGCTCTCCAAACTTGGCACGCCTTATTCGTAAAAAAATAATCACCAAGCTAATTCTTCAATCTTACTCAAACACCCAAAGCAATGCCGAGTGAACTAATGAGATTTTCTAGTCCGTTCATCAATAGGCTCTATGTTCGATTTGAAATTTCTCTCCTCAAATGACATCACTTCGCTCTTTATATTCTTGGAAAATGGCTTAGTGAATCGATATCCATTGTTCTAGTAACAACCATGCGCCCCACTAACACCCAATTGTTTACCGTAATTGTTAATCTTCGTTATCCTATCAATACCACCTTTGGATGTTATCAATGGACAAGTTAGCAACATCTTACAAAAAAATTTGTTGCTTTATTTATTAAATACCTTCAACACATACTAACTCGACTATCGGAGTAGGATTAGTAGCATCAAACAACTTTCCGCCGCCCACTAACCTGTTATTATTTTGCAGACTGATCTATCAAGAAACCTAAATTCGGCATAATATACATGCAAACTAACGCTCTAATATTTTGGCGTCATGTGTGGGAAATGATAAAAACCAACTCTTGAAACCCTTTTTGTTTAAAATTTGGTCAATTCACCTAGCAGCAATGGCTGGAAACTCAAAATGTATCGATAGTTGGTACCCAATGCTCCCCATATGGAACCTTCTTGGTTAAGTCACTAACCTACCACTTTTTCAACTCACTACTTACAACTTTTCTACGTAATCTATCACATCTACCAATTTTTTCAACCTACCACACCTACCATTTTTTAAATAAACCTATCACTTTGTACAAAATCCAAAGATGGATCTTGCATCTTTCCACCCAAGTTTTTCTCCTCCCGCCACATAGTTGAATAAGCTATAGCCTCTAACACTATTGACCCATATAGTGATTGGAGGAACTTCAAAGACTATATTGCAAGCTAACAACTCGTAATGACAAAGTGCAAAAGCTTTAGCCTTGTATTGATGAGCTAGAATGCTGGTGCTAACTAGGGATGCAACCGGAGCAGGTTTGGAACGGATCATGCAAAATCTGAACCCGACCCGATTAGGTATAAGATGTCTCAGGACCTGACCCGACCCGATAACTACGAACTCCATTCCAACTAGACCCGATAATACAAGTGTTGCTTTTTTTTTTAAGTTTACATTGAAAATAAATATATCAACTTTTTTCTTTAGATAATTTTCCTTATAATTGCATGATTTTTAATTTTGTAAATTACATTTCCCAGCTATTACCATTTTCAAAATAATTATAACAAGCTAAAGATATAAGAATTCATCTAAATTGCAGGTTTCCATACCAAGGTAGGAAATAATTGAAATGAAAATATATATATATATAACATTCTAACAGCTTTTTAATCATTGAACTTTAAAGCACACAAAAACTGAGTGCGTGGATTTTAAAGATAAGTTTCAGTGGTAGATATAATATTCAAAATGCTCAACAACTTTATCCCATCAATTTAAAAAATAATTAAAGTCTATCCATGGATGAGCACGACGGCATAAGTGAACCTTTTTTAAATTTTATGGAGTATTGTATGTGTATTCTATGAATTTGTGTATGAAATACGGCTAGGTTAAGGAAGGACCGTATGTGTGTGTGTATTTGTATTACTATTACTGTTTTTAAATTTTTTTAAATTTTATCGGGTCGGGTCGGGTTTATATAGTTGACCCAAAACCCTATAGGGTATTTAGCGGGTCGGGTACCCTATAACGACCGCCCAGTTGCATCCTAGTGTTAACCTGGAAGGTGTAGGCAAGTACAACAGTGATGGGCTCAATAATCAAATAATTGATTACCAAGTTCAAGTTGTGAACCTATGTGATGGAGCTCTTACTAAACTTTAACTAGTCAAAGTTTACATGTACAAGGGAATGGTTCTCGATAAATGCTATAACACCCTTAATTTTAAGATGATTTGAGCCCTTTTTAGTTGAAATTTAAGTACAAATCATCGAGAATTGGTACTTGACTCATTAATTTGTCAGTTTCAGTAACAAGAAACTAAACAAGATCAAATCAAGCAAAATTGACAAGAAAAAAAAGAAGTATGCGAACTTACTACAACATATTGTAAGCCCCCAAAATTTTCAATAAATAATTCCAAAATAAACATAAAAAATAAACTCTAAAAATGACTTCAAATTAAAACCAAACTTCGACTAGTCCTAAATCACAAACGAATCCAGAAATTTCTTAATCTTGAGAAAATGAGAATCCTTAAAAATAAAATAAGAACTCAACAATCTTTAAATCCAAAACCACTACATATGACAAATTCTATACTTAACTTTGACTTGTAAAATCAGGTAATATAGAACCCAAAAATAAATTATTAAAAAGTAAATAATGATAAACCTTCGGACATAAAACCCAATTCAAGAATTCCGAAAACATTAAGAGATATCAAATACTTACAAAAATAAAATTTAAAATAAATTTTCTCAAACTAAATGTGATGTATAAACAGAAACTCTCGGTTTCCAAATTGGCAAATATCTAAACCGGAAAATCACCCGGGAACCCTAAGTGAAATACAGTAGTTTAAGTCCGGAAATATCACGCTCTTAACCCTAGAGACCGAGGTATAGTTTAAGTGTGTAGAGTAACTCGTAGTAATATAAGGTTGCTTAAAAATATCAGATTGGTAAATTTTTAACCTATTTTGAACCCGTTCAGATACAGATTTTGAAAAGCCTGTCCCGGGGTTCGAGATATCAAAAATATACCATTAGTACCGTTAGACTCGTATTTTCATAAGGATTTCAAAAATATTAGTTTTATAATTTTTTTATAACTAAAAATATCTGATTTTGCAATTATATTCATATTTCTTTACTACTGGTAATTAACTGCTCTTTTGCACTATTCACTACTATTCATTGCACAATTTTATTATTCTCATAAACCCTTATATTTTAGATAAATATTTCATATATTATAGAAAATTTTGTTTTTTAAAAATTTAGTTCGTTTCGGGTTTTTACGGGATCAGTTTTTGTTTAAGATCCGATACTAAAAATAAAATAAATTAATTTAATAATTGAAAAATATTTGAAAAATATTTTTATTTTAATAAAATAATTTTTTAGAATTTTTGGGTTATAAAAATATCATTTATAACTTATATTCGCGTATTTTGATCATACCGTAACTTATTTGATAATTCACTAAAATAAATTAATTAATTATCTTATTTTAATTATGAAAAATCTGCTACAAAAATTTAGAATACATTTTCTATTTTTTTTATTTTTTTATTAAGAAAGTACTCTTACAACCCATACCTTTAAGTACACCTTTCACACATCACTTCTTTTTCACTTTAATCTTTCTACACTTCATATATCACTTCATGGCACATTTTTTTTTTTTACCTCTTTGGTTGCCTTTGTCCTTTGAAACCCTCCAAAATTAATTAAAATAACCGTCTTTCAATCCTTCTTCAAGAAACTACACATACCATTAATTACACATTACGATTTCAAGTCAAAAACCAACCAAATTCCTCTCCCTCTCTCCTCTATAATTCACGCCAACTTTGTGGATATCTTGGCTGCCCCTTTTTTTTTTTCTCTTCATTTAATGTGTCTTTAACTCATTCTATCTTTCTCTCTCATTCACACATCATACATTTACCATTCCTTACACTTTTCCTCTCTATTTTTCCTCTCTTTCTCTCTTCTTTTGTTCTTGTTCTTGCAAGAACACTTGCTGCCTCTATTCCTTATTTGAGCTCTCACACATATTTCTTCAAGATCCTTTGATAAAATCTGTCCAAAGCTTCCATAGTTGATGTAGGTAAAGTATAGTGAGAGTTTCATGCATCAAATGACCTTCTATAAGCTTAAAAGCTAAGGATGATGATGCCAAAATGAAACACTCCTCTTATCCATGATTATTCTCTTGTAATATTATTATTTTCTTGCTAGAAGTAGTTATATTTTAGATCTAACTTTTATAACTTTGATCATGTTTATGCTTAGACTATGAGTTTATAGTTTACTACTATAGATTTTTTTTATATTTATTTCATCGAAAGTGTAGATCTTGGTTTTGAACTCAAACAAAAATGGTGAAATTTGTATCTAGGCAAGACCCACATTTAAAACCACTTTTCAAGTGTCAAAATGGAAGTTTTACTTGAGATAATGAAGGCTTAATAGGTATATATCATCAAGACTTCATTTTATATGATTCAAAGGTGATTTTCAAAAATTATTTTTCAAAATAAATTCTATTTTCGGATCTAGACAAAGGCATAACTTAAAACATTTTTCCAACTCAACAATGAAGTTTTTATTCAAGATATGAAGGCTCTTAAGATAGGATATGTAAGGGATGAATTTTCATAAGTTTAGATAGACTTTATCAAAAGATATGTCCAAAAATAATTTTGTAAATTCGGATCTCAACCAAGACCAATTTTGAAAACCCATTTTTCAACACCAAAATGAAGGATTTATTTAAAAAATGAAAGGCTTATGGAATAAGTATCAATAGGAGATGTTTTTTATAAGTAAATGGTAGATCTACTAGAGAGATTCTCAAAATAGGAAGAGATTACACAGTATAAAATTTGAGTTTTATCCTAACTTTGTGAAATTCGGATAGTTTCAAGACCATGCCTTAAAAACCCTTTTATTAACTCCAAAACTTAAGTTTTATATGAAAGATGGAGAGTATAGGTCATAGATATTATCAAGTAATGATTTTCATAAGTTGAGATGGGATTTGCTAAGAAAAATATGTAGAACAATGAGTAGAAATAAAGTAGGAAAATTTGAGTTGTTTGTCATTTAAGAAATTCGTAATAATTGAGTAATGGTATGAAAAACCTATTTTTCAAACTCAAAATAGAAGTTTTATTAAAGAAATGAAGTCCTCAGTGGCTAGGTATGGTTGAGCCTTAAGTTTCTAAGTATCAAATGAGTTTACTTAAGGGAATCACCACAAAAACAATTTTTACAAAATTCGGATTTTGGATGAATCATATTTAAAAACATGTTTACAAAGTGTAAAATGGAAATTTTTGTTGAAAAATAAAGGCCTTAAGGAATATACATAATAGAGGCTTAATTTTAACAAGAATAAATATATTTTATCAAGGAATTTTTCTAAAAACAAGTAGGGATTGTCAATAATACAAGACTAACCTTTTTAAGTTGATTTTTCATAAAGTCTTACAAGAAAAAGGTTTTCTAAAAATTTCTTTTATTAAATATCATCAAGAACATGTACATATATATCTCATGACATATCATTAATGTTAGTAACTTGCTCATATTGCGTGTATGATTGCTTTGGATAGTAAAACTTCATGAACTTTTACAAAATCAATTTTCTAACGTGGTTTTTGCTACTGATCTGGACTGATCAGATCTTTTTGAAGCTTCAAAGTTTTCAAAAATTAAATATGATATTATAATTAGATAGATCTTTTAAAGTAGATAGAAATCGATATATAATTTGCTAAATTCCGAGTTAAAATGACCAAGTTATGGCCGTTTTAAGTTGGAATTCCGTAGGACAAGAATTATGAATTTTCTAGTTTTGTTAAATAGTTTGGATTAGTTAAGTGATAAAATACTTATTAGGGTATTTCTTCCTTTTTAGGTGACCCGAAATCGATGATTCTACCACCGATTACTTTTACTAAGAGATCTGTGATCCAATGGCCGAGTGAGTTTTCCTCTTATTTTGTTACCTTGTTTGTGCTTGTAGCTAGTTGCATTAGAATTATAGGAACAAGATAAAAACGATATGAATGGGGATGGGATAGATGATGAGACTATGATGTATGTATGCCAAAGAATACTAAAGCATATCGAAACCATGAATCGATTGGATAACTACACAGTTCATATTATTTCTGTTTATGTATATGATATTGGTTAGTCACTCTAAAGAATATATGAATAATTTGACCAAAGAAAAAATAAATTGGTCTTGCATCGCATCGGACAAGTTGCATTTGGTAGCATGCTACTCCTATGCAAGTCGATTGGTATGGTCCGAGGACTCGTTTGGAGAATGAGACCCGATATCAGAGTTCATTCATAGGGAACTGAGGCACACTAGGGATGCATCCTATGTATGAGCCTAGCCAAGTCGAGTGCTATGAGCCTAGGGGGCTTGGAGACTAGTAGCGGTTGTGTAGACTTTCAATACCATCCCTAACCCTTGATGCGGATAGCGTAAATCCGTTCTGTGTATGGGCTCCAGATACCCATACATAATTGTCTGCTTATGTGTTTGTTCATGCAAAACATATGGATGATTTATAACTTGCTTGTTACGGTACAAAATTAAGGAAACTCTCACTAAGCTAGTGTAACTTATACCCCAATAGATGTTTGAATGAAAAATTAACTCAAGAATGCAATGTGGTGACCGAGATAGGTAGAGCCGAATATGACTCCAGGATTCCAGCAGGAAGTAAGAATACTTGAAGATATTAGCTAGGTCTTGTGAATTGCTTTGTAATAGTTTTATGTAGTGAAATCTTGTGACGAATTGTAATTGAAGTATAGTGAATTGTATTTCCTTTACGTTTTTACTCAAGTTGTATCAATATGAAATGTATCACTCCGATGTGTCTCCTTCATGTGTTATACGCCTTGTATATAGTATAGAAGCCTTTGCATGATTGAGGCGGTCATTCATAGGCTTTAATATTGTGTACAACGGACTGCCATGTTTAGAGTGCCCTTCGAGGCGTGGCACATACAGCCTATGGTGAGGGTGGTAGTGTAATTGCTCAACACTAAGAGCCACAGCGCCCCATGGTGAAGGGTGTATGGATCAGATTGTGGGGCAGAAGCCACCACGTCCCGTAGTGAAGGGCGTATTAGCCTAGTTTTCATCCTGGAACATCGAGTAGCTACCACGCCCATTGTCATGGGGCATGGTTATGGCCATTTTCAAGACTAGTTTCTACCACTCCCATTGCCACTAGGCATGGTCAATCACGTACCCTTCGTTTATTTCTTTTACTCTGATTTTGGAGACCCGGATATAAATAGAATGTCTAAACTTTTGAGAAGGAGCTACACAATAGATAATCTCATTTTCTCTAGGTTTTAAAGGCAAATCAAAAAGAAACAAGTCAAGGAGAGTTAGATTGTAGATCCACATCATCATATTCAAGCTTAATTTTTAGAGGTTATATTCATGAGTTTAGTTCTTCTTTTGAATTTCATTTATTTCCTGTTTACTATGGAAGAGTAGATCCTAGATCTAGGTATTGTTTGAATTCTAAATTCATCATGTGATGATGATTTGCTTTTAATGCAATCTAATTGTTGTTCTTATGTTCAATTGCATGCTCTTATATCGTTTCTTAGTTTTGTATATCCGGAATGCAAGTTTATGTCTAATTTTCATCTAAGTCAATTGAGAAATTGCTTTCATGAATAGATCTATGCAATTGATGAGATCTGATTGTAATTCTAGAGCTAAAATAGTAAGGATCTTCTGTAATTCTCTGTTTTCAATGAGTTCATGTGCTTAATGCGATCTTAGGTTTTTATTAATTCAAGAGAGATCCTAAGTAATTGATCTGAGATTATATAAATTGATAGATTCGAGAGGATCATCATTTTGTATAAGGAACTTAATGGCTTAAGAACTCAATTTGGATAATCTTTAGTTTTTCAAGGATTTACATGATGAAATTAGATGGAGGACAAGACCTAGGTCATGTTTGTTCTTGAATTCAAATCCTTGCTTGTTTTTTTCTGGTGATCTTGCTAACTAGTTTTGTAGTATTTTTAGCTAGTAGTATTAAATAATTATCACTAATTGGTTTGCTAGATAGTAGACAAGAAGTGATTACTAGTAGTTATTTTTTCCCTGTAGATGACCATTGATCTTAACGTTATATTACGTTGTCAATAGCTACACTACCTATTGCTTGTTGTAGTGGATCTAGGAACGGGCTTTTATGAATTTTAAAACTATAATTGGCAATTCATCAAAGAGTTTTTGGCACCGTTGCTAACGGGGAAAAGAATAATCTTAGGAAAACTTTTGATTTGCTAATTTGGTTATTTGTTTTCTTCTTATAACTTGTGACTCGTTTTGCTACAATTTTGGGCCTAATAATTGCTTAATCCTTTGTTGTGTAGTGCATGGTTCGAAACCATGGGAAGAAACCTGTTGACTTCAACCCATAACCAGAAAGGATAATTTTGAAGTACCAAAAGAAGAACAAGGAATCATAATCATCTTCACTTAGAGTTCAAGAGGGTTATCCATCAACTATAGAGATGGTTGATCCGGATGAAAATCAGGGCCAAGAGTTCAACTAAGGAAATTTCAATGTGCTTCATGACACACCGAAGACAAATTCAGATTTTGTATAGCCAGCCTTAGTGGAAACCAATTCTAGCATTATTCGCCCTCGTGTTGATGCGAAAAACTTTGAGCTCAAGCCTGCGGTCATACAAATGGTTCAACAATGCACACAATTCGATTGACTCTAAGATGAAGACCTTAATGCTCACATCCAGTTATTCCTAGAGATTTATGACACATTTAAATTCAACGAAGTGAGTGATGATGCGGTTCGTCTTTACCGTTTTCCATTTTCATTAAGAGCAAAAGCTAAACAATGGCTCAATTCCTTACCAAGGAACTCTATTACTACTTAGTAGGAATTAATCAAGAAATTCATGGATAAGTTTTTCCCTCTGTCAAAGACGACAAAATTCAGAGCCAAGATTTAATCCTACCATCAACTAGAAATGGAAACTTTGTATGAAATATGGAAAAGATTTAAAGAGTCCATGAGGAGGTGTCCACATCACGGTATTCCCGAGTGGTTGCAAGTCCAAATCTTTTACAAATAAATTAATTACTAAATACGACAAATGATCAATGCTGTAGCGGGTGGTACTCTTAACCACAAAACACTCGAAGAGAGCTTGAAATTTTTTGAAGATATGGCCACTAATAACTATGAGCGGTCTCATACAAGAAGTCGAGATAAGAAGGTTGCTAGTGTGTTGGATGTAGATGTGGCTACCACTATTATGTCAAAGGTTGAAGCACTTTCTCGAAAGATTGATGGATTGACACATCACAGCAGCAGTAGCAACTTGCTTTTATGGAGCCATCTCTTGGTGAGAAGACGTGTATTGAACAAGTTGATTATTTGGGTAATCCCATCCGGGCTCAAAACAACCCATACAGCAGCATATATAACCTGAGGTGGCGAAATCACCAAACTTCTCTTAGGGCAATTATAGCAACATTCAAAAAGGCAATCCAAATCCCAATCCTGCCCCTCCCAGTTTTCAAAAAGCACCCAATCAAAGCTCCTACTCTCAACTTGAAAATCTAATGATGAAGTTCATTAAAGACTCGGATGAAAGGCAAAAGTCTTTGGACTTGATTATAAAAAATAAAGAAACTACTTTAAGAAATTATAGAGCTTCAATTCACAATCTTGAGACTTAAGTGGGTCAAATTGCAAAAATGTTATCTGAGAGACAACCCGGTTCCCTTCCTAACAATATTGAGACTAATTCAAAAGAACATATGAATGCCATAACCTTAAGAAGTGGGATGGAGTTGCAACTTGAGCTAAGGAAAGAGATTGAACAGGAGAAAAAACCAAATCCTCATAAAAGAGAAGATGTGCCATGGATTCCATATCCGGCTTGCCTTGTTCAAAACAGCAATAAGGAACAATTTTGGAGATTTCTTGAATTGTTTAAGCAATTACATATCAACATCCCTTTTCGTCGAGGCACTTCTACAAATGGCAAAATATGTTAAGTTCCTTTGGGAGCTTCTGTCAAAAAAGTAGAAAATTGGAGGATGTAACGACAACGGAAATTGGGGGCAACTCCTCATCAATCATTTCAAAACAGCATCTCCCAAGTTGAATGATCCTAGTCGCTTTGCAGTTCCATGTGTAGTTGGTGAGATCATTGTAGAGAAGGCATTAGCTAACGTGGGTGCGAGTATCAATCTCATGCCTTATTCTTTTTTCAAAAAGTTAGTCTTTGTTGAACTTAAACTAACCCGAATGACTTTGCAACTTGCTGATCGCTCTATGAAGATCCCTAAGAGGATATTTATATACCCTGTTGACTTTGCAGTGTTAGAAATGGATGAAACAAGGAGATACCTTTGATTCTTGGCAAACCATTCCTTGCCACATATAGAACACTTGTTGATGTAGAGGGAGGTAACTTAGTACTTCGGATTGGTGATGAAGAAATGGTAATGAAAACATCTGCAGCAAGTCGTGGGAATAAAGAGTTAGAAAGTTAGAATTTGGTTGATCAAATATGAAGTGACAACAACAAAAGGTGCCTAGTTGATGATGATAAACCACTGGATATAGAACAATGGCACAACCAAAAGCTAAGATATCCTGCAACTTATGCTTTTAAAACAAGGATGAGAAGGATAATGATACAAATTCTATGGGTTAGAAACAAGTAGTCCAACTAAGAGTTGTTACAAGTGCACAAAAAAGAAAAAGGGTGAAAAAAGCTCATGAGAATGTCAGTGTCAGTTAAAAGTGCAATGGGAACAGTTCCTACAAAGCCCCACATGATCCCCCTTGAGCTTAAGCTCAGCCATCATCCATAACTCGAGCTAATGACGTTAAACAAAGCACTTCATGGGAGGTAACCCATGCCTAATCTCTAACCCTTGCTTTTATTTTTATTTTGTTTTGTTAGTCTTGTTGCTTGTGAAGTGAGAGTATTTATGCTTTTGTGTTTGATTTTGCAGGGATCATGATCTAAAGTCAAAGAACCATGCCAAACAATTAACACTTAGAAAAATTTGGAGACAAAACTACATATGAGCCATGGCAAGGGGCATGGTACACACTGATCGTAAGGAAAATCAACCTAGTAGCTACCACGCTCCTTGCCACGGGCATACCATGGGTCATATAAGTCCAAAACTTATTCGAAGTGTTGTGTCATGCCCTAAAGGATATCTTAAATGTGATAGTCTGCCACACTTGATATTAAAGCTTAAGTATGACAACCTTAGTCATCCCAAAAGGTTTGATATCGGGTGTAAAAAGTACCTTCATGATCATAGAGGACCAACTTTGAAACAAGTTGTTTAAGAAAACATTCATATAGCAATTAAGAATGGAAATCATAGCATAAGCATCTTAAATATGAAAATATAAAGGTTTTACAAAATATTAAAGGGGCATTCCCTATCAAAAGATAAAGTCCATCATAGTCTATCTACAACAATTACATTGGAGATTTACTCAGAAGTCTAAGTCTACAACAAGTCTTTGACTTCATCCAAAAACTCTCGAGTCCAAAAGGTAGTATCTGAGAGAAATATCCTCTGGGCATCAACTAAAGATAGAGGTGCTGCAATAAATATTTATAAGGGGGTAAGCTTCCTTACTTAGTGAGAATTATTTCCACAAATAAAGTACTCAGACAAATAATATCCAAACAAGTTATTTAAACAAGCATATGAAATGCAACAAACATTTGAGCAAAAAATTCATATAATTTTTCAGGAATCCTATGTTGAATGGATTTATCCCTCCGTTCAGGGTTAGGTGTTCCGGGCCATAATGTCATAATTCGCAAATGAAGTTCTTTATAGTTTTTGTTCAAACCACTACTAACCGCTAAAATGTAGCTAATTCGAGTATCTACTCACCATTTTAATCAGGAGAATATTCGCCATAAAGTAGATTTTCGAGTTCTACGGACCTTATTACTATGCCTTCATCCCACCAAGAGTATAGTAATGAATACAATATGACTTACTATGTGTAATGTATGAATCATTTTATTTAAGAAATCATGGCATAATATTAGATGTTTTAAAAGTGATCATAGAGTTTACAGACATATGATTCCTATACTAATAATACAATAATTATTTAACAATTTCTGCCTCGATATACTTAGCACAATTTCAATAATGTATGTAAGGCACATGTGCTTTCGTGTTTTTATCTTTTCCTAATTCTAGTACCACTAATCTACAAATAAAAATATAAGTACAAGAATGTAAAAATCAAACTCACTCAGCTGTGACAACAGAAGCTTCTAGTCAAAATAGTCCTCGAGGTAAGGTTACATAAACAAAAGAAATACTAAAAATGAGTATTTCTTGGATGTTTTATTTAATTTGCAATTCTATTTCACTGAATTCATCAAAATTCATATGTGGCGAAATTTTAACTGAAAAGGCACGGTACAGAATTAACACGAAAATCTCAGCCCTTAAAACATGATTTTTCCAAACTTTTTATCAACGAAAAATCCCATAGCAAACATATAAATATAAATATAGTGGAAAAATCATTTTAATACATATGCTACTCATATTATATACATGATTCTAATGATGTTGTCTTAATCAATGATTTTTCATAAAACAATTTGTCTTACTAGTTAAAAAAGTGAAGTTGACAAAATTATTTTAAGTTGTTTTGGAAATAAAGTAACGATTTTTAGTCATCAAATGTGTGGTATAATTCATTTTTCCTTATCTCTTAAAAGATAATTTAGTATAAAAAATTTTAGTCTTTTCTAGTTATCTACAAATTTTACTCATTAAGTAGATTTTACTTGGTGAGTTAATTTTAACTTGTTTTTGTCCTTGTATTTATTAAAATAGTGAGAATTTTATAACCAAGTTTTTAAGAAAAAATTCTCACAACAAAGCATTATTACCATTAAGGTCTTAATGATAGTTTTATGAAAAGTAGATAATTTTTTGGTTACTTTGGAAAAGTCCTTGTATGTTATCAATACTAAAATCTATGGTGACCTTTGTCTAAAATTTTTTGAAAAGCATTTTGTAGATATAAAGTTTCTAAACTTTAATGAAACTTTTCCTAAGTGATAAAATTATATTTTTAAAGAAGTTGAGCTTATTTCCTTTTATAAACAAAAAGAATCTTTTATTCTTATTAAGACAATAATCAACCTAATCATGCATGAATATGGGTTTATAGCTAAGTAACATGACAAAAATATTTAATAAGAAAGATGGAAAAATATAGAGATAAGCAAATAATAAATATCAAGTATTGAAAGTATTAGCTTGATTCAAGGCTTCCGAACTTAGTCATGGGCAAGTCCAAAAAGAAAAACAAAAGAAATAAGAAAATCATTTTGACTTGATGAGGATAAGTCTAAGACTAGAAAAACTAATCTTAATATTAAAGCATGGAATAAATAAAAAAATTGCAAAGCATAATAAATAAATAATGGTTATGTTAGTGAGCTTATATGTTCTAAGAAACACACACACACATAAATATAGATAATATAATATAGAAGTTAGATTAGAACAGTAATAACAACATGTAACCATATAACAATAATAAAATAACATAATAATAAAATGATATTTATTTATAGATAAGAATAAAACAAGAACATAGCATTGCTTCCATAACATTTTGATATTTAGGAAACATACACTATAGTTATATTAAGTTACATGACATATTAAGAAAGTAAAGGTAAGAGTTTTTACCTAAAATATAAATATGGATGGTAGTAAAAGAGAGGTTTTGATAGTATGTAGATAGTGGAAATGTGGGAAATATGGAAATGTGAAAAGAGATTTTTGGAGAGAGGATTTGAGTGGTGATTTTGAGAGAGTTTTAGTAAAGTAAATGAGTATGTGAAAGAAATGGAGGGAGATGTGGTGTTTATAGAATTTTGAGGAGGAAAATTGTGTGATTAAAATAAAATGAAAAAGAAAAATAAATAGATATATGAGAGAGAGAGGGTTGTCGGTTTGAGAGAGAAGAGAGGGGGAGAGATATTTGTTTCGTATTTTTGTTAATTAAAAGTAATAATTTGTAAGGTATAATGTGATTAAAGATGTATTAAAAAAATAACAAGTAAGAAATATGTATCGTAGAGTATAAGAATAGGTGTAGAAAGTAAAAATAGGTGAATAGTAATTAATAGTATAGAATAGTAGATAAGACAAATTAATACTGGTAGTAAAGAGAATACGTGTAATTAAGCTATATCTGATATTTTTAGATACTGAAAAATTATAAAACTGATATTTTTGAAATCCTTATATTTTTATAAATCCAAGGTGTTATCGAAATATTTTTACCGTCGGGTATACCGAGGCACAGTTTTCAAAAATTGATCCCGTTTGGATCCGAAACAAACTAAATTTAAGCAAATATGATATTTTTAAGCTTCTTTATATTATTATGAACTATTTTCCACAATTATCTCAATTTCGTTGTTTAGGGGTTAAGAGCACGGGATTGCCGGATTTAAATCTACTAGGGTTTGTTATAGATTCGTTGACTTTAGGGTTTCCGGTTGACTTCCGGTTTAGGGTTTAAGCATACCATAGCAAAAAATCTAGGGACTTACATGCTGTCAAATTCATATGCCCATGGCCACGGGACGTATTGCACAACGAAATGCGATCAATAGCCACCACGCTCATTGCCACGGGGCATGATAAAGCAGCACTTTTCCAAGGTAAGTCACAACACACACCACACCCATTACCGTAGGGCATGGTGACACGCATATTAAGCACATTTTTCCCCCACCTATTTAAGTTATTTTTCTCTTTCTCCTCTCACTTTGCTTCCATCGATCCCCTACTCAAATCACGACTCTTATCTTTTCTCTATCACAAAATTTTCTCAATCTCACAATCACGTTGCTAGAAGTCGATTTCACATCAAATATCAGGTATATCTTTCATCTCTATCATACTTAGCATTACATGTTGGTGCGAGTCGAATTGTTGGATTCATTTATTCGAACCCTAGTCTTATGCATTTAAACCCTAGTCAAATCGTAGGGCTTTTGCTGTTTATATTCAATTGTGTTGTTTGGCATCATGATACACCTATTTTCCATAATGTGAACTGCTCTCATCATCCATATGGAATGCACTGTTGAACCCAACTGTTTTGATTGTCATGTTTTCCTCTTGAGTTATCTTATTCTACATCTGAATGCAATATGGGTTGTCTTGTCCCATATTTGATGGTACTGTAATCCCACATGATCTATTTTATTCTCCTATGAGCTGTCTTGTTCTGATTACATTATTTTGATTATTCTATCACTTTCACCATGATTTACCTTCACCATGATGGAATATTCCTGAACCCATAGTTCCTGCTTGCTTAACTCACATGGATCTGTTTTATTGCTACATAGATGGCACCCAAGAAGCAACCACCATCAAAGAAGAGAGTTAGGATAGCTAAAGCAACCTCCAGCAGTTCCATAAGGGTTCCAAGAACACTTACTGGAAAGGCTGTGATCCACTAAAAATGTTTATAGTACAGTAAAAGCAAATTCACCAGCAAGTATACTGATCGAATCAAGTAATATAGTGATGAGATGAGTATCGTTCCCACAAGGAATAATTAAGTACAAAACTAGTATTAATTCTCACTAATATTTAGGAAATTGATTTTCAAATAATTATCTGAAGTATTCTAAAATATCTAAATTCTACTTGTATCTAAACTAATAAGAGATTGTTTAAAAAGACATCTATAAAGATTCAGAATAGGAACACAAATTCAATCATAAATTTACTAATCAAGCTGAAATCATGTTAAATAAACTATTAGACTCGTGGATGTTCAAGTGAAACTATTAAGATCTAAACCACAAATAGAAGTTTTAAAATCTTTTCGACCTTAAAATAACTTGATGGCTTTCACTTGTAAACCCCTAGATTTTACAACAATTCTTAAGTTCAAATCCTATAACCGGAAGTCAACCAGAAACCCTAGTTAATAAAAACCTATGCCTAACCCTAGAGATTAGATCGAGTAATCCCGCGGTCTTAAACCATAGACAACAAAATTTAGTTAATGATCTATAATAGTCCGTAATAATATAGGAAAGCTTAAAAATATCATATTTGCCAATTTTTGTGTCTTTCAGATCCGAATGGGATCAGTTTTCAAAAATTATGCCTCAATAAAACTGAACGGTAAAAATATTCCATTTATATCGGTAGACTCGTAATAATGTGGAATCCAAACATATTAGTTTCGTAATTTTTTAGTAACTAAAAATTACAGATATCGTAATTATATGCATATTTTCTTTACTACTTATAACTTATTAGTCTTGTTTACTATTCATTGTCCTACTTACTATTCATTACTATTAATCTATCTCTACTTTTTCTTACTACCTATACATCTATTTTTTTACTTTTTACTTTTCCAATACATCTCTAATCAGATCATATCTTACACATTACTTACTTTTCTTACAAAATTACAAAACAAATAATTTCTTCCCCCCTCTCTCCCCCTTGGCCGGCGCTACTCCGCCTCTCTATCTCTAATTATTTTTCTTTTTTTAATTTAATTTATTACATCTAATTTCACTCCATCTTCAACTGTAAATACTCGCTCTCCCTCCACTTCTTTCACATCTTCATTTCACATAATAAAACTCTCTCAAAATCTCTCTCCAAATTCTTTCTACAAATCCTCTCTATCAAAACTCTCTTTAACAAATTCTTCACAAAATCGTTCTCTATACACAAACTATCTACCACATAACACTAATCACAAAAATCCTACATTCATCATCATCTTCCTACCGCAAAAACACTTATAGGTAAAACTTCCAACTATTTATTTTACTCATGTCATATAACTTAGCATGACTATTGTGTTGTTTCTTAAAACTCATCTAAGTTGTAGAAGCAACAACATATTCATGTTCATGTTCTGTTCTTGCATATGCCAAGAAATGCGATTTTATTATTTTGTTATATTATTATTATTATTATTATTATGCTCCTAACCTAACAATATATATATATATATATTATCTATATGTATATATAAATATTTGTTAGAGCCTAGATGCTCACTAACTTTTACTAACTTGCTTTTATTCTTAATGCTCTTATTATTGCTTCATTTTTTCTTTCTTTTTCTTTTTCTTTTGGGACCAGTCTATTCTTAGTCCCAAGTTGCTTTGATGAAGTTAAGGCTCCTTATATTGATCGGGATACCTTGATAAAGCTAAGGTTCCCAATACTTGATATTATTATCTTGCTTCTTACCACTTTCATATTGCATGCTCATAAATATGCATCATCATCAAGATATTGTCTCAACAATAGTTAAAGTCGAATTCTTCTTTAATAGAGGAACTTGAAACTAAAACTCTTTTATGATGTAACTAGTCACTAAATAAAGGAGTTTGTCATCAACAACTTATAAAATGGATTTTTGCAAAATCTTCTCAAACTTTCCCAAAGTTTTATTAAATAACAATAAGGATAGTTATACCAAAAAATAAAGGAAAATAAGTACCTTCTCTTCATAATAAGATAACCTAAGGCTAAGTAAAGATAATTTGTTAGTATACAAAATTTTTATAAAAACTAAGAAGTAAATTAATTTTTAAAGTTAAGATAAAATCAACTCATTAATTTATAAACCCACTTAGAAAAAGAATGATTTTTAAGTTTCTAAAGGAGAAACCTGTCATGCCCCAAGGGGTACCCTAAACGTAACAGTCCGCTACACTCAATATTAAAGCTTAAGTATGACAACCTTAGCCACTCCCAAAAGCTTTGCTATTAAGTATAAGGCGTGCTCTCATAAATTTAGAGGACCACACATGGAATTATGAAGCTTAAGAAGATATAATAACATATTAAGAAAAAAGGATTCATAATATTCATTTACTTATATCAATGATCTTACAAACTTAAGGACATTTCCCTTATTCACAAATCTATCACAAGGATATTGTACATCTTATCCAACACTAAACTTTCATCTAGAATTTCCTTATCCCAAAAGAAATTACCTAACTGCAGGGTCCTCGTGGCCT
The DNA here is from genome assembly GCA_024138025.1 of Combretum micranthum. Classification (NCBI taxonomy): domain Eukaryota; kingdom Viridiplantae; phylum Streptophyta; class Magnoliopsida; order Myrtales; family Combretaceae; genus Combretum; species Combretum micranthum. The sequence goes on along the minus strand of JAMXBD010002314.1, from coordinate 28,240 downwards.
TAACCACAGATAAGGGAACTGCAAAAGATATCTATGGGGGTATAAGCTAACAGGCTCAGTGAAAATTATTTCCATAAATAACTTCTTGTAACAAAATTTCAAACAAGTTGTTTTAAGCAATCAAATGAGATGCAACATACATGATGCGTTCCATCTGAGTGTAACAATTAATTCACTAATTCTTTCTAACATCAGATTAACAATAGGCAAGTGTACCTATCAATTGTAGTATAGGAATGAATTATGGGTCGTATTCCTTGGGATCCTGACAATTACTATTACGCCCTATCAATCATTATCTAGCAATCAATTTAATGTATGTTTAATTATTAATTAATTAGATAATTCTAATTTTAACTATATTAACTACCAATTTTTATCACAATGACATATAAAACATAATTTTAATAAATAATTAACACAATATACAGAAAAGATTATCCATCATATTAACAGGATTTAACTAATTCATCCGTAAATTACTTATCTGTAGAATTCTTAATTCATGACCATTATTCTCATAATAGATCAATCCTAATCCTAATTGTATCTACTAGATCTCTTCTAAGTTAATAGCCAATTCAGAATTGCATTAAAGCTCTTATTATCCTCAAATTCTTTGAAAACATGCAGCAAACTTATTAACATCTTTATCAACAAGAGTAGTTTGTTCTAGTGCTTAGATCTACTCAAGGGAATTGTTTCTCAACCTTTTCCAATGAGATCTGATGTAGGAATATGTCGTGCACTACAAAATTCCTAACTTATTTGAAGACCCAACACTAAAAATTCGTAATTAAACAGATTATAACAGATATATATATGCTTCTGTTAATACAACTTCGTAATAACTTAATCACTACTCATTCATACTGACATATAAACACAAACGTATAACAAACAAATATAGATCAATGAACAAGAAAAGAGAAGAAGTAAAACCCTTTTTAATGACTATGAAGTGGTTGTACAAACGAATTCTGGATCCAATGACTTTCTCAAGTTCTTTCTTGGAATCCGACTCTCTCTCTCCTCTAAGTTCTCTTTCTAAAATATCATGTGTTCTTTTAGAACGAATCACCCTTTTTATATTCTATAGGGGTCGTGTTTAAAAACACGACCTTTTACTAAAACAAACTAACAGTCATACTGTTTCAAGAAGACAATAATGACCCATTTCTAAAAGTCACGACCGTACAATATCATTTTCTTTGTAAATATACATTTTGTACGGTCGTACAAGAGGGAGTGCTAAGTACTGGAAGTCAAACTTCAAGCTTGTACGGGCGTGCAACATAGATCTCCTTCAATTACTTCTTCATCACCACATGTACGGCCGTACATGTGAATTTGCTCGAAATTTCTTGGTGCACGGGCGTACAAGACCCCGTACCAGCCATGGCTTGCATTTCTTCACTTTGAGAGTTGTACGGCCGTACATCAAGTCTCCTTTATGCATCCTTGCTGCTTTGTTTGAATATTGATTGGATTCTCCACATTTTCCTTCTTATATTACAATTATGTTCAAAATTGACCTGAAATATATATGTACACCAATTAAGCACCTTATCTATTAAGAATCCATCAATTATATTATAAAATAGACCCAAATTTGTCAATTAAAATGATGATAATTTATACTATCAAATATCCCCACACTTAAGCCTTGCTTGCCCTCAAGCAAGAAGCTGATAAAAACAATTGAAAATTATATAGCACTCATGGTGTTACTATTCCAATGCTGGGGATTTAAGGATTTTATTCTATCTGTTCTTAAGTATTTATTCCTTAGGCTAGAGTTTCAAAGCTAATCATAATAAGTCAGTCTTTACTCTCATTATTTAAGTTAGATTTTTAACATAAAATAAACACATGACCACAATTACTAACTTGAATATTTCATCTCTTATTTCATTAAGTTCCAAAGTGGATACTACACCAACATTGGATTTAATTCCTTAGTGAAGCATAGACATCAACCAACCCTTGAATTTCTCTCCTTTATATATATTTTTCTCTCCTTTAATTTATGACCTTTTTTTTTTTTTTTTATGAAAGGAGAGAAAAATTAACAAAATTGGAGAAATCATCAAGTGAAAAGTATCATTTGAACTGTACACTAATGGTAATTCATGAAAGTAATTTTCTACATGCTACTTAGTGGTAGTAATAATTATTGATAATACTTGTAGTCATATGTTATTTAGATGTAAAATTCTGAATTAAAGCATGAGTAAGACTGCCCCATAATGATTTCACATTGCTACTATAGCCTTAGAAACAATTGCATCTTTAACTTCTAAAATCTTCATTATTCCAGCACTATTAAAATGAAATCATCAACACCACAACAAAACAGCTTTCATTACTTAAGTGTGAGAAAAGCATTCATTATCATCATTCAAGACAAACACTTCATTTAGCATGCTTGCATGCTCCCTTTCCCACACTTATTAAAGACATTGTCCTCAATGTCTCACTAGGTTAAAAGGAAAGATAAACAAAGTAAAAATAAGAAGTGAACTCCCCTGAGTTTTGTAGGCCGATTTTGTTTCCGAAAGTGTCTTTACATTCATGGAATTCCAGCATGTACATCATCCAAAACCATGATCAAAATGAAAGACTGTGCCATCAATACGACACTAAGCAAAACAAACAAAAGCATTAAACATAAATGAATGCATAAAATTAAAAGGAAAATCTAGGAATAAAATAAGTCTTTAGGTCCTGAAAAATAAAATAAAAATCAGAAATGTATTTGGACATCTTCTTCTTCTTCATCATCCGACTCCTCTTCATCATCCGTTTCACCTTCTTCTTCTTCACCTCCTTCCTCCATCTCCTCATCACCAGAGGATTCAGCCTCAGAGCTTTCATAAGTCTCTCCTACTTTCAGAGCCTCTAAGTCCAAATCTGCTAGAGGATCCACTTGCTCAGGGATTGAAGGAAGATCTTCTTGGGGTACCGGTGGTGCACTAGTGCTTGGAAGGTCCTCACTCGGTTGCTCAGGTCTGGAGGCCCCGCTAAAACAAGAGGAGATGGCTAATCCTGCATGCTCAGCCAATTTTGTTAGCAGATTTATGATAATATTTTGGTTCTTTTTAATCTCTGCTACATCGGCCTTGATAACCGCCACATCCGCCTCCAAATGTGCTAAATTGCCGACTGAGAAACTCGAGTGGGATGCTAGCTGTGGCTGAGCTCCGGGTGCCTCAGCATCAAAACAAGGATCATCAACCTTAGCGGTTCCCCATTGCTGAAATGGAGCATGTGTGATCCCTTTTGATTGTGCCACTCCGTCTTTTGGTTTTTGTGAAGAACTTTTGGGCCAAAGCTTCAAATTCTTCAAAATACGGGTGATCATTTGCCCCACATATATGCCATTCATCTTGGACCCGGCTTGGCGTTGGATTGCATAGGCAACATACGCCAACATTGACCTTGTAGGACCGAATAGCACTTGTCAAAGGTAAAATATCTTCCTTTGTAACCGTACCCGCAGTGTCCATTTTGGAGTTTAGTGTCTTCGCCAAAATGTAATGGAACACCCGGTGGCTTGTCCAGATCATAGTGGATGCCTTGGTTCGGCTTGGTCTGAATACTTTTTCTCTTGAGATTGACCGCCAAACTTCCTCAATTGTAACTCCCGAAGGCATCAATATGGGCAACTTATTAAACTCTGGATCATTCATCTCTTCCTTTGTGTAAAGACCCGTAGCTTTTATGAATTTCCTCATTGAAATTGAGTGATATGCTCCAAATGCATAAAAATTTACTCTAAATTTCAACATTCGACCTATATTCCGCTTTTCTATAGAAAAGGAGGCAAGAAAAGCTAATGTTGTAACCTTGTAGGCCGTTTCTTGAAGACTAAAAAGTCTTAACCAAGGGGTCTTGCAGCAGTCTTCTCATTGCCGGCACCAACCCATATTCTTTCAGTACATCCCAGTCTAAAATCCCATTGGGTTTAATCACCTTCTTCTGATGAAATTGTTGTAAGCCGGCTGGTGTTCCACTTTTAATCCTGGAGGGACTGGAACAGAAGCGCTAGATGGGCCGGCATTCTTTGCATATTTCATCCTAGGCCGCTTGGGTTGTTGAGTACTCTTTTGAGATGGTCTCGGGTTGCTTTTCTTTGGAGCCATACCTGGAAAGAAATAGATTGAAATTCTTCAATTAGTTTATTTTAGAAATATTCTAATAACCCCCTTAAACAAATTTTTATACTATAACAACTCTAGAAACTAACTGAAGATATGACTTAATATGCACCACTACATAATTCATCTTACCATTAGAGTGGTTATCCTTACATAAACATAAAGTAGCCTAAGTGTAGGATATCTATCAATTATTCCATCCTTCTTAACATGTAGTTATGAACAGGCCATGAAACAATGAATTCTTATTGAAAAAATTCAAATTGACAAGATGAGTCAAGCATAATATATAACTATGTAACTCAATTGACTGGAAATTGGCTTGTTCTAAGCATTGGCATTTCATCAAACATTTTATGAGCATGTTTAATTCGATGAATGATATGATGAACTAACATTGTAACCTCTCCCTAATACATTCCAAACACAATAAGATTCATTCAAATCAACACACCTTATTCATGGGTTAAGACTTTCACATTTCGAATCAATGTAATCACTACCTAATATTAGATATGAATGTCACAATGTTAGGGTTTATATGAATCTTGTCGTTGAAAGTAGGGTTGATAAATCTCAATACACCAAAAAGCAATATACAACCCAATTGTATTAACATATAATGATCACAAAAGAAAATTATTATCCTAACAATGAATATGTATGAAACGGCTTAACCCTAATTTTAGTAGAATGTAAAGAATGAGGCAAGTACTAAAAAAAATCAGTGGAGGAAGAATTCATACCTCTTCTTGGATCGAATGTAGTGGTGGTAAGGTAAAGATTTTGATAAAAATTCCTTATATCCCTTAGTATTCGAGTTATAGTGAGAGAGTCGGGGAGAGACGAAGTAATGAAATGAGTGTTAAAATGAAATCAAACAGGGGATATTTATATATATGTCTATACAAACCTGGAAGTACGGCCGTACAATTCGAACAAACACAGCTTACTTGAGTGTTGTACGGCCGTGCAAGAGGGCGTGCTGGCTTCTGGTCTGGTGAAATGTCCCTTGTTTGATTGTGTACGCCCGTACACAAGGCCGTAGTGCTTGGAAATGAAAACAAATCCTTCGCATTTCATTATGTACTCCCGTACATAACCCCGTAGTAGACTCTGGAAATAGCTTATTCTTTTTATTGTATGATGTACGCCCGTGCATAAGGGCGTGCTGACCTCGGGTATCAATTTCAAATAAGCTTGTGCAAAATCACGCCCGTACATATGGGCGTACTGGCCTCTGTTACTCTTCAACCTTCCCTAACTAATATTGTACGCCCGTACATAGCAGCGTGATTTTCTTCTTTTTTTTTTTTTTTATATATATATATATATATATTTTTCCACATGCATACTCATATACTCATAAACATACATATATATATATATATATAAGTCACACACACATAAATACATAGAAAAGTTTATCAAACAAACATATAAAGATATTATAGAACTTAGTATAATATTTATATAACAATAACAATACATGCTAGTTTATTGTCCTAGCTTGACAATTGTCAATTCTTTCACAAACACTTTTCTATTTGGAGAAGCCTTAACTCCTCCCTGCCTTCATCCATTTCAACTTTTTCATGATAAATTTTTAATCTTTGATTGACCTTAAAGGTTCCTTTCTCGGGTGTGTAACTTCTACTGTTCCATATGGAAAATCCTTGTCACCGTGAAAGGGCCAGACCATCTAGATCTAAGCTTACCTGGAAATAATCTTAATCTAGAATTGTACAATAGCACCAAGTCCCCTTCCTTAAACTGTTTAGGGTACTTAATATGTGAATCATGTAATTTCTTCATTCTTTCCTTATTTAATCTATTGTTTTCATAGGCTAACAATCTCCACTCCTCTAGTTCATTTAGTTGGAATTTCCTATTCTTACCAGCAGCCTCTAGGTCCATATTCGCAGTTCTAATTGCCCAATAGGCTTTATGTTCAATTTCTACAGGTAAGTGACATGCTTTACCATATACTAACCTATAGGGAGTGGTTCCTAATGGTGTCTTATAGGCTGTTCGATATGCCCACAGAGCATCATCTAACTTCTCAGCCCAATCCTTGCGATTATGAACCACTGTCTTCTCTAATATTCTTTTCAATTCCCTATTGGAAACTTCAACCTGGCCACTAGATTGAGGATGATAAGGGGTGGCTAACCTGTGATGAACTCCATATCTTTTCAACACTTTCTCAATCTGACTATTGCAAAAATGAGTTCCTCTGTCACTAATTAATGCTTTAGGTGCTCCAAACCTTGAAAAGAGTTTCTTTAAAAATTTTAGTACTACCCGAGCATCATTAGTAGGTAAAGCTTGAGCCTCAACCCATTTAGAAACATAATCTACTGAAACAAGGATATACCTGTTACCATAGGAATTAGGAAATGGTCCCATGAAGTCGATCCCCCAAACATCAAAGACTTCACACTCTAAGATATAATTTTGGGGCATCTCATCTCTTCTTGAAATATTCCCAGTCCTTTGACACCTATCACATGAAAACACAAAAGAATTAGCATCTCTAAAAATATGAGGCCAATAAAACCCTGCTTCTAAGACTTTATGTGCTGTCCTATTAGCACTATAATGGCCTCCAGTGGGACCACTGTGACAATGGTATAGAATTTGTTGCCCTTCTTCATGTGACACACAACGCCTAATAATTTGATCTGCACATATCTTAAAGAGATAGGGATCTTCCCAAAAATAATATTTTAACTCAGAAAAGAACTTTTTCTTTTGGTAATGATCCAAATCTTGTGGAAGAACTTTTCCAACCAAATAGTTCGCTATATCAGCAAACCATGGAATTTCTTGATCTTGTACAGTAAAAAGATTTTCTTCTGGAAATTTATCATTAATCTCTTCCTCCTTCAAATCTTCCAAATATGGGTTATCTAACCTAGAAAGATGATCCGCTGCTAAATTTTCTGCTCCTTTTTTATCACGGATTTCTAAATCAAACTCTTGTAACAACAATACCCATCTTATTAGTCTTGGTTTAGCATCCGGTTTGGATAGAAGGTATTTCAAAGCTGAGTGGTCAGTATATACCACTACTTTTGATAAGATAAGATATGATCTAAATTTGTCAAAGGCAAATACTATAGCAAGCAATTCTTTTTCTGTTGTGGTATAGTTCTCTTGTGTAGAAGTAAGAGTTTTACTTGCATAGTATATTGGCTGGAAGTGCTTCTCCTTTCTTTGACCTAAAACAGCCCCTATTGCGGAATCACTTGCATCACACATAAGTTCAAATGGTAAATTCCAATCTGGAGCTACCATTATAGGGGCACTAGTCAACTTCTCCTTCAGAAAATTAAAAGCTTCCATACATTTCTCATCAAAATTAAATGTAATATCTTTCTCTAACAACTTTGTCATTGGTCTTGCAATGTTCGAAAAATCTTTAATAAACCTTCTATAAAAACCTGCATGACCAAGAAAGCTTCTTATTGCCTTGACAGAAGTTGGTGGTGGCAATTTGGAAATTGCCTCCACTTTTGCTACATCCACTTCTATCCCTTTCTTTGACACTTTGTGACCCAACACTATTCCTTGTTGTACCATGAAATGGCACTTTTCCCAATTTAGCACAAGGTTGGTTTCCTCACATCTCATCAAAACCCTCTTCAAATTCAGCAAACATTTTTCGAATGAATCTCCAAATACCGAAAAGTCATCCATAAATACCTCCATCACATCCTCCACTAAATCCCCAAATATTGCTAACATACACCTTTGAAAGGTCGCAGGTGCATTACATAACCCGAATGGCATTCTACGATAAGCAAATGTACCATAGGGGCAAGTAAATGTGGTCTTTTCCTGATCTTCCGGTGCAATAGGAATCTGAAAATATCCTGACATTCCATCCAAAAACAATAAAAATCATGACCTGCAAGTCTTTCTAACATTTGGTCAATAAAGGGTAATGGAAAATGGTCCTTCCGAGTAGCATCATTGAGCTTCCTATAATCAATACATACCCTCCATCCAGTCACGGTACGCATTGGAATAAGCTCATTTTTCTCATTGGGCACAACTGTCATGCCTCCTTTCTTTGGGACCACTTGAACCGGACTTACCCATGGGCTATCCGAAATTGGGTATATAAGTCCCGAATCCAATAATTTGACCACTTCTTTCTTAACTACTTCTTTCATATTTGGGTTTAGCCTTCTTTGAGGTTGCACCACTGACTTAAATCCTTCTTCCATTGAGATCTTATGAGTGCAAAAGGAGGGACTGATTCCTTTTATATCAGAAATCTTCCATGCTATTGCCTTCTTGTGCTCTTTGAGCACAGAAATTAGTTTCTCCTTTTGGCATGAATTAAGTTCCGAAGATATAATCACCGGTAACTTAGAGTCATTTGCAAAAAGGCATACTCCAAATATGAAGGTAGTTGCTTTAACTCCAATTCAGGGGGGTCTTCTACTGAAGGTTTTAACCTATCTATATGGTCTCGGTAGATTTCCTCAACTCCAAATTCCTTCTTTTGTTCATCACAGCGTTCCAATTGAGCAATAATCTCTTCTACTCCATCAATTGCATTAATTTCACTTCCTTTGACAAACACAACTCCAAGGAATCTGTACTCAAAGAATCTTGCAGAAAATCAGAAACGGTTAGTTCAAAAGAATCAATTGCAAAGCAAGTATCATCACCATTCATAGATTTTCTGAAAACATCTGGCATTCGGATCACCATCTCTTCGCTTCCAACCCGAAGAACTAATTTCCCATCTTTGACGTCGATAACAGCACCAGCTGTTGCTAAGAATGGCCTCCCCAATATAAGTGGGACTTCTATATCTTCATCCATGTCCAGAACTACAAAATCTGCAGGAAAAATAAAATCGTGAATTTTAACCAAAACATCTTCCACTACTCCCTTAGGAAATCGCATAGATCTATCAGCAAGTTGTATACTCATTCTGGTACTCTTGGGTTCACCTAGATTTAATCTTTTAAACATGCTATAGGGCATGAGATTTATACTAGCCCCAAGATCTGCTAATGCTCTTTCAACCGGTAAATTTCCTATCAAACAAGGAATAGTAAAACTACCCGGATCCTTTAGTTTCCTAGGTAATTTGTTTAAAATAACAGCAGAACACTCTCCACCTAAGGTGACAGTAGATAGTTCTTCCAACTTCCTTTTGTTAGATAGAGTTCTTTGAGGAATTTAGCATACTTAGGCATTTGTCCTAAAGCTTCTACTAGTGGAAGGTTAATGTGCAACTGTTTAAAAAGTTCCAAGAACTTTTTGTATTGTTCATCATCCTTATCCTTCCTAAATCTAGATGGGTAAGGTAATTTTGGATGAAATTCCTTTGGTTTTTCAGTAGGTAAACTCCTCTCTATTAATTCTTCCTTTTCATTCACTTGTTCCCCACTTTCTATACCAACTTCCTTTTCACTCTCTTGATTCCTTGCTGAACCCTGTAATTCCTTACCACTTCTAAGTGTCACAACCTTAACTTGCTCCTTAGGATTTTGCTCAGTGTTACCCGGCAATGATCCTGGAGTTCTGTCCGACATTAATTTAGCCAGTTGACCAATCTGTTGTTCTAAGTTATGAATAGAGGCCTCATGATTCCGATGGCGTGCATCAGAAACTTGAATAAACTGTGTCAAAGCATCATCAACATTAGTCTTCTTTTCAGGTGGTGGTAACGCAAGACGTTGCTGTGGTGCTTGTAATTGCTGTGGTTGTGGCTTCTGAAATCCAGATGAAAAGTTTGACCTTTGTGCATTCTGATCTCTCCATGAGAAGTTAGGATGATTCCTCCAACCGGGATTATAAGTATTACTATAAGGATTATAATTCCCGACTTCTCTATTTGTTCTATTAATAAAGTTCAGATCTTCAATACTTGAACCTTCTTCAGAAGCATGAAAATCTTCCATTGAACTCACAAAAGAATCACTTTGGGGTAAAGCTTCCATGCTTGCTTTCATTTTACTCATCTGAGATGTAAGTGATGCCACTTGTGCCTTTAGTTGAGAAACTGACTCGGACTCATACATTGCAGCGACGGGTCGAAGATTGTTCCGTTCACTATGCCAACTGAATGTATTCCTTGCCAATTCTTCGATTAAATCATAAGCCTCAGGAGCACTTTTCTTCATCAAACTCCCACCAGCTACTGAATCGATCATTGTTTTCTTTTGGTCTCCTAATGATGTATAAAATATCCTGACCAGATCGTGCAATGAAATTCCATGGTGAGGGCACCGACGAAGAAATTCTTTAAACCTTTCCCACGACTCATAAAGTGATTCTCCTTCATACTGACGGAAGGAAAATATCTCATTTCTTAATTGAATCGTCTTATTAGGTGGGAAAAATTTCTCTAAAAACCTCTGAGCCACTTGATTCCAACTCGTTAATGAATGAGGAGGCAATGACTCCAACCAACTTCTCGCCTTGTCCCTTAGTGAAAAGGGAAACAATAATAGGCGTATTGATTCATTTGGTGTTCCATTGGCCTTTATAGTAGCACATATTTGCAAGAAATTCTTCAAATGAGCATGCGGGTCTTCTGAAGCTCCTCCCCCAAATTGATTAACTTGTACCATCTGAATCAAAGCAGGCTTCAACTCAAAATTATTTGCATGAATTGGAGGATACTGAATGGATGGAGCAACTCCATCGATTGTGGGCATAAACATATCCCACATGGGTCTATGAACTTCATTTCCAGCATCTCTAATGGGATCATTTATATTTCCACCGGCTTGATTTACATTACCCCCAGGATTCTCAACTTCACCAACCCCTCGTGGGTTTAGATTCTCATTATCTCTATTCATATTTAATGATAGTGGTCTGCTCTTTGCACTATAGTTGGAGAGTTTTGGATAATCTTGGTTTTTTAATCCTTGACGAAATGTTCGCTAGGTTCGGGTCAAAATCAAAAGCTTGATTTTTTCTGTGCGGGTCATACACTGAATCAAAGATCAATAAAGTTGAAATGAATATTAATATAAAGAATTAAAAGAACTAGATTAATAACGATTGGGTTTTCCTAATATTGTCAATTTTAAATCCCCGGAACGGCGCCAAAACTTGATGCGTTCCATCTGAGTGTAACAATTAATTCCACTAATTCTTTCCTAACATCAGATTAACAATAGGCAAGTGTACCTATCAATTGTTATAGGAATGAATTATGGGTCGTATTCCTTGGGATCCTGACAATTACTATTACTCGCCTATCAATCATTATCTAGCAATCAATTTAATGTATGTTTAATTATTAATTAATTAGTAATTCTAATTTTAACTATATTAACTACCAATTTTTATCACAATGACATATAAAACATAATTTTAATAAATAATTAACACAATATACAGAAAGATTACTCATCATATTAACAGGATTTAACTAAATTCATCCGTAAATTACTTATCTGTAGAATTCTTAATTCATGACCATTATTCTCATAATAGATCAATCCTAATCCTAATTGTATCTACTAGAATCTCTTCTAAGTTAATAGCCAATTCAGAATTGCATTAAAGCTCTTATTATCCTCAAATTCTTTGAAAACATGCAGCAAACTTCTTATTAACATCTTATCAACAAGAGTAGTTTGTTCTAGTGCCTTAGATCTACTCGGGAATTGTTTCTCAACCTTTTCCAATGAGATCTGATGTAGGAATATGTCGTGCATACAAATTCCTAACTTATTTGAAGACCCAACACTAAAAATTCGTAATTAAACAGATTATAACAGATATATATATGCTTCTGTTAATACAACTTCGTAATAACTTAATCACTACTATTCATACTGACATATAAACACAAACGTATAACAAACATAATAGATTCAATGACAAGAAAAGAGAAGAAGTAAAACCCCTTTTTAATGACTATGAAGTGGTTGTACAAAACGAATTCTGGATCCAATGACTTTCTCAAGTTTTCTTGGAATCGACTTCTCTCTTCTAAGTTCTTTCTAAAAATATCATGTGTTCTTTTAGAACGAATCACCCCTTTTTATATTCTATAGGGGTCGTGTTTAAAAACACGACCTTTTACTAAAACAAACTAACAGTCATACTGTTTCAAGAAGACAATATGACCATTTCTAAAAGTCAGACCGTACAATCTCTTTTCTTGAAATATACATTTTGTACGGTCGTACAAGAGGGAGTGCTAAGTACTGGAAGTCAAACTTCAAGCTTGTACGGGGTTGCAACATAGATCTCCTTCAATTACTTCTTCATCACACATGTACGGCCGTACATGTTGAATTTGCTCCGAAATTTCTTGGTGCACGGGCGTACAAGACCCGTACCAGCCACTGGCTTGCATTTTTTCATTGAGAGTTGTACGGCCGTACATCAAGTCTCCTTCTATGCATCCTTGCTGCTTTGTTTGAATATTGATTGGATTCTCCACATTTTCCTCTTATATTACAATTATGTTCAAAATTGACCTGAAATATATATGTACACCAATTAAGCACCTTATCTATTAAGAATCCATCAATTATATTATAAAATAGACCCAAATTTGTCAATTAAAATGATGATAATTTATACCTATCAAATATCCCCACACTTAAGCCTTGCTTGCCCTCAAGCAAGAAGCTGATAAAAACAATTGAAAATTATATAGCACTCATGGTGTTACTATTCCAATGCTGGGGATTTAAGGATTTTATTCTATCTGTTCTTAAGTAATTTATTCCTTAGGCTAGAGTTTCAAAGCTAATCATAATAAGTCAGTCTTTACTCTCATTATTTAAGTTAGATTTTTAACATAAAAATAAACACATGACCACAATTACTAACTTGAATATTTCATCTCTTATTTCATTAAGTTCCAAAGTGGATACTACCACCAACCATTGGATTTAATTCCTTAGTGACAGCATAGACATCAACCAACCCCTTGAATTTCTCTCCTTTATATATATTTTTCTCTCCTTTAATTTATGACCTTTTTTTTTTTTTTTTATGAAAGGAGAGAAAAATTAACAAAATTGGAGAAATCATCAAGTGAAAAGTATCATTTGAACTGTACACTAATGATAATTCATGAAAGTAATTTTCTACATGCTACTTAGTGGTAGTAATAATTATTGATAATATACTTGTAGTCATATGTTATTTAGATGTAAAATTCTGAATTAAAGCATGAGTAAGACTGCCCCATAATGATTTCACATTGCTACTATAGCCTTAGAAACAATTGCATCTTTAACTTCTAAAATCTTCATTATTCCAGCACTATTAAAATGAAATCATCAACACCACAACAAAACAGCTTTCATTACTTAAGTGTGAGAAAAGCATTCATTATCATCATTCAAGACAAACACTTCATTTAGCATGCTTGCATGCTCCCTTTCCCACACTTATTAAAGACATTGTCCTCAATGTCTCACTAGGTTAAAAGGAAAGATAAACAAAGTAAAAATAAGAAGTGAACTCCCCTGAGTTTTGTAGGCCGATTTTGTTTCCGAAAGTGTCTTTACATTCATGGAATTCCAGCATGTACATCATCCAAAACCATGATCAAAATGAAAGACTGTGCCATCAATACGACACTAAGCAAAACAAACAAAAGCATTAAACATAAATGAATGCATAAAATTAAAAGGAAAATCTAGGAATAAAATAAGTCTTTAGGTCCTGAAAAATAAAATAAAAATCAGAAATGTATTTGGACATCTTCTTCTTCTTCATCATCCGACTCCTCTTCATCATCCGTTTCACCTTCTTCTTCTTCACCTCCTTCCTCCATCTCCTCATCACCAGAGGATTCAGCCTCAGAGCTTTCATAAGTCTCTCCTACTTTCAGAGCCTCTAAGTCCAAATCTGCTAGAGGATCCACTTGCTCAGGGATTGAAGGAAGATCTTCTTGGGGTACCGGTGGTGCACTAGTGCTTGGAAGGTCCTCACTCGGTTGCTCAGGTCTGGAGGCCCCGCTAAAACAAGAGGAGATGGCTAATCCTGCATGCTCAGCCAATTTTGTTAGCAGATTTATGATAATATTTTGGTTCTTTTTAATCTCTGCTACATCGGCCTTGATAACCGCCACATCCGCCTCCAAATGTGCTAAATTGCCGACTGAGAAACTCGAGTGGGATGCTAGCTGTGGCTGAGCTCCGGTGCCTCAGCATCAAAACAAGGATCATCAACCTTAGCGGTTCCCCATTGCTGAAATGGAGCATGTGTGATCCCTTTTGATTGTGCCACTCCGTCTTTTGGTTTTTGTGAAGAACTTTTGGGCCAAAGCTTCAAATTCTTCAAAATACGGGTGATCATTTGCCCCACATATATGCCATTCATCTTGGACCCGGCTTGGCGTTGGATTGCATAGGCAACTAATACGCCAACATTGACCTTGTAGGACCGAATAGCACTTGTCAAAGGTAAAATATCTTCCTTTGTAACCGTACCCGCAGTGTCCATTTTGGAGTTTAGTGTCTTCGCCAAAATGTAATGGAACACCCGGTGGCTTGTCCAGATCATAGTGGATGCCTTGGTTCGGCTTGGTCTGAATACTTTTTCTCTTGAGATTGACCGCCAAACTTCCTCAATTGTAACTCCCGAAGGCATCAATATGGGCAACTTATTAAACTCTGGATCATTCATCTCTTCCTTTGTGTAAAGACCCGTAGCTTTTATGAATTTCCTCATTGAAATTGAGTGATATGCTCCAAATGCATAAAAATTTACTCTAAATTTCAACATTCGACCTATATTCCGCTTTTCTATAGAAAAGGAGGCAAGAAAAGCTAATGTTGTAACCTTGTAGGCCGTTTCTTGAAGACTAAAAAGTCTTAACCAAGCGGGGTCTTGCAGCAGTCTTCTCATTGCCGGCACCAATCCATATTCTTTCAGTACATCCCAGTCTAAAATCCCATTGGGTTTAATCACCTTCTTCTGATGAAATTGTTGGTAAGCCGGCTGGTGTTCCACTTTTAATCCTGGAGGGACTGGAACAGAAGCGCTAGATGGGCCGGCATTCTTTGCATATTTCATCCTAGGCCGCTTGGGTTGTTGAGTACTCTTTTGAGATGGTCTCGGGTTGCTTTTCTTTGGAGCCATACCTGGAAAGAAATAGATTGAAATTCTTCAATTAGTTTATTTTAGAAATATTCTAATAACCCCCTTAAACAAATTTTTATACTATAACAACTCTAGAAACTAACTGAAGATATGACTTAATATGCACCACTACATAATTCATCTTACCATTAGAGTGGTTATCCTTACATAAACATAAAGTAGCCTAAGTGTAGGATATCTATCAATTATTCCATCCTTCTTAACATGTAGTTATGAACAGGCCATGAAACAATGAATTCTTATTGAAAAAATTCAAATTGACAAGATGAGTCAAGCATAATATATAACTATGTAACTCAATTGACTGGAAATTGGCTTGTTCTAAGCATTGGCATTTCATCAAACATTTTATGAGCATGTTTAATTCGATTGAATGATATGATGAACTAACATTGTAACCTCTCCCTAATACATTCCAAACACAATAAGATTCATTCAAATCAACACACCTTATTCATGGGTTAAGACTTTCACATTTCGCATCAATGTAATCACTACCTAATATTAGATATGAATGTCACAATGTTAGGGTTTATATGAATCTTGTCGTTGAAAGTAGGGTTGATAAATCTCAATACACCAAAAAGCAATATACAACCCAATTGTATTAACATATAATGATCACAAAAGAAAATTATTATCCTAACAATGAATATGTATGAAACGGCTTAACCCTAATTTTAAGTAGAATGTAAAGAATGAGGCAAGTACTAAAAAAAATCAGTGGAGGAAGAATTCATACCTCTTCTTGGATCGAATGTAGTGGTGGTAAGGTAAAGATTTTGATAAAAATTCCTTATATCCCTTAGTATTCGAGTTATAGTGAGAGAGTGGGGAGAGACGAAGTAATGAAATGAGTGTTAAAATGAAATCAAACAGGGGATATTTATATATATGTCTATACAAACCTGGAAGTACGGCCGTACAAATTGAACAAACATAGCTTACTAAAGTGTTGCACGGCCGTGCAAGAGGCGTACTGGCTTCTGGTCTGGTGAAATGTCCCTTGTTTGATTGTGTACGCCCGTACACAAGGCCGTAGTGCTTGGAAATGAAAACAAATCCTTCGCATTTCATTATGTACTCCCGTACATAACCCCGTAGTAGACTCTGGAAATAGCTTATTCTTTTTATTGTATGATGTACGCCCGTGCATAAGGGCGTGCTGACCTCGGGTATCAATTTCAAATAAGCTTGTGCAAAATCACGCCCGTACATATGGGCGTACTGGCCTCTGTTACTCTTCAACCTTCCCTAACTAATATTGTACGCCCGTACATAGCAGCGTGATTTCTCCTTCTTTTTTTTTTTTTTTTTTTTTATATATATATATATATATATTTTCCACATGCATACTCATATACTCATAAACATACATATATATATATATAAGTCACACACACATAAATACATAGAAAAGTTTATAAACAAACATATAAGAATTATATAGAATTTATAATATTATATAACAATAACAATACATGCTAGTTTATTGTCCTAGCTTGACAATTGTAAATTCTTTCACAAACACTTTTCTATTTGGAGAAGCCTTAACTCCTCCCTGCCTTCATCCATTTCAACTTTTTCATGATAAATTTTTAATCTTTGACCGTTGACCTTAAAGGTTCCTTTCTCGGGTGTGTAACTTCTACTGTTCCATATGGAAAATCCTTGTCACGTGAAAGGGCCAGACCATCTAGATCTAAGCTTACCTGGAAATAATCTTAATCTAGAATTGTACAATAGCACCAAGTCCCCTTCCTTAAACTGTTTAGGGTACTTAATATGTGAATCATGTAATTTCTTCATTCTTTCCTTATTTAATCTATTGTTTTCATAGGCTAACAATCTCCACTCCTCTAGTTCATTTAGTTGGAATTTCCTATTCTTACCAGCAGCCTCTAGGTCCATATTCGCAGTTCTAATTGCCCAATAGGCTTTATGTTCAATTTCTACAGGTAAGTGACATGCTTTACCATATACTAACCTATAGGGAGTGGTTCCTAATGGTGTCTTATAGGCTGTTCGATATGCCCACAGAGCATCATCTAACTTCTCAGCCCAATCCTTGCGATTATGAACCACTGTCTTCTCTAATATTCTTTTCAATTCCCTATTGGAAACTTCAACCTGGCCACTAGATTGAGGATGATAAGGGGTGGCTAACCTGTGATGAACTCCATATCTTTTCAACACTTTCTCAATCTGACTATTGCAAAAATGAGTTCCTCTGTCACTAATTAATGCTTTAGGTGCTCCAAACCTTGAAAAGAGTTTCTTTAAAAATTTTAGTACTACCCGAGCATCATTAGTAGGTAAAGCTTGAGCCTCAACCCATTTAGAAACATAATCTACTGAAACAAGGATATACCTGTTACCATAGGAATTAGGAAATGGTCCCATGAAGTCGATCCCCCAAACATCAAAGACTTCACACTCTAAGATATAATTTTGGGGCATCTCATCTCTTCTTGAAATATTCCCAGTCCTTTGACACCTATCACATGAAAACACAAAAGAATTAGCATCTCTAAAAATATGAGGCCAATAAAACCCTGCTTCTAAGACTTTATGTGCTGTCCTATTAGCACTATAATGGCCTCCAGTGGGACCACTGTGACAATGGTATAGAATTTGTTGCCCTTCTTCATGTGACACACAACGCCTAATAATTTGATCTGCACATATCTTAAAGAGATAGGGATCTTCCCAAAAATAATATTTTAACTCAGAAAAGAACTTTTTCTTTTGGTAATGATCCAAATCTTGTGGAAGAACTTTTCCAACCAAATAGTTCGCTATATCAGCAAACCATGGAATTTCTTGATCTTGTACAGTAAAAAGATTTTCTTCTGGAAATTTATCATTAATCTCTTCCTCCTTCAAATCTTCCAAATATGGGTTATCTAACCTAGAAAGATGATCCGCTGCTAAATTTTCTGCTCCTTTTTTATCACGGATTTCTAAATCAAACTCTTGTAACAACAATACCCATCTTATTAGTCTTGGTTTAGCATCCGGTTTGGATAGAAGGTATTTCAAAGCTGAGTGGTCAGTATATACCACTACTTTTGATAAGATAAGATATGATCTAAATTTGTCAAAGGCAAATACTATAGCAAGCAATTCTTTTTCTGTTGTGGTATAGTTCTCTTGTGTAGAAGTAAGAGTTTTACTTGCATAGTATATTGGCTGGAAGTGCTTCTCCTTTCTTTGACCTAAAACAGCCCCTATTGCGGAATCACTTGCATCACACATAAGTTCAAATGGTAAATTCCAATCTGGAGCTACCATTATAGGGGCACTAGTCAACTTCTCCTTCAGAAAATTAAAAGCTTCCATACATTTTCATCAAAATTAAATGTAATATCTTTCTCTAACAACTTTGTCATTGGTCTTGCAATGTTCGAAAAATCTTTAATAAACCTTCTATAAAAACCTGCATGACCAAGAAAGCTTCTTATTGCCTTGACAGAAGTTGGTGGTGGCAATTTGGAAATTGCCTCCACTTTTGCTACATCCACTTCTATCCCTTTCTTTGACACTTTGTGACCCAACACTATTCCTTGTTGTACCATGAAATGGCACTTTTCCCAATTTAGCACAAGGTTGGTTTCCTCACATCTCATCAAAACCCTCTTCAAATTCAGCAAACATTTTTCGAATGAATCTCCAAATACCGAAAAGTCATCCATAAATACCTCCATCACATCCTCCACTAAATCCCCAAATATTGCTAACATACACCTTTGAAAGGTCGCAGGTGCATTACATAACCCGAATGGCATTCTACGATAAGCAAATGTACCATAGGGGCAAGTAAATGTGGTCTTTTCCTGATCTTCCGGTGCAATAGGAATCTGAAAATATCCTGACATTCCATCCAAAAAACAATAAAAATCATGACCTGCAAGTCTTTCTAACATTTGGTCAATAAAGGGTAATGGAAAATGGTCCTTCCGAGTAGCATCATTGAGCTTCCTATAATCAATACATACCCTCCATCCAGTCACGGTACGCATTGGAATAAGCTCATTTTTCTCATTGGGCACAACTGTCATGCCTCCTTTCTTTGGGACCACTTGAACCGGACTTACCCATGGGCTATCCGAAATTGGGTATATAAGTCCCGAATCCAATAATTTGACCACTTCTTTCTTAACTACTTCTTTCATATTTGGGTTTAGCCTTCTTTGAGGTTGCACCACTGACTTAAATCCTTCTTCCATTGAGATCTTATGAGTGCAAAAGGAGGGACTGATTCCTTTTATATCAGAAATCTTCCATGCTATTGCCTTCTTGTGCTCTTTGAGCACAGAAATTAGTTTCTCCTTTTGGCATGAATTAAGTTCCGAAGATATAATCACCGGTAACTTAGAGTCATTTGCAAAAAGGCATACTCCAAATATGAAGGTAGTTGCTTTAACTCCAATTCAGGGGGGTCTTCTACTGAAGGTTTTAACCTATCTATATGGTCTCGGTATTTCCTCAACTCCAATTCCTTCTTTTGTTCATCACAGCGTTCCAATTGAGCAATAATCTCTTCTACTCCATCAATTGCATTAATTTCACTTCCTTTGACAAACACAACTCCAAGGAATCTGTACTCAAAGAATCTTGCAGAAAATCAGAAACGGTTAGTTCAAAAGAATCAATTGCAAAGCAAGTATCATCACCATTCATAGATTTTCTGAAAACATCTGGCATTCGGATCACCATCTCTTCGCTTCCAACCCGAAGAACTAATTTCCCATCTTTGACGTCGATAACAGCACCAGCTGTTGCTAAGAATGGCCTCCCCAATATAAGTGGGACTTCTATATCTTCATCCATGTCCAGAACTACAAAATCTGCAGGAAAAATAAAATCGTGAATTTTAACCAAAACATCTTCCACTACTCCCTTAGGAAATCGCATAGATCTATCAGCAAGTTGTATACTCATTCTGGTACTCTTGGGTTCACCTAGATTTAATCTTTTAAACATGCTATAGGGCATGAGATTTATACTAGCCCCAAGATCTGCTAATGCTCTTTCAACCGGTAAATTTCCTATCAAACAAGGAATAGTAAAACTACCCGGATCCTTTAGTTTCCTAGGTAATTTGTTTAAAATAACAGCAGAACACTCTCCACCTAAGGTGACAGTAGATAGTTCTTCCAACTTCCTTTTGTTAGATAGGAGTTCTTTGAGGAATTTAGCATACTTAGGCATTTGTCCTAAAGCTTCTACTAGTGGAAGGTTAATGTGCAACTGTTTAAAAAGTTCCAAGAACTTTTTGTATTGTTCATCATCCTTATCCTTCCTAAATCTAGATGGGTAAGGTAATTTTGGATGAAATTCCTTTGGTTTTTCAGTAGGTAAACTCCTCTCTATTAATTCTTCCTTTTCATTCACTTGTTCCCCACTTTCTATACCAACTTCCTTTTCACTCTCTTGATTCCTTGCTGAACCCTGTAATTCCTTACCACTTCTAAGTGTCACAACCTTAACTTGCTCCTTAGGATTTTGCTCAGTGTTACCCGGCAATGATCCTGGAGTTCTGTCCGACATTAATTTAGCCAGTTGACCAATCTGTTGTTCTAAGTTATGAATAGAGGCCTCATGATTCCGATGGCGTGCATCAGAAACTTGAATAAACTGTGTCAAAGCATCATCAACATTAGTCTTCTTTTCAGGTGGTGGTAACGCAAGACGTTGCTGTGGTGCTTGTAATTGCTGTGGTTGTGGCTTCTGAAATCCAGATGAAAAGTTTGACCTTTGTGCATTCTGATCTCTCCATGAGAAGTTAGGATGATTCCTCCAACCGGGATTATAAGTATTACTATAAGGATTATAATTCCCGACTTCTCTATTTGTTCTATTAATAAAGTTCAGATCTTCAATACTTGAACCTTCTTCAGAAGCATGAAAATCTTCCATTGAACTCACAAAAGAATCACTTTGGGGTAAAGCTTCCATGCTTGCTTTCATTTTACTCATCTGAGATGTAAGTGATGCCACTTGTGCCTTTAGTTGAGAAACTGACTCGGACTCATACATTGCAGCGACGGGTCGAAGATTGTTCCGTTCACTATGCCAACTGAATGTATTCCTTGCCAATTCTTCGATTAAATCATAAGCCTCAGGAGCACTTTTCTTCATCAAACTCCCACCAGCTACTGAATCGATCATTGTTTTCTTTTGGTCTCCTAATGATGTATAAAATATCCTGACCAGATCGTGCAATGAAATTCCATGGTGAGGGCACGACGAAGAAATTCTTTAAACCTTTCCCACGATCATAAAGTGATTCTCCTTCATACTGACGGAAGGAAAATATCTCATTTCTTAATTGAATCGTCTTATTAGGTGGGAAAAATTTCTCTAAAAACCTCTGAGCCACTTGATTCCAACTCGTTAATGAATGAGGAGGCAATGACTCCAACCAACTTCTCGCCTTGTCCCTTAGTGAAAAGGGAAACAATAATAGGCGTATTGATTCATTTGGTGTTCCATTGGCCTTTATAGTAGCACATATTTGCAAGAAATTCTTCAAATGAGCATGCGGGTCTTCTGAAGCTCCTCCCCCAAATTGATTTACTTGTACCATTTGAATCAAAGCAGGCTTTAACTCAAAATTATTTGCATGAATTGGAGGATACTGAATGGATGGAGCAACCATCGATTGTGGGCATAAAACATATCCACATGGGTCTATGAACTTCATTTCCAGCATCTCTAATGGGATCATTTATATTTCCACCGGCTTGATTTACATTACCCCCAGGATTCTCAACTTCACCAACCCCTCGTGGGTTTAGATTCTCATTATCTCTATTCATATTTAATGATAGTGGTCTTGCTCTTTGCACTATAGTTGGAGAGTTTTGGATAATCTCTCTGGTTCTTCTTAATCCTTGACGAAATGTTCGCTCAGGTTCTGGGTCAAAATCAAAAAGCTTGATTTTTCTGCTGCGGGTCATACACCTGTAATCAAAGATCAATTAAAGTTGAAATGAATAATAATATAACAGAATTAAAAGAAACTAGATTAATAACGATTGGGTTTTCCTAATATTGTCAATTTTAAATTCCCCGGCAACGGCGCCAAAAACTTGATGCGTTCCATCTGAGTGTAACAATTAATTCCACTAATTCTTTCCTAACATCAGATTAACAATAGGCAAGTGTACCTATCAATTGTAGTATAGGAATGAATTATGGGTCGTATTCCTTGGGATCCTGACAATTACTATTACTCGCCCTATCAATCATTATCTAGCAATCAATTTAATGTATGTTTAATTATTAATTAATTAGATAATTCTAATTTTAACTATATTAACTACCAATTTTTATCACAATGACATATAAAACATAATTTTAATAAATAATTAACACAATATACAGAAAGATTACTCCATCATATTAACAGGATTTAACTAAATTCATCCGTAAATTACTTATCTGTAGAATTCTTAATTCATGACCATTATTCTCATAATAGATCAATCTAATCCTAATTGTATCTACTAGAATCTTCTAAGTTAATAGCCAATTCAGAATTGCATTAAAGCTCTTATTATCCTCAAATTCTTTGAAAACATGCAGCAAACTTCTTATTAACATCTTTATCAACAAGAGTAGTTTGTTCTAGTGCCTTAGATCTACTCAAGGGAATTGTTTCTCAACCTTTTCCAATGAGATCTGATGTAGGAATATGTCGTGCACTACAAATTCCTAACTTATTTGAAGACCCAACACTAAAAATTCGTAATTAAACAGATTATAACAGATATATATATGCTTCCTGTTAATACAACTTCGTAATAACTTAATCACTACTCATTCATACTGAATATAAACACAAACGTATAACAAACATAATAGATTCAATGAACAAGAAAAGAGAAGAAGTAAAACCCCTTTTTAATGACTATGAAGTGGTTGTACAAAACGAATTCTGGATCCAATGACTTTCTCAAGTTCTTCTTGGAATCCGACTCTCTCTCTCCTCTAAGTTCTCTTTCTAAAAAATATCATGTGTTCTTTTAGAACGAATCACCCTTTTTATATTCTATAGGGGTCGTGTTTAAAAACACGACCTTTTACTAAAACAAACTAACAGTCATACTGTTTCAAGAAGACAATAATGACCCATTTCTAAAAGTCACGACCGTACAATACTCATTTTCTTTGTAAATATACATTTTGTACGGTCGTACAAGAGGAGTGCTAAGTACTGGAAGTCAAACTTCAAGCTTGTACGGGCGTGCAACATAGATCTCCTTCAATTACTTCTTCATCCCACAATGTACGGCCGTACATGTTGAATTTGCTCCGAAATTTCTTGGTGCACGGGCGTACAAGACCCCGTACCAGCCACTGGCTTGCATTTTCTTCACTTTGAGAGTTGTACGGCCGTACATCAAGTCTCTTCTATGCATCCTTGCTGCTTTGTTTGAATATTGATTGGATTTCCACATTTTCCTTCCTTATATTACAATTATGTTCAAAAATTGACTGAAATATATATGTACACCAATTAAGCACCTTATCTATTAAGAATCCATCAATTATATTATAAAATAGACCCAAAATTTGTCAATTAAAATGATGATAATTTATACCTATCAATACACGTGGGCAACAAGGCATATAGTTTTCTGGGAACTATATATTGAATGGATTTGTGCCCTCCATTCGGGGTTTGGTGATTATGTAACCTCAAAACAAGTAGTTTTAGTTAAAAAGATTTATGCTCTCAATCAATATCGCCAAGCATATGAAGTCTACTTGAATTGAGCTTTGCTTTCGGATCTTCCGCCAAGCATTTCCTTAACGCCGCCAAGCAATCGCTTTCGGACACTCCGTCAAGTGTTGCTTTCGACATGAGCTTACTATCCTTCTCACCCAAGGATAATAACCTAATGCAATGTGACTCACTTCATGGTATGCATGAACCCATTTATTTATGATATCATAACATTATTATTATCAAATTTAAGGCAATCAAAGAATCTCATGTAAAGCAAGTGTTATACTAAAACAAACATTTAAATCAATTCCGGCCTCGCTATTCTTAGGATTCTTTCAAGGAATTTATATTAATACATATCCATTTGTCTTTTCCTAACTCTATTGCAACTAAATTACAAGCACAACAAGTATAGTATTTAAAGGAAATAAACTCACGATGCCATGTCGACTATTCTTCTATACGGATGAGTCGTTCACACACTCCACTTAATCGAAATAATTCTCGAGATATAGGTATCCTTCCTCAGAGTCACCTAGCCAAAGAAAATACCCATAATGAGTATTTCTTGATGTTTTTCTTGAATTTTGACAAAAACAATGTCATGAGAACGTCAAAGTTCGTATAAAGGAGAGTTCCAATTTAAATGGTCATAACTTGGTCATTTTAACTCGGAATCGCGCATATAATATACCGATTTCTACCTACTTGAAAAGATCTATTCATTTCTAAAACTATTTTTGTCAAACTAAACTATTTAGACCCCGAAACGGTGGCGATAAACTTCACCACGAATTTTCTAACTCAAAAACAATTTTAGTTCAATTATTTAAAATTTGCTTGATAAATACTTAGTTATCTATATAGTTGAAAAATTCTCTTTTTATTGTTACTTAGCATATTTTATTCATGCTCAAGTGTTTGTTGTTCAATCATGTTTCTTGAGTAAATAATATCGGTTTGGAGTTTTAGAAAAACATAGTTTACAAGAATTCATTTTGTAAATCTTTTGAAATGAATATTTTGTTTCTTTTGTTTTCTAAGGATGTTTTATGTTTGCTTTATTATTTTTAAATAAATTTTTTTTGAAAATAAATTTTCTTCTCTCTAAGTTTTTTAGTGCTATTTTTTTCTTATTTATTTTTCCTATACAATTTTCTTTGTCTATTTGTTTGTAAAGATCTTTATTTGAAAATTCCTCACCCTTTCCTTATGTTATGTTTTTCATAGAAATCATTCTTGTACCAAAATTTATTTTCTTTATAAAAACAAAGTGGAATAATAAGTGATTTAAGAAGCTTTTCATAGCAAAAGTAGTTTCTAAAATTATAGTGGGTTTTTTTTGTAACTTGAAAAGAAATAACTTTATTTTTGTTAAACCATAGATCTTATACTTCATATAAACTTATTTCTAAGTGTTAAAATCTATTTTTTGTCAATTATTTTTAGAACTTGAAATTTTTGGACAACAATTTAAATGAACATGAATTATGAGAAATAATAACAAACAAAATAACATAAATAATAAAGTCAAGTATTGGGAGTCTTAGCTTGTTCAAGGCTCCCAAGACTAAGAAGTAGACTAGTCCCAAAGTAAAAATAAAATAAAATAAAATAAAAGAAAGAAAATTTGTTTTGACTTGATGAGGATAAGTCTAAGACTATAGACTAGTCTTAAAATAACAAGGAATAAATAAATTGCAATGGAATAAATAAATAAATTGCATTGCATAAAATAAATAAATTGCAAGTGAGCTTATATGCTCTAAAAAATATGTATATATATATATAGATAATAATACTTAGAATATATAATAATAATAATAATAATAATAATAATAATAATAATAATAATAATAATAATAATAATATGAACAAACATAATAACATAAACATAAATAGATTTTCATGAACAAGAACTATACATGAACATAGTGTAGCTTCCATAACATTTAGTCCTTGGAAACTCACACTATGGTCATGTAAAGTTACATGACATGAGAAGAAGAAAACAATAGGAAATGGTTACCTAAAGAAGACTTAGATAGTGTTATGTGGTTTTGGTTTTGTTATAGGTGGAAGTTGTTTTGAAATTATTTTGAGAGAGTTTTGGGAGGATATTTGGAGAGAGTTTTGAGAGAGTTTTTGTAAGGAATTTGTGGGTAGTAATTGTGTGAAAGAAGTAAAAGATGAGGGGGGTATTTATAGGAAATGAGGAGTGAATTTTTGTGTGATTAAATAAAAGAAAATTGAAACAAATTGAGGGAGAGGGAAGGCATGGGGCGTCGGCCATACATAATGGAGGGGGGAAGAGGACTTTTATTTTGTATTTTTATGGATTAAAAGAAGTAATAAGTAAGATAGAGTGAAATAAAGTTATGGGAAAAAGTAAAAAGTAAAGGTTATAGGTTATGGTGTTTGTAAGAGTAGGTATAAGAAAAAGTAAGATAAAAGAATAGTATAGAGTAGTAATAAATAGTGTAATGTAAAGTAGATATGACTAATAAAGTACCGATAGTAAGAAATACGAGTATAATTGCGATATCTGTTATTTTTACTTGCCGAAAAATTATAAAACCGATATTTTTGAAAACCTTATATTTTTATGAGTCTAACGGTATATTCAGAATATTTTACTATTCCGAGCTCCGGGACACGTTTTTCAAGAACTGTGTCGATCGGGTTCGAAATGAGTTGTGGTTTTACTAATCTGATTTATGCTTCTTAGATAATTACGTACTATTCTATATTCTAAACTCCTATTTACTCTTACTGAGTTGCTTATTCGGGATTATCAGACTTAAGCTATCAGTCTAACTAGGGTTTTGTTGACCTTTAGAGTTCCGGTTGACTTCCGGTTTAGGGTTTTTAGGCTAAACCGATTCCAAAAATTTGGGGTTTACAAAACCTATTTTCAAGAAGTAAAAAGGATATAAATATGATAAGTTCAAAAACAATGGATTTTATCAACAACTTAAAAAGATGATTTATTTTCAAATAAAATTAGTAAAGAAAATTAAAGACCAAGTTTTAGAAATAAAACTTATCCTTAAGAAGTTAATAAATAAAAATATAAGAGGAAAGAGACTTATTTATTAAAACCATTTTAAGGAAAATATATAACTCAAAATAGGTTATCAACAACTTAATAAAAAAATTTTGGAAACTTTATTTTTTATCACTAGAGGCAAAATTGTAAAAGACCAAAGTTAAGGAAAAAATTTAATTATTTCAGAAAAGAAATTAGAAAAAAAAGAATATACTCATTACATAACCTAAGAAAATTATAAATTCCTCCAAACACTTAGAAAAGGAATTTGTTAAGATTCAATTTTCAACATCTTAAGATAAATTATCTTAAAAAAATTAATCGTTAAGACAAACACCATTAAATTTTGCATAAAATATGAGTCCATATATATGTATTCAAATGATTTTTCAACCCTATAAGTATTTATATTTTTGCTAAATGATTTTTGAAATCATGAAAAGTTTGAAAACGATGTTTTAAGGGTTGGGAATTTCGTGACAGATTCTGTACCGATTCTTTCATGACCCAAAAACTTTTTATATAAAAATAGCCTTAGAATAGATAGATCTTTCGATTAGGTAAAAAATGGTATATAATATGTGAAATTCCGAGTTAAAATGAGCAAGTTATGGCCATTTTAAGTTGGAATTTTCTTTTATACAAATTTTGACGAACTTGGTAGAATAGAATTACAAGTTTAAGTAGAACTTCCAAGAAACACTTATTTTTGATATTCTCTAGTTTAGGAAGCATGGAGACCGAGTTCCATGTCGCGAGGATTATCTTGACTAGAAGTATCCCGCAATAACGAGTGAGTTTATTTCTTCCAACTGCACTTATGATTTTGCTTGTAAAATTAGTGGTATTAGAATTAGGAAAAGATAAAATGGAAAAATATGCATGTGCTTTATATACTTGGTTGAAAGTATGATTAAGTATATCGCGGGGGAATTGTTCATAATGAAATATTGATATAGTATAAGAATGATGTCTTACTGCAAATTCTATGAATCACCCGTAAAATATTTAATCAGCCATGGGTACTTAAATTAAATTAAATTCATCATATCATTGGGTGAGTTTATTAAATTTATTACTATACCTTGGTGGGACAAAGGCTTAGTAAGGTCATCATAGAGTCTAAATTTATAAAGCAATAAAGAGTCGCTTGAAATTTAATGGTAGTAAGAA
>JAMXBD010002313.1:0-212039 GCA_024138025.1 Combretum micranthum | reverse complement strand
TCAATTCAAAAATGTCACGAAACATGGCCCTATATTAAAAATTAGAAAAAAAAAGGTACATAGAATATAAATAAAATAATATTACCTCAGAAGTGACAAGGACCATAACCGTTTGATGAATTAATGTGAAAATGTTTTTATATGGAAAGAAACAATCATGGAATTGGCTAAAACTGTTTTGCTACAACTTGGAATCAAGAGTTTGGCTCCCTGGGTTTATGTCTTTTTTATACTACACTGGAAAGTGAAGTGGGAAAAGGAAAAAAAAAAATACATATAATCATATAATAATATTATGAGTATGTTGCGTATATGATATTAATAAAAAAATCAAAAGATAGTTCAATTTTAAATAAAAAGTGAAGGCTACAGGACAAAAAAATTGAACAGAGGATCAAGAACAACCTGTATAATAGAGGCACTTTGCCACTATGCTTCTCTGTTGAACTTGCACGTCAGCTATTCCCTTATTTCCAGACCCAGTTTCTTGTCAAAGGCCCTGTTAATCTCTCCCCCTCTCCCTCTTCCTCTCCTTCTCTCTCCCACACCCTGACAAACATGTAATAGAGAGCTTACAGGCCCTTTTTCCAACTAACAATAGAATAGACAACCTTAACTTTTATGAAAATTTTTTATTGGAAGTAAATTCCGGATTCTACTAGGTAGAAAATAGGTTTTATTTATTATTTGTTTTTTGAAAACGATGGTTTTGATTTTCTATGTGCAAGCTCTGGATTTCTTCCGTGTTGGTAAATCAATAAAAGAGACGCTGTACACGTAGTAACGTTTGCTGCTGGTACTCTTCTACTTTAATTAATATTTGCTATTTTAAAAGAAATTTGGAAAAGTAAAATACATTAATATGATTAATTTGTTTACAATTTTTTTCAATAGACAAAATTCGTGTTCCTTAATAAATTTTTTTTATGTCACGATTATTGTAACCAATTGGCATGAAGACCTTCCTCTCTCAATTGGATTACTCTCGATTAAATCATCCATCTCTAAAGTTCTAATAAATAGTATTTAACCCAAAATTATGTTAATGGGTTTCTTTTTCTTTTAAATAAGTACTTGGTATATCTTTTAAAATATTTTTAAAATACTATGTATAAATATTAAATTGAAAAATTTAGTCATAGATTTATAGACATAATCGTTAATATTTTACTTTTCTTCTTCTATGTATCATAAAGTAAAACTTAGCATTATCTTGGGCATTAAAATATGTAAATCTATATTTTTAAGTCGAGGAGGGATTTTGGTGTCCATTTTTTTTTAAGCTATTAAAATCACAAATCAATCTTTTTATATAATTGTATTTTTAATTTTTTCCATATTTTATATGCTTATTAATTAATTTAATAAAGGCTATTACGTTTTTAGTAACTATCCCATTGAAAGAAAAAAAAAATGTAAAACCGACCACTATTCACACAACTCTCACAACTCACAGGCCATTGTCCCACACAACAGCCATGTTGTTCTTAGGATAAGGATCTCTCACGGTTTATTTATTAATTTTAATTTTAAATCGTGTTAGTTTGATATCTTTTTTGTATTAACTAAATTTAATTTTTATACATCTTATACAATTTTACTAATCTCATTTCTTCCATTAAATGTTTTTCTCCAATAACAATATCATTTGCTCTCTTTTGTATGATTAGTCATCAATGCTATCAGATATGATGCAATTGCATTTATTATTTAAATTAGTAGCATTTTATATAAGTTGACTATATAATTATTTATAATATATTCTTTCGGTGTAGTATGGTCCATGTGTTTTGCCCAGTGTTTATATATAGAGAGAGGGAGGAGGGGAGACGGCAAGAGAGAGAGAGAGAGAGATCGACATTTTTTCGTTCCTTGTCATGGTAGTTATTGACAATTAAGTGTTTTGGTGTAGATCACAAACTCAAATAATGGATAAACAAAATAGATAAATGCACAGTAGTTATACTGCTGAACTTTTTTTTTTTTTTGTCTCAAATATATTTATATCAATCATATTAATATATTATAAAAAAATAAAAAAGAAAAGCATAAACAATTATAGAATTTGTTACAACAGATCAAATATTAATATATGATTGCGAATTTATATTCGAATAAGAAAGATCAAGATACTATATAGGAATGCAACCAGGACAGATATACTAAAACCCGAACCTACCCTATAGGGTTTTTGTCAATGAACCCAAAACCCATTAGAAAAACCCTACAGGATACCCAAACTCGATACCCGATATAAAATTAGAATCATTGCACAATAGAATATTTAAAAACATCATATAAATTTTTTTCTATTTTCGATCCGTTCCCACTTTAACAGTCAAGATAAAAAAACTCTTATCATTACTCATGCAATTTTCTTTATAAAATCCCAACCATTTTCATGAAAGAAAATCAATGAATGAAATAGTGCGGCAACGAGAGTGAGAGGCTTGAATTTGAGGAGAGTGAGCCAAAACCAAGACTAAAAGTGGAGATCATAGAATATTGTCTACTATCCTAGGGTTTTTTTACTTTTTCTAAATGATTTAATAAAAAAATAGTTTTACAAATAATGAAGCACAGCTAGTTAAATTCAAAGACTGAAGCTAAACAAAATATATATTTATATATTTAAACGGATTCGGGTTTTCTAACGGGTTTTATGCTTGTCTCAAAACCCATCCCAAACCCTATAAGGTATTTATCGGATTGATGGATCGAGTATCCTATAAAAACCTGCCCACTTACACCCCTAATACTATACCACATAAACCTTTTTCTCCTCTCTGTTGCCACCCAACTTTGCTATGGAATCCGTGTTTGACACATATTGATCTTATATTAATTTGTTACCTTCATGTTATTTCTATTTTTAATTTTTATTTCCATCTTTAGATGCACCCCTAAATATATTGCCATAAGTAAGGCTAATTATCATATATGTATAATCATAAATTTGCATTTATTAGTATCCACTTATTTATTTATATATAACACATAGTTGGCCAGGAACAATAGACATGTATATAGAACAAGCTCGAAGGAAAAAGGAAAGGTCGGATATCTGTAACCTGCCAAGAAGGAAAGTTTTTATGGCTTTTGTTTCCAAGAGAAGAGTACTAATAATAGACAAGCTGCAATGAATGTCCAATTTTTTTAACTTAAATTTCGCAGTAGGAGTAAAATTGTTCACAGGAATAGGAAGGGACATTCACATTGAATTCATGTTGTTTAGCTGTAATTGGAAAAGTATTTATATCTCTTTTGAGTGGTTGAACACGTGTATGTCAGTTCTTTAATGCCTCACATTTAAAAATTGTGATAATATATTTACTTAAAGAAAATAAAAAATAAAAACCTCACATTTTTCACATACTATAGACTACATTTGTAATGACAATTACAAATCATAACATACCAAATTTTAGGTTTAACTTATGAAATATATGCATACGTGATATTGGTAAGTGTTAGTATCCAAATAAATTAGTGTCTGTTTGTTTCATCATATTATGATCAGTTCGACAAATATTTTTTATCGTTTTCAAACAGATATCTATTAAGAAACAAATAACGATGAAAAACTGATAGTTTTACTTATAAACATATAAAATAGATTTTTATTTTTTATTTTCTTTAAGTAAATATATTATCATAATTTCTAAATTAGCATATAAAATAGGTTATTTATATTTAAAAAAAAAAAACACATTCAATTAATGCAACTTTAAGAAATCGTGTACATTGCTTGTGGCATATTTATATGGGATTCACATATGAACATAATAATCGCATTAGGCAATTACGATTTACAAAGAAATCTGATAATGTGATTAGAACCTGTTCAACATGAAGCTGGAAAATGACTCAATTTATCTTGGATTATACAATAACTTAAGAATTATAGTAGTTGTCTTCGTTCATTTGTTGATGCACTTCATACCACTCTATGGTGCATCATAATTTGCCGTCGGCTAAAGGATGTTAATGCGGCAGCCAAGGAAGTTTGGCTTTATGTTGTGCATCCACAAAAAAGTATGCAATTTTAAATCGGTAATTTGATAATTATTTTCATGTGTAATTACTTTTTCAGCGGTCGATACTGTTGAGGGTGTTAGTTCTCAACCTAAGAAATCATGAAAATTTTTTAGGAAAAAGACAAAAATCACGTTCGATTTGTGATAAGTAGCGTAAAAATAGTGGGATATTGATTAATAAATTGTTTTCAAAATCAACCAAATGGTTTTGTGACTTGTGAGATGGCAAAAAGAAAAAATTTTATGCTTTCTTAAATTTGCATAAATTACCTTAAAACTTTAGCCTAACACCAAAATCATGTATTAAGAAAAAGAATTGTTGGTAATTTTAGATATGGTTTTTTTATATTACTAATCTAGTTTAATGGTTGGACTGCTTTTTGGCATCTTAGTTATTTTCCTTTTAAAATTAATAACTAGCCACCATGTGTGTGCTTTAAAAAATAAAATATAGATAACATGATGACATTTAATAATGGGATTAGAAAATTAATGCAGCAGGAGTGATATAAGAAAACTGCGTTTTGCCAAGTTAGAGTGGTTTATTTATTTTATATTTTTTGCTAGATAAGATAGTTATACGTTAAAAAAAAAAAAGAGCAATAAAAACAACAACAACAACAATCATTTTCTATTAAAATTTAAATTGGGGTAAGACAACAAAAAGAGTATCTCCGACTTTATAAATATTATTAATAAAACTCATGTGTCTATTTTATTTCATAACCGAAAAGTTCATATGTAATACTATTAAAAAACCATCCTATATAGTAATTGCAACTTGCCATAATTTTAACACAGTCTCCCAAATAGATGAATCCAATGAATTCTCTTTTCTATTGTAATAAGAAGAAAAAACACAACAAAAACCTACAACTTGGAGCTTGTCGGTAGCTTAATTTAATAAATAATATCAGCTCAATCTCCCAAATAGATGAACCAAATCGAATTCTCTTTCAATTATTGTTAAAAAAATTTATTAAATTACTCTAATGAGTTATCTTAATATCTTCCAAAAATACAAAAGTCGGATGTAACTTATTCCTATATGAACGCTACTCTCAAACAAATTCAATTACCCCATCCCTAAGGTTGTATTATATATTGGACAAAAGGAATATAGATCTTGCAAGTATATCATAGTATTAATTAAGTAAATATAGAAATTATAATTAGTATACTTAATTATATAACATTTCTAGAGCAACTAATATGGTGTTCACTAGTACTATTTTAAGCTCAACTAAACTATAGCTACTATTTATTTATTTAATTTGTTAGCTGGTTTTGGGCATTGTAATTTCTTAGCTGGTTACAATTTTATTTTATTACTCAATGAAATGTTCCATAAGAGTAACATTTAAGGTCTGTTTGAATTGTTTGTTTCTCATGTATATTGTATCTAAATTTTATGTGTAAAAGTATATGATTTACAATTATATTTTATATGTATTTAGTCTATTTAATGTTACCATGAGAATTGCCATATGTTTTCATCTATATGCATTTCTTGATAGAAAATTTATTAGAAAAAGTTTAAAAAAGAAATATCTATCATTTGTCGGATGCCAAACGGATCCATGTAAATTGTAAAATTAAATAGTGTGATTTTTGGAAATATTCATTGGCATATACTCTGAATATAGATAGCATCGAGAAAAGACACCTAACTCAGAATTTCTTATGCGCAGATCTTGGACCTATATAAGCCAATCTGCCAATGTTTTTCATTTTTCTACACTAATTTACCTGTATTATGGCCTAAAAGACAAAAACCTCAATGCCTCACCAACTTCCAATGGCGATCATGTTACTACATACATAAACTTTTCAATAAAAATAAATAAATAAAACATAAAACATCTATATTTTTTTTTTCGGTCTTATGACAGAAAACCTCAACATTAAGTAATTAATATATCCCCTAATTTGAATAAAAAATTCAGACTTTCATACTTACATAGTTGTACTCAAGTGTGTCAGAATCATTGCCGTTAATTAATATTTGTAAAATGAAGTATAACTAATTTCCAGGGTATATACTCCTTTTGTTTTCTCTTTTGACTAAAGTTATAAAGCTCTTAATAAAATAGTTCTAATAGTATAGCAATGAAATCATACACAACTTATAATTTCAAAACTCAAATTCTGTTTGAACTCAAATATGTTTGAAGTTTTGAGCTTAGTCTCAATTTGTAGCAACACTAAACAAGTTCAAACTCGACTCAATTAAGCTTATTTGGACTTTATTTCTTTAAGAATTATTACTAGAGAAAAACTGAGTTCTATAAACACAAATTTTTGTTTCCAAAAGTAAAATTATGACATAAAAATTATCATCCTGGTCCTATTTGTAGAGATAAAACTTTTCAGTTTTTTTTACTAATTGTCCATTGTAGAATTTCTATCTCTAAAGGTTAATTTTCTTGTAATGTATTTTTTTTATTTAAATTAATATTATAATTGAAACATGATAGTATTAGATTAATATCCAATTGAGTTTAGTTCGATCAAACTTTCAACCTACTCAAACTAAGATAAAACTCGATAGACTATATAAGTAGTTTGAGTTGAAAACCGACTCACCTATTATTTAGTTGAATCCACATAAGTATTTAGTTGAATTTGAGTAGTTTACAAATAACTTAATTCATTTACCATAATAGCATTACCTTTGCATGCCGGCAAAAGATACGAGGTTGCCTTTGTTTTTTTTTTTTTTTTTTATCATTACGTGTCTGTAAAAGCTTACATTAAAATTATGCATATATATCATGTCATGGAATCTTATTTCGTGGGTTGTAACTTTGTGGTGGGGGCCATTATTGATGATTAAGAGCTAATGGGTCCGTCCATGATGATGATATTGAATTAGTAGTTTGTTCGTTTATTAATTGTTTTTTCCCTTTGTGCCTCTCCAAAGAGGTGGTTATTTGAATCGTGCAGTTTTTCTAAATTGTGCTAATGAAGGTGTTACTTGTGGGTCCTTGCAGATGCTAGGTCCCTTTCTCCCCCCCCCACCCCACCCCCCCCCCAAAAGGTCCTATTGCTAATATTTCAACACTGTGTTTGGCAATTTGGAATACGGATGAAGTCAGCTGTTTATTGAAGAGAAGAGAAATAGAAAGAAATGTTGTTTTGGAATACATTGCAAATGGAAAGAATAATGTGCTTCACTTTCTCTCCAAGATTAGAGGGAGTGAAAGAGTGGAAGTGACATAAAGTTATTAAAATTTCCTTTAGAAAAGAGAAAATTTAAAATGGTAATATATAACAAAAGTGGGATTTGGTAATAGTATTATGTTTTTTTCTCTAATCTAATTTCCTTTGTCCTTACCAAATACGAGAGAAGAAAAAAATTTCCACCAATTTCTTTCCATTTCCACCATTTATATCTAAACAAGATAAAATTTTATTTTCCTTTAATTTCCTTTCCTCTCTTTTTCTTTCCACGGGTTTCTATAGTATTATGCTTTCCTCATGTATTACCAAACCAATGTAAAGCACGACCCACTATTTTATTTTATATATATATTTTTTAATTTTCAACCATTGTCCATGTATAATATATATGATAAGATAAATAGGGTATGAAGAATAGATAATTGTATTTACGATGGTTATGAGTGAAATAGAGATGGATTTGTAATTAGTTAAAGTGGTTAGCATCGTTAAAATTATATTTCTATAGTAAGAGTATTGATTTTTCAATAAATTAGTTTGGATTTCCTTTCCCTCAATAATTAAAAAAAAAAATATTAGTCTTATCCATTCATTTCAATAATACTTCTTATATATAAAGAGACCTCTCTCATGGTTGAAAACATCCAAATTTTGCACATTCTTCCCAGAGCTTTTTGTGTACCTTTTCTCTAACACGATATGTATTTGCTTTTGACGCTAGCTTATCTGTCCCATCTTACCAAAGAGTGCTCCAATGTCACACATGGCTTGCCTTGAGAATTTCTTCCCGGATAAGTGGTACTAAAATAGTGTTTGCAAAAAGAAAGTAACAATGTTGGCATGAAGTAAAATATCAGGGTGTTGGAAAAAGAATCGTTCTTGAGAAGTGCCCCCAGCCCCTTGCTAAGTGTATGACTTAATTGTGGGATTTATTGATGTTTGCTAGTGGCTAGGCTCATATAGTGAAGATGGAGGAGAACCCTATGGAGAGATATAAGGAGCTTTAAAATTCATCATATATAACTTGGTAAAGTAAGACAACAATCTTAGAGGGAAGCTAGAAGATTAAAGATCAATAGAGGCTGGGACCGCAGGACATTAAGGTGGAATTTGATGCTATATCATTGTGGCGCGGGAAAATAATTATAGGAATTTCCAACGTAATTAGTTATATGTAAAAAGGAATAATTTTCTATTTGATGTTGAATAATATTTTGCAGCTATTGGACCTTCTATTAGTGTAGTAAAATTTGTATTGGTGCAATCTATTTGAAAGATTCAACCATGGTGTGGTTGCACAAAAAGGTTTAAAGATGTCAATATTCGAGGAATTCTCTTAAGAATTCAAGAACCAATTTTAACTTGGTCATCTAACAATAGGGTGAAGTAAAGCAATATGTGGAAGAATTTCTTAACTGATGCTTAGATTCGATATTCATTGCCTTGGTCATGAATATAGAAAGATAAAAAGGCTATGCTACACTAGAGCTAGAACATCATGGGAAATGCAAAACTATAAAAAATGGACATTAGAGATTAAACCGATTTGTTTATTAAAGAGTATCAATTTGAATGGTAAAATGTAATTATTAGCATATAAAGTTGGACTTTATAACTAAGATATGGGTAAACACAAGGTTTTCTTATTTAAGTCTTCAATTTTTTAAAATTTTTAAATTAAAATCTAATCAATAATATAACCAATAGATATTCTAAACAATTTTGCAAACCCTAACCAATAACAAAGAAAGGAAAGATTGCATCCCACACGGTGTCCCACTCCGATGAATCAATCTAAAGAAGTGTACAGATTTGAATTCCCCTCTGCATCAGATCTAAATTGAACCGATCAGTAAGCTCAAGCACTCACTAAAATGTTTTTCGATTTCACATGGCACCACTGATCTCCTTCCCCGAATAAGGATACTTCTAATTTCATGAAATTGCAATTTAACTTTGTTTTGTAAGTATACTTCTAATTTCATGAAATTGCCACTAGATTTTTAGAATTGTGAAATATCCAATTTTACCCACGATTACCTAATTTTAGAATCCTCGTATGAATTGACTTTCGACTTGTTTTCTCCAATTAAAATTGGCATTCAGGTTATTGAATGCTCCGATTTCATAATTACATGCCAAATTTTAAAATAATAAATTTAATAATCTTAATTTAATTTTCACATTGGATTTGAGTTCTTGCAACGAAGGGTTTATGAAGGTTTTGATTACATGAAATTAAATGATTTTGAAAATTTCAAGATGGAGGGCTACCTTATAGTTAAGAAAATTACGGGTTAAATTGAAAATTTTAGAAAAATCGCAAGTTGGATGATGATCTGATGTTAGAATTGAGTTCCTTGCAATTTTTACATAATTTTAGATAGATTGCATGCTGAATTTGGTAACTGATCAATTACGGGGCATACATGTATAGGGATGTAACCGGGTCGGGTTTCGGGTGGATCATATGAATCCGACACCCGACCCGCTACCTTATAGGGTCTACCAGACCCGACCCTATAACCCTACAGGGTTTTGATGCTATATCCAAACCCGCCTACAGGGTTTGATTAGAACCTGGAACCCGACCCTATAACCCTATAACCCTTTTTTTAAAAAAAAACCTATTTTCAAATTTTAATAATAAATTTGAGAAAAGCAGGTACTTCTGACATAAGTTTCCTATACATTCAAAAATGAAATGATGCATATAGAATTGATAGAAAATGTTGTAGATCACATTCATTATATAACATTTAAACACATTAATATATTACTTTTATCACTATATAATTTTTAAAAATATGGTTAAATTAAATTTTCTATTGGGACTAAAATATAACGGACAACAAATAATATTAATTTCCATAGCAAACATGCCTTAAATTAAAATTTATTAAAAAGTTCTAAATCCATAACTAATCTATAAATATTAAAAAAAAAAAACATCCTTAGGAGACAAAAAAAAAATAGTAGCTTCTTCATGTCTTCTTTTCTTTTTTTCTCCTTAGTAATATTTTTATTTATTTTTTTAATTATAATACCGGGTTATCGGGTATCCATCGGGTTTGTTATATGATCCAAACCCGATCCTATAACCCTATAGGGTTTTTACTATATATCCAAACCGACCCTATAACCCTATGGATTGAACCCTATAGGGTTTTTAACGGGTCGGGTGGGTCGGAAACCCTATAAGAGCCAACCCGGTTACATCCCTATACATGTACCATGCGTCTGTCAACTTTCAAGTGGGTGTAATATGAGTATAACAACTCTACAAATAAAAATTAGGTAAATACAAATCATAAAAATATAATTATGAAAATACCATCATGACATCGCATGTATAAGATGGATTACTTATTCTTTCACTGGTAATGTGAAACTCACTGTTCATGCCCAAACATCCATGAGATGCTAGATGTATAAAAAATTAATGCTGCATGTTATACACGGGACATCATGAAAATTGAGTATATCATGTATAACTTGTGACACTCATACAAGAAAGAATGTCGCATTTTTTAAATGTAATATTGAGATAGTATTTTGATAATTATTTTTATACAATTAATATTTACCTAATTATTTTTTCGACAAATCGATATTTTGGTAATTATTGATTCACGTGAAATTAAGATCCGAAGGATAACAATATCAACCTCATATGTGATTAAGGTTGGAGTATGGGTCCTCATTTGAGAAATCGAGGACATCCGAAAGGCAAAATATGGGTGGTGATATTTTTGAAAGCTACACCTACTATGCGTCTAGATATATGAAATACCCAAAAATGAAATAATATAATCAAGGATAATGAAGTAATTTTAGAATATTTAATAGAGGTAGAGTTGTCCATCTATCTAGAAGTTTAAAAAGAAGTGTTGGTTTATTTAATATATAAAAGAATCAAAATAAGTAACTACTTTCACTTTCTGCACTTTTTTCTTCAACATATCTCAGAAAACTCTTCCCATTTTTCAAACCTTAGCGACAACCCTTGAAAACTTCCTAAAGATATACACATGAAAAATTCTATAGTAAATAAGTCTATCTTTTCGTTTTTGTAATGTTTCCGACAACACAATCACATGGGTAATGGAGTCATGGTGTTTTGTGATGTTGATAGTGGTGCTTACACTAAAAGCAACGAGATTTAGGGAATATCCTTAAGAAAATATCAAGGAGGAAAGACTTTAGGACATTAAGAGGAAGAAAAGAACAAAAGATTTTAAGAAGGTAATGCCAATTCATACAAATCTTAATCTTTTAGACAATTGTTTTGTTATAATTAAGTAATTGATGTTTGAGTGGTCAAAACATGTGAAAAAGGGTGTTAAAGTGATGAAACAAGATTAATAAAGGGTTTAAAGATGTGTTAGTTCGAAAACAAGTGAAAAATTATGAAAAATGGCTTTTTCTACATGTATATGACCAATACATTGTTTATGTTCTTGGTTGTGTACCTTTCTATATGTCAAATGATGTTTTCCAGAAGTACACAGGTAATACATGACTACATGTCTCTAGATGTGTTTCTCTATGTGTTTTGAACAAAAGGAGACTAGCAAATAATATGACATATACACTGTCACATGTTCTTGCCCATGTTCCTCTCTGTGAATTTTAAAAGTTTGCTTGGAAAAAAACACGAGGAAAAACACGACTGTAGTCTTCCTCGCGAACCTCTGTTTCACCCGTGTTCTTCCCCATAGACTTCTTTAACGCCTTTTTTTTCTTTGTCCAAGTGATACCCAACCATATACCCACTTATATGCTAGTTTATGCACGTAAAACACCTTAAAAATCACCTTTTTCTTACCCCAAAGCGTGTGGAATCTGTTTAAACTTTTCCTTTAGGATTAAAGTGTACTTTAAGATCTTAGGAACCTTGATAGTAGCGGAATAGAATGAGTATATATAAATGTAGCAAGAGTTGAATTAGATATACATAAGACTTTAAATAACTTTTGTGTGTAATTCAGACGGTGAATAACAGTCTTCAATCTAGGTATGTGTATTACCTTGTTTGATGCTTGTGTTTGTTAGGATAATTTTATAATTTGGTTAATTATATATCTAAATTAAACTTACTTGTTATATCTGATTCATTATAGTTGGAGGACTGAAAGTACCGGATGTCAACACAGCACCCTGATGATCCTTGTGTAATGTTGTCCTAGTGGAGTTGCACCTTGAGATAATAGATAGATTTATGGATTCTTGGACTCATGGACTCTTGAATGTTGGGAAGTATCTAGCATTGTATATATGTATATATGTATAAGTATGTTGTCGAGATACTGAGTTATCCTCATGTTGATTGGTGGACTTAAATTAAAGATAATAATTGATTGTTTGTTGTACTAGAATTAAGACTACATGTGCCTTATTTGTGTATGCTCATTCATGTGTATTTGTGGTAATACTGTACTTAGCTCCGAGTCACTCTTTTCTCCTTTTGGTACAAGTGTTGCCTTTATAGAGTTTGGCTTATTCAGTTAGAGTATCGTTATGGACTAGGGAAAGGGCAATAGTTCTGAAGATTTCATTGTCGGTGTATGAAAGCATTAGACAACATTGGAGATAGAGATTCCTAATAAATGATAAGTGTATTACCACCTATATAATAATTTTTAACTAAGAATGAAGACCTCAATATCAATTGTTAGTAAACATAGTTAACTGTATGAGTCACCTAATATGTGTTAAGTTTGTATGTACGGTTGTGTTGCCTCTTGGATAAGAAGAGTAGCATGTGTATTGTGTAATATTATCAATTGTGAAGTGTCCTCTAGTGCATGAAATGGGTTACAATTGTTTGATTGTGGCTTATAGTAGGGTTCCGAGTCTTTGCGTGTTCATATTTAATATGGACACGTGGCGGATTGTAAATATCCCTAAATTTAGGACGTTATGATATAATTGACATTTATCTATCACTTGATTAGTACATGTGGTGTTTATTATCTAATAATTTTTTTTCTCAAATAGAGAGAGACTTATAAATTATTACCAAGATCATTTAAAAATAGAAATAATTGCCCCATGTCATAAAGTAGGGCAAAGTATTTAGGCTATGTAATTAGACAGCAATATTGTTAGACCCATCCCGATTGATAGATTTGGGCATGTGAAAAGGTTAAGGATCAAGTATTCAAACTAGATTTGACAGGGTTGAACAGAGGTAATATATATATATATATATGTATAAATAATTTGTATTTCAATTGCAAAAATCTTAAGAGACATGTTACATTATGCTATAAGTTTGAATAAATTAAAACTTAAGTATTTATTAAAATAAATATATATATATATAATATATCACTCTTATATAATAAAGTGAAACTTGTATTTATAGAACCAAAATAAAATATATAACTACTTATATGATTTATAACTTGCGGTAATATTGAAAAAAAAAATACATGTTTACATCAAATTACAGGTTTTGCTAATATAAAATAAAAAAAAATTATATATAAAGCTCATGGTTTGTTTTGTTACTATAACAATACACGGTTTAGGAATCTTTATTTACTACAAGAAATAAATCGTTAAACATTATTTAATATTATT
Source organism: Combretum micranthum (assembly GCA_024138025.1). Lineage (NCBI taxonomy): Eukaryota > Viridiplantae > Streptophyta > Magnoliopsida > Myrtales > Combretaceae > Combretum > Combretum micranthum. Next base: position 198,231 of record JAMXBD010002313.1, on the reverse strand, counting down.
ATAATTGAACTACAAAAAGATAAAATGCCATTAAAACCCCCTTTTTCCAATGATTAATATTTAAGCCTCTGGTGTTTCAAATTCCAATTTCGATCTGAGCATACACCTTTTTGTAGAAAAATATATGTAAGCATTTTTTTAACGATATAAACCATGTGGGACAAGCCAATAAGTGTCTTTCTCTTCCATTTAACCAACACAATTCCCGAATTTCCAAGCTTTATGTCTTACAATTCTACCGGTCTTTTCTCGAATAAGACCACTGAATGAAGCTACTTCATGCCTAGTTCATATCATCACCTTCAAAAACCGCCAAGAACTACCGTCTTGTCAAAATACCCCACAAGGTGGGTCTTTTGAGCTGTCATCACTTTCACATATTTGCTATTTTGTTTCTCCCTCATGGCTAAGATCAAGCGCCATGGTCTATTTTATTATTGGAAAGTGAAAGATAACGGAAGGTCAATGCGCACATAAAGTGGAATGTAGAAGTTGCATTCGGACTTGGTGCATCCGGACTAGTCGACCGGCATTGTGGTTGAATTGCCTAGCCAGTTCATATAATAATTTTAGTTATTTCATCTAGGAGTAAAACAAAAGATATGGTTTAAAAACATAAAGATATGGTTTAAAAACATGTTTCTAAGACTTGGAATCTAGGCGCTTAAATTTAAAGATAAGCAATCTAAGCATATCTGGGCAAATAATGGAGATATTATATATAATTTTAGTCTATCGGCTTAGTGTTCCTATTAAACTTGGGATCAACGATTTGCAAGATTTTTATAAATTCAAATTTTTGTATACTTAAAAGTTGAAATTTGCTGTGAAGTATGTTAAGAAACAAGATGAACTTTTACTAAAAAGTGTATACAAAAGATTAAGTTATTGGTCAAACACTTAGCTGGTATGAAAATGAAAAAGTCAAAATCCATTGAGACCCAAATTGAAACAACCCTTTCTTTGTGGTTTGGGACCAAAGTATACTTAGAAGCCTCAATTTTGTAAATTTGGAGATTCGACACATATTGGTTGGTAAAATAGGTAGAGATACATGACCATTTTTATGATTAATGATGGGTAAGACTCATTAATAATGTTAGATTGGATTAGCATGGAAAATTTTTCAAAAAGATCCCTATTAAACATAGGGGAAATCTAACTAGTAGTAAAGCATATGCATTATGATGCTCTCTATATATGCTTTCTAGTTACAAAATAGTGCTAAGATGTAGAATCCATGCACCTTGAAATTTTATTCACATATGATAGTGCCAAAGTGTAGCATTGATCAACCTTGAAATTTCTTTCATAACATGGGTTTGATGTGAATCATCTCTAAGAGCCAATCTTTTGAAAGTATGAACACTTTCATGCCCTATAGGATTGGGTTTTGAAAGCAAGGATCCATAATACACCAAGTACACGAACTTTGAAATTATGTATAATGCATCAAGAGGATTGATTCTTGAAAATGTGAAGGCATAGTGCATTCAAAAGGCCAATCTCACCAAATCTTGAAAGTGTGAATTTATAGGATTTCCAAAGGTTTTCGTAAACTATAATTTTATTAAACAAATACAATCATCAAACCATTTAGTCAATTATTAAGTCAATATTAATTAACTATTGTTAAGCCTAGTGTACACATACCATAAACAATGTTAAATCACCTTTGTGAAATTTTGTTTAGTTCACAAAACTCCAAACAAACTTCTAATTATAGAATAACATCAATTGGTCACATATCAATATTAGAATTGTAAAAGTCTAATGAACTCATAAAAGGGCATATAACAAGTTATTTGGTTAACTTAAAGTTGAATGGAAGAGCAAAACCAACCTAGGAGCGATCATGGTTGTCAAAACCGGCCGGTTCAACCTAGTTCGATCGGAATCGACACTAATGCCGGGCCAAGTCTCGCCTAAGACTCATTTTGCAGCGAACCAACGAGACCTGGTTGAATCTAGTTGAATCGAGAAGTCGAACCAGTTGACTCGAACCGAAAAAATAAAAATAAGAAAACAAAATTTTAATATTTATTCATACTTTATTATAAATTTATAAAATATAATCATTAAATCATATTTATTTAATAATTAATTGATGAATTTGCTCCAAATATAGTTTTAATTGAATGATCACACATATATTGGTCTTTTATAATTAAATTATCTCATATATTTTTATTTTTTTGTGACCCCGATCTGACCCCTGACCCTCTAGCCTATCCAGGTCAAATCCCGGTCCACTTTTGACAACATTAGGAGAAATCGATCCTAGGTGATAGACTGTCATGGTAAGCCGATTGACTATGAGTAAATATCATATTGTTGCATTTTCTAATCTTTCCCCCATTTCTCTATTTTGCCAAGTTTAATAAAAAATACAAAAAAAAGAAACATAAAAAAAAAAAGATTAAAAAAATTGATATGAATCCTTCTATAGATGAATCTTAAATGGCTCTTTGGCTTATTGGAAGTCTCTTTAAGTGCACGAGCTTCTTTGTAAAAGGTTGAGATCGGACATATCGGTTTGATCCGATGGCCCCTACTTCAAGCTTATTATGTCAAATCTCCCTTAATTATCACAATTTCAAGAATCTAACACCTTGGCCTCTGATAATTGACATAAACACCCTTATTTCTAAGATGATTTTGACTCAATTGGTTGATACTCTAAGCAAAAATCATCTAGAAATGTCTCTTAATGGTTCAATTTGTTAATTTCAGGCATATTTGATCCCTTCACGAAGAAACAAAACAAATACGACAAGAATGGAGTTGAACAGTGATGTTTTGAGAAGGTCAGCAGGCGCTACACCCCGCGCTACACCCTGTTGTGGAGGGTGTTTGCACCCAGGAAGTTTGGAAGAAAGTCAGTAGCGCTACACCCCTGGCAACACCCTGTTGTGGAGGGTGTTGTAGCCCAGTTTTACCTCAGCAAGCGCTACACCCCTGGCAACACCCTGTTGTGGAGGGTGTTGTAGCCCAGTTTTACCTTCAGTAAGCACAACACCCCGCGCTACACCCTGTTTCGAGGGCTGTTGGGACAAGCGCGTCTTTGGCTGATATTTTCTTATTTTGGGGATTTTTGGGAGGCCTATAAATAGTCCTTTTTCAGAGAGAAAAGGGACCCATATTCTAAATTTTAACCTACGTAGTTTTTCTAGAATTTTCCTAAGTCTTAGAGAGATTGAGAGCTTAGAGCAAGACATTGACGAATTCAAATCAAGATTAAATCCGGATTGGAGATCCACTTTTCATCACATTTGAGATCCATTTGACAGGGTTGTATTCATGAATTCATCTCTTTCCATTGAATTTAATTTGTTTCTTATTATCTTGATGGAGGAGTAAATCGTAGATCTAGATTTTGTTTGGATTTTATTTTCATCATGTGTTGAGAATCCGATTTTAATGAATCCTAATCGATGTTCTTATGTTCAAATTGCATGTTCCTCATCGTTTCCTAGATTTGTAAATCCGGATTACAAGTTTACATCTGATTTCCATTTTAGTTGATTGAGAAATCGCTTTCATGGATAGATCTATGCAATTTGAAGGGATTTGATTGTGATTCTAGAGATAGATTACAAGGATCTCCCATTCCCCTATGTTTTCGATGAGTTCTTGATCTTAATGCGGTCTTAGATTGTAATTAATTGAGGAGAGATTCTAAATTAATCGATTTAAGACTAGATAAATTGATATATTCGAGAGGATTGTTGATTTGTATAAGGAACTCAATGGTGTAAGAACTCAATTCGGGATTATCTTTAATGTTCTGTGATTCACATGATGAAAGTAAATGAAAAACAAGATCTAATCGTGTTGTTTCTGATTCTAAAACTCGCTTTGTGTTCAACGGTGTTCTTGCTGCTAGTTTTGTTAAAATTAATAGTTTTTAGTCGATAATTCCACAATCGATTCTCTTATCGCTGAATAGTAGAAATTGAGCAATTACTAGTACTTATTCCCTTCCCCGTGGACGACCTCGACTTAACACTATACTACGATTCGATAGGTTCGCTGCCTAGTTGTCTTTCGTAGTAGTTGAGAACGAGTTTTTACAAATTTAAACTACATTGACAAGGATTTTTCCACCAAAAGTTTTGGCGCCGTTGCCAACGGGGAATCGGAGTAATATTAGGAAAGTTCTTAATCTACTAGTTTAGCTATTTGCCTTAGTTTTTCTGTTGAGATACTTGGTATTGCTGTGGGTTTGGTTCTGATTTGTGTTAAATTCTTTGTTCACAGTGCATGACCCGGAGCCAAGGGAAGAAACTTGTTGAATTTAACCCTGAACCGGAAAAGATCATTATTCAATATCGCAAGAAGAACAAGTACTCAAGTTCATCTTCAACAAGCATTGCTGGAGGGTCTTCTCCAACAATAGAAATGGCTGATCCGGAAGATAATCGTGATCAAGAGTATCAACAAGATAATTTCAACATGCACAATCAAGCTCCAAGGACAAACTCTGATTTTGCAAGACCAACTCTCACCGGAACCAACTCAAGTATTGTCCGTCCTCGTGTTGAGGCGAACAATTTTGAATTAAAGCCAGCTGTTATACAAATGGTGCAGCAGTATGCACAATTCGACGGCCTCCAAGACGAAGATCCTAATGCTCACATCTCCTCATTCCTTGAGATTTGTGACACTTTCAAGTTTAATGGAGTGAGTGATGATGCAATTCGTCTTCGCCTCTTTCCATTCTCACTAAGAGGCAAGGCCAAGCAATGGCTCAATTCACTACCAAGGAATTCCATCTCTACATGGCAAGAACTCATAAAGAAATTCATGGATAAATTTTTCCCTCCATCAAAGACGGCCAAATTCCGAGCTGAGATTCAATCTTTTCATCAAATGGACATGGAGACTCTCTATGAGACATGGGAGAGATTTAAGGAATCCATGAGGAGATGTCCACACCACGGTATTCCGGAATGGTTGCAAGTTCAGATTTTCTATAATGGACTCAACTATCAAACCCGACAAATGATTGATGCCGCAGCTGGTGGCACTATCAATCACAAAACACCGGAAGAAAGTTTAAAATTGTTTGAAGACATGGCAGCTAACAACTATGAGTGGTCACATTCAAGGAGCCGGGATAAAAGACCAGCTGGTATGTTAGATGTGGATGTGGCTACCACAATCATGTCCAAAGTGGAAGCTCTTTCCAAGAAAATTGATGGCTTGAAAATCTCACAACAGCAACTTGCATGTGTTGAACCCATTGTGGTGAGGAATCTTTTTCCGAACAAGTAGACTATTTGGGGAACCCCATCCGGGCTCAAAACAACCCTTACAGCAATACTTACAACCCGGGATGGCGAAATCACCCCAATTTTTCATGGAGTAACAGCAGTAACAATGTGCAGCGGGTTAATCCTAATCCCAACTCCAATCCTCCACCCGGTTTTCAAAAGCAACAAGCTCAAGGTTCCAACTCTCAATTAGAAAACATGATGATGAAGTTTATTAAGGATTCCGATGATAGACAGAAATCCTTAGACTTGATTCTCAAAAATCAAGAAACTACTTTAAGGAATCATGGAGCTTCAATTCACAACCTTGAAACTCAAGTTGGCCAAATTGCCAAGATGCTTTCCGAGAGGCCTCAAGGTTCTTTACCGGGAAATACTGAACCGAATCCAAGAGAGCATGTGAAAGCCATTACACTTCGAAGTGGAAAGGAAGTACAAACTGAAACTCATGTAACAAAGGGTAAGAAGTTGAGCAACTTCAAGACTCAGCTCCTAAACAAGTGGAAGAAAAGCAAACTGACAATCCAGTTGAGGAGAAACCAACTCCAATTCCAATTCCGGAGTACAAGCCCCCAATTCCCTATCCATCAAGACTCAAGAAAAACACAGCTGATGCGCATTATGGGAAATTTTTGGAGATCTTTAAGCAGCTCCATATCAACCTTCCGTTGGTTGATGCTCTATCTCAAATGCCTAGATATGCAAAATTTCTTAAAGAACTCTTGACAAACAAACGGAAACTTGAAGAAGTATCCACCGTCACTTTAGGAGGAGAGTGCTCAGCTGTGATTCAAAACAAACTTCCCAAGAAATTAAAGGATCCAGGAAGCTTCATAATTCCATGCCTCATTGGGAATCTAGCTGAAGAAAAAGCACTAGCTGATTTGGGGGCTAGTATCAACTTGATGCCATATCAATTGTACAAGAAATTGGGGTTGGGAGAACCAAAGCCGACAAGAATGAGTCTCCAGTTAGCTGATAGATCGGTGAAACTCCCTAGGGGAGTTGTGGAGGATGTCTTGGTGAAGGTACAAGATTTTATATTCCCTGTCGATTTTGTTATTCTTGACATGGAAACCGATGTGATATTCCTCTTATATTGGGTAGGCCTTTCTTGGCAACTGCTAGAGCTATAATAGATGTTGATGATGGCAAATTGGTTTTGAGAGTTGGAAATGAAGAAGTGGTTGTTAAGATGCATGAAGTTTTAAAACAGGGTTTACATCAAGACGATACTTGTTTTGCAATTGATTACCTTGATGTGGCTGTTGTTGATTCAATTCCTGAGTTGTTGTGTAATGACACTTTAGCTCTTTGCTTGATGAATGGAAAACAAGAGATGAATCCTGCTTTACAATCAATGGTTCACAAGCTTGATAGTCACTCTGATTTTAAGGAAGAAGGGAATTATGAGAAGATTGAACATAGTGTTCTTCAGATTTCAAAACCGTCAATAGAAGACCACCGGAGCTAGAATTGAAGCAACTTCCTGATTATCTTCAATATGCCTTTCTAGAAAAGAATTCCAAACTTCCAGTAATAATAGCATCTAATCTCACCAAAGAGCAGCGGGATAAACTTTTGTTGGTCCTTGGCCAACATAAGAAAGCTATTGCTTGGAAGATTGCGGATATTAAGGGAATCAGCCCTTCGTTTTGTACACATAAAATCCTCATGGAAGATTCTATTAAACCGGTGGTTCAGCCACAACGAAGACTTAATCCAAACATGCGGGATGTAGTCAAGAAAGAGATCATTAAACTCTTGGATGCAGGTATGATTTATCCCATTTCTGATAGTGAATGGGTGAGCCCGGTGCAAGTAGTGCCAAAGAAAGGCGGAATGACTGTCGTTCCAAATGAAAAAAATGAACTTATCCCTATGAGGACAGTCACGGGCTGGAGAGTTTGCATCGACTATCGCAAATTGAATGATGCAACACGGAAGGATCATTTTCCCCTTCCATTTATTGATCAAATGCTTGAAAGGTTGGCGGGACATTCTTATTACTGTTTTTTGGATGGAATGTCGGGATATTTTCAGATCCCAATCGCACCAGAAGATCAAGAGAAGACGACATTTACATGTCCATTTGGGACTTTTGCTTATCGTCGTATGCCTTTTGGGTTGTGCAATGCTCCGGCCACATTTCAACGATGCATGATGGCTATATTTGAAGACATGGTAGGAGAGAGCATGGAAGTGTACATGGATGATTTTTCCGTGTTTGGCAACACATTTGATGCATGTCTCAATCATTTGGAGTTAGTGTTGCAGAGGTGTGAAGATACTAATCTAGTCCTAAATTGGGAGAAATGCCACTTTATGACTCAAGAAGGCATTGTTCTTGGGCACAAAATCTCAAGAAAGGGAATTGAAGTTGATGATGCAAAAATTGAGGTTATTTCAAAGCTTCCCCCTCCCTCATCAGTAAAAGCAATTAGGAGTTTCTTAGGTCATGCCGGGTTTTATCGTCGCTTTATCAAAGACTTCTCTAAAATTGCAAGACCTATGACGAAACTCCTAGAGAAAGATGCACCTTTTGAGTTCAATCAAGAATGCATTCATGCCTTTGAGAGTCTCAAACACAAGCTTGTTACCGCTCCTATTATGGTCACACCCGATTGAACCTTCCATTTGAGATAATGTGTGACGCAAGTGATGCTGCTGTGGGTGCTGTTTTGGGTCAACGGAGAGAAAGTATTTTCGACCTATCATTATGCAAGTAAAACTCTTACTTCAACTCAAGAGAATTATTCTACAACTGAAAAAGAGTTGCTGGCAGTTGTTTTTGCATTTGATAAATTCGGTCTTATCTTCTATTATCCAAGGTCATCGTCTATACTGATCATTCAGCCTTAAAATTCTTATTCACAAAGCAAGACGCAAAACCGAGATTGATTAGATGGATCTTGCTTCTTCAAGAGTTTGATCTTGAAATCAAGGATAAGAAAGGAGCGGAAAATCTAGCGGCGGATCATTTATCAAGACTTGAGAACCCCACTTCAAGGAATTTGAATGATGTTGATATCAATGAAAATTTTCCAGAGGAACAATTGTATGCCATCTCTTCAATTGAGGAATCCAACACTCCTTGTTTGCTGACTTTGCAAACTATTTGGTGGCAAGAATCCTACTTGATGATTGAACTCAACAAAAGAAGAAGTTTTTCTCTGACTTGAAGTACTATTTCTGGGAGGATCCGTTTTTGTTCAAAGTTTGTGCGATCAAATGATTAGAAGGTGTGTATCCCAGGAGGAAGGCTGGAAGATTTTATTCCACTACCACATTGGACCAATTGGAGGTCATCACAGTGCGAATAGGACTGCTCACAAAGTCCTAGAATCGGGTTTTTATTGGCCTACCCTGTTTAAAGACGCTCACAATTATGTTGCTCAATGTGATCAATGTCAAAGGGTTGGAAACATTTCAAAAAGAAATGAAATGCCTCAGCAATACATTTTAGAATGTGAGATATTTGATGTTTGGGGCATCGACTTTATGGGGCCATTTCCTCCCTCTTTCGGCCACAAATACATCCTTGTTGCTGTAGACTACGTTTCCAAATGGGTTGAAGCTCAGGCTTTTCCAACCAATGATGCTAGGGTAGTGGTGAGATTCTTGAAGAAGCTTTTCTCTCGATTTGGAGCTCCTAAGGCACTCATTAGTGATAGAGGCACTCATTTTTGCAATACTCACACTTGAAAAAGTGCTAAAACGGTATGGAGTTACACATCGCCTTGCAACTCCATATCACCCCCAGACGAGCGGGCAAGTGGAGCTTTCCAACCGGGATAAAAGAATTCTAGAGAAAATCGTGTCTTATCATAGGCGGGATTGGGTTGACAAGCTTGATGATGCACTTTGGGCTTATCGGACAGCTTATAAGACTCCATTGGACACACTCCCTATCGGTTAGTCTACGGAAAAGCATGTCACCTTCCGTTGAATTTGAGTACCGGGCCTATTGGGTAATAAAGTCGGTGAATTTGGATTTGGAGAAGGCCGAGGAAAGCGGAAGTTGCAATTGAATGAGTTGGATGAGTTGAGGCTCATGCCTATGAAAACTCACACTTATACAAAGAAAGAGTTAAGAGATATCATGATTCTAAAATTGTACAATCAAGACAGTTCAAGGAAGGGATTTTGTCTTCTCTTCAACTCAAGATTAAGGTTATTCCCGGAAAACTCAAATCCCGATGGTCTGGACCATTCAAAGTTACCAAAGTTTATTCATACGGGGTGGTTGAGTTGGAAAATTCTGACAAAAGCATTCAAAGTGAACGGCCAAAGACTCAAACTCTACTTAGGAGGATCACAAGTTTTTCAAAACAGAGAAGAAATTCATTTTCTTGCTTCCAACTGAGTCCAAGCATGCTTCTAAGTAGAGCTAACGACATTAAACAAAGCGCTTCACGGGAGGCAACCCGTGCCTAACTCTTTTCTTTCTTTTCTTTAGTTTCTTTGTTAGCTTAGTTAAGTTTAGAGTAAGAGTAATCTTTTTATTTATGTTTAAATTGCAGAATTTCCCTTGTAAATGTTTAGAAAGGAGTAAAATTAGAGAGGAATACAATCACAATAGGTTCCACTACATCCTGTTGCCAACCATGTTTGTGCCCAGATTTTTATAAATTTCAAACCAGTGTGCACAACAGGGCGTGGTACAGCCTGTTTTATCAGATGTTGCACCCAGGCAAGTGCAGAATTTTGTGGCCAGTAAGCACAACAGGTTGAAAAACAGGGCTGTTGTCCACCCTGTTATCACCCAGCTCCATATCCCATTTAACCCAGCATGCACTACGGGAAATTCAACTGGACCGTGGTAATCCACTTTCGCGAAGAACTGCAGGTGCATCTCAATCCCATTTTCGCGCGCCAGTCCACGCGACAAGGACAACCTGCAGCTCGCGCGTCATTGAACTCCAGAGCGCTCTCTTGCGCGAATCCATTCCTGCAGTCCCAGCGCCAGCTCCACGCGCGTTCAGAAGCAGCGTCCATTCCAGTGCGCGTCGTCCATTTCTCGCACGTGTCCTTACCTGCGCGAATCCATTCCAGCTCGCAGGTATGTTTTATAAATATATATAAATATATATATATATATATATATAAAAGAAAAAATTTCAATCAAAAACAGAAAAACCCTTTCTTATTTTTTTTTAGCCTCCTTCTTTATTTTTCTCTCTAACCCTCTTTGCAAATCAAAACCACTCCTCTGCATCATCTCTTTGCTTCTTGCACCTCAAGGATTAATCTAAAGGTATGTTCTCTTCTCCTTTTCTCTTGCTACTTCAAGACCTTGTCTGGTTGATTTATAAGTTGTTTGCCAAGTTTGATTCTTTGTGAACGATTAGGGCTTTTCTTGTTGGGATTTCTGAAGCTGGATTTAGGATGATTTTGCAATGCCAAGGCCTCATTGATTGAGCCACCTGAGATGATTAATCACAAGTGAATCTTACACAATTTTCTCATGATTGAGTGCATTTTGGAGACTAACCTTACTCAAATTCATTTTTCATTCACTTCTAAGTGATGTGGGTCTCTATCTTGTTACCTCTTGCATATACTATCTTGCTTTGAGCAAGTTGTGTTGGTGTGGCTGTGCACTAGTTTTGGTTGTATCATGTTATAGAATTCCTGACCCTTGAAATTCATATAAGATGCTTGGTTTGGGTTATGTTCACTTGGAGTTTCATTTGTCTTTTTGCTATCTGGGTCATTGTGTTTATCACACTTTTGGAGCTTGGTCAGTCATTTTTACTCATGAGTCCAAGTATTGGGAGTTGCTCGGGACAAGATACATTGAGCCTGGTTACTTGTTTTTGACTTTCAGACATGGATGACTGATTTGTATAGATGGGTAAGAAATCAGTGGCTAAAAAGAAACGACCCAGATCTTCAGGTGCCGGATCTAGCAGTACTCCAAGGCCACCACCAGCATTAACTGAGAAGCATAAACAAAAATTTAAAGAAATGGTCGACACCAAAATTTTCAAATCCAATGTCACCTTCAATTGGCCCGTCATGAGACCATATGGACTAGCCTCAGATTTTCAAAAATACTTCGCTGATCCAGCTTGGGAGCAATTGTTCAGTATAAAGGAAAAGACATATAGGGGAGTTACTTTGGAAGTTCTTTCATCTTTTAAAATTGCTTTCCCTTATCCAGTTAATGGGCTCCATAATGAGGTTTCCTTTTCAGCTTTTGGCAAATATTATTACATCCCCATGTTGCAGTTCTGTGCCTATACAGGTCTTTATACTGATGAGCAGATGCAGATGAGGAGTTTCCAATCTTCAGAATACTTGGGGTCATCCAAATGCTATGAATGAGTTCTGGCATTCCATTTCCACCAAAGGACCTTATAATTCCTCAGCATCACGAGGAACTCATCTTCACCGGACTAGTGCACGCATACTTCATTGGATACTTGTCCGCTCTATGAATGGTAGAATTCACAGCACTAGTGTGATAAACCAACAAGATTTGTTTGCCTTGCACAGCATGATGACTGGTACTAGAGTCAATGTGGCAATTCAACTTGCTTTTGCTATTCGCCACCAAGCTAAATCATCTAACCATGGTGTATTCTGTGGAGCTTTTATCACCAGAATCTTAAAGAACATGGGTATTTTCCCATCTCAGGAACCAGGTGATTTTGCTTGCATCTCCGTTTCCATGACTGATCGTACCATGATTCAATGGCGCATTCCTAAAGTCTCTACTTGTGAAGACGATCCCACTCATTCAACTGGCCATGACGACAATACTCCAGCTGTATCTCTCCAACAGTTGAATGTGGAGATGAAGATATTGAAGAAGCAACAAGATAAAATTTTGAGAAGACAGCGAGGACTCAAACAATTCATGATCTCAAGTTTTAAAGCAATAGCTGAAAAGCTCAAAGCCTCTTTACCTGACTGTATCAGCTCATCCAGTAGTGATGAACAAGATGAGATAGAGAGATCCTCTCCTATCCATGACTCTAGGACATCTGGAGTTAATGAAGTTGCTGATGATGATGTGGATGACATTGATAGGCAGATTGATGCCTATGTATATGATCGAAGAGAAGAGGAAGGAGAAGGGGGCACGGAGATATTTGAGCATGGGTCCGAATCTGATGATGCTGGAACAGGCACTCCTGTGTTAAATTTTGATGACCCCACTGCACCATGGAGTGGATGACTTGATGTTTGATCCCTTTGGCTGATGCCATTTCTTTTTAGCTTTGGTTCCTTTTCTGCTTTTTGATGTCTTAATGTGCGCAAGAGAGAGAGAGAGATCTTAATTTGTACTTAACTTTCTACTCTTACTCTAACTCTAACTCTTTTGTTCTGGCTAACCTTTGTTGTCTTTGTTTCTCTCTGTTTTTCTTTGAAAGAATCATGATACAGGGCACCCTTAACTGGATCTTTGCATTGTTCGTGCTGCAAATCTACCCTTCAGGGCGGTACCAGTTCTCCTCCTTCTTAATTGAACATTAAATTATTAATTCTTGTTTTCGTTGAACTGAAATTTGGCCATTGAGGACAATGCCTCACTTAAGTGTGGGGGAGGAGAAACAAATACATGAGCATCAAACAAAACAAAGGAAGAGAACTAAGGGTGTTAGAATGACTTGATGATCTTTAATGCATTAAAAATGAGAAAATTTTTCAAATTTTTCCCCAACTCTTTGCTTGCGAATCGGACTTTGAAATCATGAAGTTCTATTTGAATGAATGAAATCCCTCTTGACTTTACTTTGGACTTTCACCCTACTTGCTTTGAATCACTTATACTTGGTCAAGGTTATAAGAAAGAATCTAAGTGAAATAAGCTTACTTGCCTTTTAACTATGGAATCTAGAGTTGGAATTAGACTTGGGTCCTTAGTAAAACGTTAATGGGTTTAATTTCTAAACTCACTAGAATTATATTCTTTCATCAAAAGTTTTGAGAGCTCTTTAATCTTTAGTGAAAGGGCAAATGAGATTTCTCACTTGGAATTCTCTCCTTAATGTTTCTTCTTGGATTAAAAAAAAAAAAAAAAAAAAATTGCTTTACTCCGCTGACTCAGGTAAGTGAGTCAAGAGTATGAAAATCTAAATGTTAGAGTGAGTAAGAGTTCGTTGGGGTCCTTTTAAACCTGGTCACTTGGGTGATGAACCCGGGATGTACCGACTCAATGATCTCACTATAACAAGAAGGTTGATAAAGCAAATAAGGCTGAAAAGAGCGGGCAACACCCCGACCAGAGGAAATAGAAAAGATGGAGGTAATAACCCTCTCCCTCTGAAGGCCAATAGATAAACAGAGCTCAATTGACAAAATTCAGTTAATATGGGCGGGTCTTGGTCCCTCAGAAGAGCAAGATTTGACCCCGCTGTTAACTTGAATCAAAGAAAACGGGAAGATAACTTAATGGAATTCCATTGAAGATTACAAAGAAAAGGAGAGAAGTCCAGGGGAGATTGTTGATGCAACATACTTTCACTCTTAGATTCTTGTGCTTAGAGAGATGATTGATGGGATTATATACTCCCAAGTGAGCAGATGAAGTGGACCAAGTTTCTTTTTGCTCTGTTTGACCTTAGATTTAATTTTAACTTTGGAAGTTGTCTTTAAAAGACAAGGGTAAAGCTTGGTTTACTTGGATTAATTTTAGAAGGTTGATTAAAGTATTTTTGATACAATATTTCTATGATAGGGTGAGAATCAAAATCGATAGATGGAGGGATTGTTTGAATGTGAAAGAATGAATTAAGTGAAATTAAAGTTCTTAACTAATTTTGTTGAGAATTCAATCATGATTTATGATGAGTCCGGTTATTGTTTGTGATTCCTCAGTTGTGTAATTGACTTGATTGTATTTGCTTGAGGACAAGCAAAGATTTAAGTGTGGGGGAAATTTGATAATTGACATAAACACCCTTATTTCTAAGATGATTTTGACTCAATTGGTTGATACTCTAAGCAAAAATCATCTAGAAATGTCTCTTAATGGTTCAATTTGTTAATTTCAGGCATATTTGATCCCTTCACGAAGAAACAAAACAAATACGACAAGAATGGTTGACAGTGATGTTTTGAGAAGGTCAGCAGGCGCTACACCCGCGCTACATCCTGTTGTGGAGGGTGTTTGCACCCAGGAAGTTTGGAAGAAAGTCAGTAGGCGCTACACCCCTGGCAACACCCTGTTGTGGAGGGTGTTATAGCCCAGCTTTTACCTTCAGTAAGCGCTACACCCCTGGCAACACCCTGTTGTGGAGGGTGTTGTAGCCCAGTTTTTACCTCCAGCAAACACAACACCCCGTGCTACACCCTGTTTCGAGGGCTGTTGGGACAAGCGCGTCTTTGGCTGATATTTTCTTTTTGGGGATTTTTGGGAGGCCTATAAATAGTCCTTTTTCAGAGAGAAAAGAGAGACCCATATTCTGAATTTTAACCTACGTAGTTTTTCCTAGAATTTTTCCTAAGTCTTAGAGAGATTGTGAGCTTGGAGCAAGACATTGAAGAACTCAAATCAAGATCAAATCCAGATTGTAGATCCACTTTTCATCAAATTTGAGATCTATTTGACAGGGTTGTATTCATGAATTCATCTCTTTCCATTGAATTTAATTTGTTTCTTATTATCTTGATGGAGGAGTAAATCGTAGATCTAGATTTTGTTTGGATTTTACTTTCATCATGTGTTGAGAATCCAATTTTAATGAATCCTAATCGATGTTCTTATGTTCAAATTGCTTGTTCTTCATCGTTTCCTAGATTTGTAAATCCGGATTACAAGTTTTCATCTGATTTCCATTTTAGTTGATTGAGAAATCGCTTTCATGGATAGATCTATGCAATTTGAAGGGATTTGATTGTGATTCTAGAGATAGATTACAAGGATCTCCCGTTCCCCTCTGTTTTCGATGAGTTCTCGATCTTAATGCGGTCTTAGATTGTAATTAATTGAGGAGAGATTCTAAATTAATCGATTTAAGACTAGATAAATTGATATATTCGAGAGGATTATTGATTTGTATAAGGAACTCAATGGTGTAAGAACTCAATTTGGGATTATCTTTAATGTTCTGTGATTCACATGATGAAAGTAAATGAAAAACAAGATCTAGGTCGTGTTGTTTATGATTCTAAAACTCGCTTTGTGTTCAACGATGTTCTTGCTGCTAGTTTTGTTAAAATTAATAGTTTTTAGTCGATAATTCCACATTCGATTCTCTTATCGCTGAATAGTAGAAATTGAGCAATTACTAGTACTTATTCCTTCCCGTGGACGACCTCGACTTAACACTATACTACGATTCGATAGGTTCGCTGCCTAGTTGTCTTTCGTAGTAGTTGAGAACGAGTTTTTACAAATTTAAACTACATTGACAAGGATTTTTCCACCATTTTTGCAAGCTTTATACCCAAAGGCTATCATTAACTAAGTAAATTTCTAACCAATTTTAAATTTTAGAAATCCTTAATTGCTTAAATATCAAATTTCATATTCATCGATAATAGTCTCTAATTAATACATAAAAATGCTCACAATATAGATATCAAACTCTCATAAAACAAAAATATAATATCACGCATGTCTAAACATCCAGTTTGTCTAATGCTCACCAATGTTTAAATCATAGCTCATGTAGTCACACCAATCCATATAAAAACATCTTCAATATATAAAAAAGAAAAGGAATGAGCCAAAATTTAGTACATAACAATGCAAACACATGCGATATGGTACACACACTTAAACTATATATAATGTAATAACCAATAGTTTATAATTATTATTTAAGGAGAAACAATCAACATGGGAGTACTCACACTTCAAGCAATGAGAATCTAGGTATGTAAGTTATAGCAACTACTTGGGGGTTTGATTAAGGCAGGCCGAATACCTTAACCTCCTAGATGAATATTCTATGTAATAGCCTCATTTATAGTTCATAGCTGTTATGCATCTCTACCTATCACAGTCTATAATCTAATGCAGCTTAATCAGCACTATAGTCGTGGCCATGCTATATTACTTCTCTCTAATCCGAATAGACGTTATCTTGATAATATTTACCCTATCAGCTACTCACCGAGCCACCAACAATATATCAATAATAACATTAAAGATAGCCTAAGTGTCTAACTATCATATTGGCATTTCCTAGTAAGGTTGTCGCTCCTCGGCTCAAATTAAATGACATACTCATAAGCAACACATTCAATTATTAGGTTGTCTTCAAGTTTTAATCCATTTAAGAATGCATACCCTAAGCTAAACAACATGCATGTCACTGCGTACCTTGTAATTAGCAATATTCTAAAATAGGTCAAAAGATAGACATGATCAAGAATAGGTACTAGGATGCAAAGAATTTTGCAAATTTAGCTCTAAATCCCATGTTACTACTTCAAGCAATTTGTTGAAGCTTCTAACCCTTAACCCTAATTTGTGACTTCACTTTACTTCATATTTCACCTAGCAAATTAGAATGGAATTAGAACTTAGATTGAGTATTGACATAGGAATTACAATAGGTATAAGTTTTTGGTAATATTGTACCTAGTTGATGCTTGAATTGAGGTTCATTTTTTATGAGTTTCATCACTACAAGAAATTTGGGCTCTAAAGACCAAGATTTTATCTCTAAATATAAATTTCTATCACAAAAAACATCATCTCTAATTTTATTTGTAGAAATATAACTTGTTTTACCTAATTTTTATAAAAAATTTATGTCCCTAAAGGTTAGTTTTATTATAGTGTTTTTAGTATTCATAAGGAGATGTGTTTTCTTTTTCTTTTTCTTTTACATATATTATATATATATATATGTTTTGTTCTAGAAGTTGGCACATGGATTGGGTATTTGGGGGGTTGATTTTTAATAAAAAGAAAATAAGGAAGAGAGGAAAGCTTTTGGTGTGATATAGGATGATATCCTAACTAATGTGGTGTGTATAAGTGAGGGGATTTTATGTGTATAGGTGAGAGAAAAGATTTGTTGTAGATTTGTTTTGGTTCTTTAATATCTAGTCTATAAGATTATGAGAAATTTTGTGTGTTTTTGTGATGGTTTTTGTAAGATTTTATGATGGTTTCATGATGACTCTAGGTCCATTAGTATGTGTGTTAAATAGGAGAAAGTTAATATCAAGTGACAGATTGATAAGTTGGCATGTGGGTTAATTAAGGAAAGTACTATTTGGAAATTTGTAATTTAGGAAATTAGAAATTAAGAATTGATTTGTTTTGAAAATCAAGGATATATAGTTTATTTTGGATAAGGATGAGAGTTGGCTTAATCTACATTCCAATTAAATTCAATTATTACTCTATTATGCTAATTTACTACAATACTTAATTCAATTACTTAAATTATTTAATTCATTTCAAAGTTAAATTTATCCCTAGTTATTTTCAGAAAGTAAAGAATTTGAAGTAGAAGTAAATTAGGTAGGTACTTAGCATTTGTTAGAGGTGATGACATTTGCTTAGTTACTTAGATATATTGGTGTACTTTATCATTAATTACAACAATGCCATCGACTCTTTACCGATTCAAATTAATTTATTCTCTCAAATTATCTAAACTAAATTATACTTTATCATTTAACTTTTTTTAAATTAGCTAAATTATCTGACTTGTAATTAACTGCTCAAATATCATTTATGGTTCAAACTTACCATTATTTTTATGTTAATTAATATTACTTTCTTAATTTGTCTTGTTGAAAATCCGAAGTATTTCAATAAATCTTTTCGATTTGTGGCAGTAGAGTAATATGCTGATTAATTTAATTCTTTTTTCTTTTTTGCTCCTTGTGTCGTGGTTTTCGACTTATAAATTATTCATGATTGTATAATATAGAGCTTAACTAAATTTGGAGAAATTGTATGTATACTATACTTAAAAAAAATCACAAAAAACTAAATTATGGAAAAAAATTACAGGAATAGTATCATTTTATCCCACCTTGGAGGTGTGATACAAAATTTATTAAAAATTACATAAGTATCACATGTTAGACATGTGATACTCCGCTAAACCTGTGTCGAACGTCTACAAAGTGATACACGCATAATTATACTGTATCGCCCATTGAAGGTGTGATACGCCCTCTAATCTGTATCGTACTCCCAATGTACGATACAACAATTTCTAAAAGTTTTCACATAGTAGGTAGCTGTATCTCGCTTCCAAGATACGATACACATATAAAACTTTATATCTCCTCTTCAACATGAAATATAACGATTATTTTGGTAATTTTTTTATATAATTTGTATTTGTGCATTTTTTATATTTTTTTTACGTACACATGTATTATACCTTACAAATTTGATTGGGGATTAGATATGATATTTGATACCGCAAACAATATTTGTATCACGTAGTCTTACCGAATATGTTATTGATGGTAAAATCATAATTGGACTAATTTTATAATGTCGTTGCAATTCTTCGAAGAAAATATCGTGGTACATCTAAGGATTTTGAGTTATATTGAAATATTCAACCCTTTTTATCTGTATTGGAATTATCTTTGGGTTTTGTGGAGACCCCATATCCTAAGAATGGATATTTAGCTCATACGTCAATTTTGCAACTTTTATTCTACTTTTCCGTCTAATTTTTTAATATTTTTTATACCATAAACTGTGCCTATTTTTATTATATGCATATGTACACATATATATTAAGTTATTTTCCCATCGTCAGTTCGGATGTGTAATCAGCGTTTTTGTTTTACCCATTTATATATTACGAATGTATTTTACTTATAATTTTAGTAGTGCCTATTGTTAAATAAAAGAGAATAAAATGTTCACCACGCACTATTAATATGCTATTTTCTCTAAATTTGACTTCATTTAGTTAAAAAGAGAAGATCACAAAAACATGATTTGTATCTTAATACTTTTACAAACAAGTTATTCGAACTTATATTTTTAATAAATACATGATCTGTGTTTTAGTACTTTTATAAACAAGTGATCTAATTTTTTGTTTTAACCAGTATCATCTTGTTTTTTTATTTTTGTAAAAAAAAGTGACTTAAGTTTTGATTTTTGTTAAATACATGATATGTATTTTTTTTTCACTTTATGTTAATAATAGATAAGTGACATATGGCTTTTTTAATTGGTTGATAATATAATTTAATGAATTTACTTAAAGTGAAGAAAAAAAACCATTATGTGTTATTAACACAAAGTGAAAAATTGTAGGTCATATACTTGTCAAAAATTAAAACTCAGGTCTCTTGTTTACAAAAAGTATCGAAACATGGATTATGTATTTATTCAAAATCAAAATCCAGGTCCCCCTTTTGCAAAAGTACCACAACAAATGTCATGTATTTGAAAAAAAATTAAACTCAAATTACCTATTTATAAATGTATCAAAATACATGGATGTTTTTGTATTTTCCTCTTGGAAAAAACCTTTGTTACAGAAGTGACTCATTGTTAAGTTTCACAGGGGAAAATTCAAATAACAATACTAAAATTTGACCTACATGCCTATATACACATGAACTTTTAAATATCGCAAATTATCTCCTGAATTTTTAATAAATTGGCAAATAACTCTTGAAAATTGAAAATTACCCTCTTTGAATTTAACTTGAGTATTATAACACTCGTCAAACTTATTAAAGTGTGTTATAACATCCCTTAAATTTCAATTTTAGTGTGCTTATATCAAACTGAAAAAATAAATGACCTTTATCTTACTATTTTATCAAAACATGATTGTTTGCAACACTAAAAGTTCCGGAGTACATCCTTGCTTAAGCTAAATTTTTTGGATGTTATTTTCAGTTTCCCAATTTCAGATCTTATCTTGTGGTGAAATGAGGCTTTTCCCTTTTTTTTTAATTTTTTTTTTTTGGGTCACCCCACGAGGTATAGCTATCTAAATATAATCACCAAATAATGAATGTTTTTAATCTAAATATGATTAGTAGATTGCATTACGAAAATTCACTGACAAACTCGATTTTCAACCTAATCATGATAAAAGTAACAAGTGAACATAAAAAAGCAAACAATGGTTTCCCCCAACTTCTTTATTTGTTCATATATTTTATTATTAACATTATAATATCAAGTATTGCATTGGTTACTAACACAATTTACTGAATCGAGGGAAAAAGAAGTTAAACATGATACGATTACATAAGTTAGAAGCACATTGTTTTTGAGCTCAACATTACCATTAAGAGAAGACTACACACACACACACACAAAAAGAGACACTACGAACGATTTATTTTGTTGCAACAAGCAAAAGGGCAATAAAGGAGCGTACAGTGGCAGCTAATCTCATGGATCATCAATTCATCATGACCAATTTAGTGGCTGTTTCGAATCCTCGGATGACAAAGAAGAACTTTTGAAGCTTTTAACATCACAAGAGTAAAGAAAAGCATTAACACTAAGCACACATAGTAGAATATACGCCACATTGTACTTTTATATTTCTTGAATTCAAGAGGAGTCGCCTGTCAATACAAGCACATATCTTGAATGACTGGAGGAATGGCCAAGCAATATAACTATACCATCTACATTTTCCGGAATCATTATTCCCCTGGGCACGCTGGGCCTCCTGGGCACGCTGGGCACGCAGATCCACATGATTTGCCTGAAGTTCCGACATATGTCTATTGTAGTCTCTCAGGTATTCATCCCGCAAGTCACAGATGGTCAATATCTCAAGAACTGTGAAGTAAAACGCGGTATTGTTGAAGATAGAAACCAGCAATGAGAGAGTGAAGGGTATACGCCAAAGTTCGCATTTGATGGAAGTTTGAAAACAGGAAGTGAGTATGACTCCTTGGAACATAAAATAGAGATTCACGAAATTGATGGCTCTTATTTGTAGGCGCTCAATGCGCTTTTCTTGATTGTAGACCATTTCTCTAAACCGGCTTATGCGTTGGTCGAGTCCCTCATTTTCTGCCATGGTGCCTCCTGTTTTTCTTTTTCTTGGCTATTGCAGTAGGGAAAGGTTGGTTATATATTTTTCTCTCTAGTTGATAAAACTGAGATGGGTGAATAGATTTGTATGGTGGTGATGCGGCGTCACAACGTTTATATAACCAATGGTTTTCGAAATAAATGATAGACAGAATGTTGGTGCGGTGCCCATAAATTAAGAAAGATAACTTGTCAGATGGAGGACTAGCTACTCGCCAATAAGTTATTGCAAATTGCGAAATGGTGGTCCAAGAATTTCAGTAGTTATAAGTGAATAATCCAATAGAAGTAACGTTAATTTAATTAACGGCTTTGGCAGAATCCTGCTTAATGTTTGTCGATAACTTTTGAACGAAGCACCTCAAGTAAAGATATAGTGTTCTAGTTATCCATGTGAATGAGTCCGCGATGCTCCAAATACAGCCTCAAAACTTATTTAAGCACAGATGGTAGGCTCTCTTAAAGTCAACCTTTAAAATTTGCTTCCACCTTGTTGTTACTTTCAACAACATGCTTTCATATATATATATATATATATATATATATTGTTAATGACGCAGTGTAAAGCATAGATAAACAAGATTTGCAATAAAAATGTAAACTTCGTGAGAAAAAGTTCTCAATTAGGGTTTTAAAATATATCAAATGTTCTGATTTAACAAAAACAAGTCTAAAGGCATATATATACTATTACATAAGGAATCCTAAAAAACAAGATCTAAAAAAGTTAAATAATAAATACAAATAAATAGTGTAACCGACAATTAATGTCGGAAATAAAAAAACTGGCGGCTTTAATTAATATAGGTGGTTTCAAAACCATAAGTAAAAAAGATTGGTTTTCAACTTCCGGTAGAGGCGGTTTCAGAATTCAAAAGATGAAACTGTCAGCAATAAAGGCTGGTTTCAATATCGGCAATATAAAGTCCAAGGTTGGCGGCTTACAATTCAAAGCTGGTAACGTACGTCGTTGTTCATTGTCTACATCATTCTCCTCTACTTGGAAAAAAAACTCATTCTCGAGTTTATGGTTGAATCTAGTTATAGGAGTTCTTCAACCTCGAGACGCAAAGATACACTTAAAATCATAAGTTTCCTTCAGGATCAAATATGAACCTCCTTTGGAGCCACTCTTGTACTTTCTCTTGAATCAACCCCTTCCTCAACAACTTCTCTATCTTCTCTTTCAAAATCTCACTTTCCTTCGAGTTCTTTCTATAAAGAGATAAATTCAAAAGGCTAGCCCCAGGAATAAATCAATATGTGCTAGATGTCTCTCATCTGTGGTAACTTATTTGAAATATTTTGAGGCATCAATTCTTTTAATTCCTGCAATAAAGGGCGAACCAAGTTTAGTTGCTCCTCCACCTATGATTCAGCATTATTCATCACAACCTGCTTCACAATCAAAGCATGTACTTGCTTTGTCGCCTTAATCTTCGCCTTAAAATCCTCTTTATCTTAGCCCTCATTCTTAGGGCGTTTTTTTGCACCTTTATCTTATGGAGGCCGCTTATTATCACTATGACCATGGGTTTGTTGTTCTGTAACACTCTTGGTCCTCTCTTCTGAACCAACATCATCCTTGTACCCCTCATAATTCGTCCTTTTATGTTCTTGTTGCATCAACTCAACCTTTAGGGCCAGGTTCTTTGCCTCACTCAAAGTACGAATAACCTATACCCCTATTCTGTCTCACAAGGCTGGTTTCAACCCTTCCAAATACTGAGCCACCTATTGTCCTTGAGATTCTAAAAGGTTATTTCATTTTGCCAACCTCATGAACTCAGCAGTAAATTCATGCACTAATTTGTCTCCCTTCTGGCACCATTGATATTGTTGGAATAAAATCTACTCATAATTTGGTGGTAAAAATTCTGACTTCATCAATTATTTCATCCGATACCAAGTACGAACAGGACCTTTTCCTTCCCGCTCTCTCTTATATTGGATCCATTCCCACCATGTTGAAGCCATCCCCTTTAAGCGACAAGCCACCAACCTAACTCGTCTTTCAGGAGGAGTCTTCGCATCATCAAAGAATCTATCAATATCTGCTATCCAATCCAAGAATTCCTCAATCGCCAGGTTTCCATTAAAATATGGGATATCAACCTTCAACCGAAAATCTCCAACATTGCTATCATCATATCCATATCTTCTGTGACCACCATACCGCTAGTGAAAATTCTGGCATCTCTATCCTCATAATCATGCCTTCTTTGATCACCATACTGCTGGTAATGAAAATTCCTAACATCTCTATCCTCATAATCATACCTTCTCTGACCTCCATACTGTTGGTAACGAAAATTTCTACCATCTTTATCCTCGTAATCGTGCATTTTCTTGCCACCGTATGGTGGATTGCGAACGAACCGAGATGATTCCATATTGCTCTCTTCTGAATCCTCTTTGTAGACTAGTTATCTATGAACAGGGACAGGTTTGTCAATAGGGTCACCACAAGCTATCTTGAGCCATGGCCTTCTATTGTCATTCCATCTCCTATGTACATTATTACCACAAGCATTTAGACGTTCCACAATCTCTTCAAAACATTCCTTGAGATGTTGAGACATGCAATCCATCCATTGCTCTAGGCGTCCTCCAATTGTTGCAACGCCTCGTCCCCCTGAACCTGAACACCATCACGGAGAGTACCGCTATCGCTGTTAGTAGCCATCCCACTCTAATACTACCTAACACAGCGTAAAGCATAGATAAACAAGATTTGCAATAAAAATGCAAATTTCGTGAGAAAAAGTTCTCAATTAGGGTTTTAGAGTATATCAAATGTTTTGATTTAACAAAGACAAACCTAAAGGCCTATATATACTATTACATGAGGAATCATAAAAGATAAGATCTAAAAAAAGTAAATAATAAATACAATAATAAATACAAATAAATTGCGTAACCGACAATTAATGATGAAAATAAAAGCTAGTGGCCTATCATTAATGTTGGTGGTTTCAAAACCCAAAAGTTGAAACTGTCAGTAATAAATGCTGACTTTAATTGAGATTCCACTGTTGCATTATTCTCTCCCACCTCTAAAGAACTCGACCGTGAGTTCTCCTCTAGATGCCACCGATGACGAAGATAAAATAAGTATCCTCTAGGATCAAATATGAAAATGCAAAAATGAATTTTTAGAAGTACAAAGTAAAATCTATCAACTATATTGGGAATTTGAAGTATATCCATTCTCGAGCTCCTTGGATTATTTGCAAATCTCCTCTAGATCAATAATCTTCCAAGTTTTTTAAAATTGTAATAAATCAAACTCTCATGAATGCACTGATAAGCATTTAATCCTTTTAACTCCACCTAATTGTTAATCGGATCTTCTACATCAACTATCTCATCTTGTTGTGGCCTCTTAATTGAAAGTGGTGAGTTTCTTTAGACATACATAGACGTATAATATTATCCTCAGGTAGTGAATCTGAAACTGTAATTGCTCTTTTTTTTTATTATTCTATCTCCTTGGGTATCGATATCAACCTTCTGATCACTTGAGCCCGCTCACTATTTTCATCTTCTTCACAGTCATCATCTCCATTAGGTTTACAATAAATCTCATTCTTCTCATCTCCTTCCTATATTTGATTCTCTCCTATCCAAGCACTTATTCTCAATAAAGTCTAATTTATCTACACTATTTTCATCCCCCTTCTCAATTTGATCATCACCTTCATCACCAATTAACAATTCCTCTTTTTTCAGACAGTCTTTAGTTTCATATTCCTCTACAATTTTAGCTTTATCAAAATTTTCTTGGATAACAAGCACCAATTCCTTTTCTTATGACGTCTTTGGTCTTGTTGAAATAGGATTTCTTCATAATAAAGAGGATGAAATTGATCTACTAATAATTGTTTCATCCTAAACCATGTCCTAATAGGTGCTTTTCCTTCATAGCTTCTCCTTTATTGTAATATCTCCCACCATATAGATGCATAGCCCTTGAGAGTATATGTTACTAACCTTGCAATTTTCTCCTCCGGCATCTCCATATAATCAAATATTCGCTCAATCTTAGTAATCCATATCAACAAACTCCTCAATCCCTAATTCTTCTCTAAAATATGGAATTTCTAAATTTAACTTGAAATCACTCATTCCATATTCATTCCTACGTCTATAATAATTATCAAAATATATTGTCCGTACATCTTACGTTTTTCAAATCTGCCACCACCGCCTGTCTTCGTAGCTATTCCTCTTTCTTCATCAATTCATCTTCCTCATTAGAAACATATTCATAATAATCATCAAAATTAAGACACTTACCTCTATATTAACCCTTACACTCGCAGCAATAGGTATGACAATAGGATCTCCGCAAGAATACTCTGCCCTTGGTTATCTCCCATAATCATTCTTATTCCTATTGGTATTAGATCACTTGATCAAATTGTCAAAGCGCTGCTCATACGTAGAATCTTTGATCCATGCTATCCAATACCACCCTTCGACCAAGGATTTGGCTCTTAGGGCTTCCATATCCCAAACACCTCAAGGACGTGATCGCCTCCTAAACTACTATCTCCTGACATCTTCGCAAGAACTCACCGTGCTCTAATACCAATCTAACGCAGCGTGAAAGTGTTAAATAACACAAACTAATTTAACGATTGATTTCAAAATGTGAACTTAATCACACAATTACTAAACAATTACAATTTCACAGAAAAAACTCTCAATAGGATTTAAAAAAGTATATCAAATGTTCTGATTTAACAAAGACAAGCCTAAAGACCTATATATACTATTACATGAGGAATCCTAAATGATAAGATCTATAAAAAGTAAATAATAAATATAAATAAATTGTGTATCCGATAATTAATGCTGAAAATAAAAGCTAGTGGCCTATCGTTAATGTTAACGGTTTCAAAACCCAAAAGTTGAAATTGTCAGTAATAAATGCTGACTTTAATTAAGATTCCGCTACTGCATTAGTTAAAATGACCTTAAATCACAAAGAGTTTAGGACTTTAGTGATAGTTTTAAAAGTTACCATGCTTTTCTTAAAAGTTATATACTAAGGAGTTAGACCATCGATCTATATTTAATAAAAATATTGAGAGATATGAGTAATTTTTTGTTTTTTTTGGATAGATTTTTAGGAATTCCCTTTTTAGTTGCCTGAGGACTGATAATAAAAGCAAGTATGGAAGCACCAACGGAAATAAAGGACATGATTATCGGAAAGCTTATAGCTATGTTAAAATATAATTTTGGTAAAGCTAGTATGTGACCTTTTGACATTTAGGCGATTTGCTTCACTTTAAAACTAGATATCATTAGCTTTCTTTCGTAAGCAAGCAGACGGTTAGTCCATCTCCAAGTCTAGGGTAAACTCTTTCCTCATTGGTGGATTTAGGAACAGGGGAGTTTCATAGAGAGATATAGTACTTATATCTATATTATTTAAGTAAGAGCTTCATTGTTGGTGTCTTTTTTTTTTTTTTTCATTAATTGTTCTTGAAATATAATCATTCATATTATTTATATAATAAATTTGATGTAAAAGTTTATAATTTTAAGAGCTTTTTTAGGAATCCAATACATGTCTAGGGTTTCTATGAAAAAAATTACTAATATACCGCTTAGATGAAATTAGTTAGTAATTTCCAATTGCAAAATCACGTTTAGAAAATAGAATATTCATTTTTACACATAAATCACATGAAAGAATTGCGATTTAATGTTTGAGTACCATTGTAATATCACAAATATTAATCGTGATATAACTATTTGTATGGATATCGCAATTAATAATCATGATATTCCTCTACACGGTCAAACATGTATTATGGCTTATAGTCGTGAAATGCATGTATATATTGCATTTTAGACACAACATATATGAGTTTATTGTTCATTTAGTATAACTTGTGACAAAAATGTGATTTAAGTATATGTATAAGTAGATACTTTAGCATTATTGAAAATATAGAAAAATATAATTTTATTAATCTTGGTTAGATAAATTAATTATATTGTATTTACTAATTCTGGAATATTACTAATTTTTTTTATTAATTTTGATATTAGTTTTATTAGTATAAGCTAAATAAGATATAGAAAATAAGTATATGTTTTAGTAATGTAAAAAGTTTTAAAAATTAATATTTTTATCAATTACGAATTTATTTATAAAATTACTAATATATATAATATTATTTGTTTAAAAAAAACAATTGTTTTGGGGACGTGAATCACGTCCCCTAGAAGCAAAAATCCCTTTAATAGGAATTGCATTAATATATAATATTATATTAACAATACATTAATAATAATATGATAATAATAAATAACTAATATATATATATATATATATAATCTGGGACGTTATGTCCCTGTACCATAGTTACCTAATAATAATAATAGTAATAATAATAATAATAATAGTAGTAGTAGTAGTAGTAATTGATAAATTAATTTTATTTCAAATAAAATTTTATAATTATAAATATTCCATAATTTATGTTTTAGCTAAAAATAATAGAAATAGAACTTGAACTACTTATGTTATTAATGAAATGATATATAAAATAAATAAATGAATAAATAAATAAATATTTTGATATTGACTTTATCATTAAAATTTATTTTCGTAACCAATATTATCGCTTATATTATTACTAATATCACTAATGTTGTTAGTAGTAATATTAAAATTATTATAAGATTATTGATATTATCTAAATTAGTATTATTGATTTTGTTACTATAACTATTAAATTGTTTTGTAATTAAAATTGTTTTTACTATTAGTAGTAACATTAAAACTAATACAAACACCATTATCTTTGATATTAGTATTACTACTATTTTTATTAATATCATTGATATTAAATTTAGTATATTGCATAAATAGAGAATGAAATTTTGGTAAATAATAAAAATTTGTTTTATATAAAGAAAATATACAACAATGGAAAATTTTAAAAGCTTAATCTACAAGCAATGTGATCTATAAAAATTACAAAATAAATATATGATATACACTAAGAAGAACTCCACGAGAATTAAATAATAGAAGATAAATAATAGTCACTATATTCCATTAACTAAAAATAATATAAAAACCATGATAAGATCAAATAAATAAAAAAACTCTAACAACTAATCAAATTAAAGATGAAATACCATATTGTAGAAAATTTAGGAAAAAAAAAATTTAAGATTTCGTTTTAAATAACTAAACACAGTAAATGTACATATTTGATATATCCAAACTCCAATACATACGATTTTATTAAAATAATTTTTTTAGGGTATAGATACTAAAATACGTCCTTAAATAAATAAAAGTACTAAATATAAAAGACAGATAAGGTTGAGAGATAAATGTTTAATAAATAAAAATCTTCTATATAAGGCGATAGAACTTAAAGAAAAATAAACCCCTTAAATAAAAATATAAATAACAATTAAAGATCAAGAGAAGCAAAATGAAAATAAATAACAAATAATTATTTCTTACTATAGAGGTTAGAACCTTAAAAAGTCCTTAGAAATAATAGAAACTTTATCAAATATAGAATATTTAGATATTCATAGGAATTCAATTAAATTAATAGATACCGTAATAATTAAGTTTAATTTAAAAGTAGGTGATTAAAGTTAGCACCCTTAATTTTAGGAAGACTTCTCTTATAGGAATAATCGTATAATAATAAATATATGTTATTCCATTCCATAGGAATATAAATCGGTTCTCGACTACCAGTAGCTTATTACAGCGATATAACGAGGACCACAGGTGAGGGACTTTGAGCTTATCATTTTGTTTTTACTTGTAGTTATTTGCAATGATAATAACAT
Source organism: Combretum micranthum (assembly GCA_024138025.1). Taxonomy (NCBI): domain Eukaryota; kingdom Viridiplantae; phylum Streptophyta; class Magnoliopsida; order Myrtales; family Combretaceae; genus Combretum; species Combretum micranthum. The sequence goes on along the minus strand of JAMXBD010002313.1, from coordinate 169,143 downwards.
ATCAAACTGAATTGCATGTGGGTTTGGGTAAATTGCATGCTGCTTGGTGTATGTGGGATTGCCAAAACACCTTATTATAATTAACAATTTCATTGTATGATAACAATTGTGTGGAGCATGTTGATGTTTGTTTGTAATTGTATGATCACCTTAAACCTGACTAAAAGCTTTTGACACCATAAAAGAAAATGACCATGCATTACACGATTTGCATAAATAGCATTTGAGCAAGTGGCAGCCTACTACGTGTTAGTATTTCGGCCCTTTGATAATGAAATGATCTAGGTTCAAAGTCTATCTAATTTCCATGAGTTTATTTATTTATCTTAAGAATTGAATTGAATGAGCATGATGATGATAATGGTTATGTTGCTAGTAGTCTAAAATGTATTATTTTGCATGTATATATTGAAATTAATATCTTTGTTTTATATGTATTAATGTGTGTGTGTAGTAAAATTATTAATTATGTCTTTTATACATTAAGGTGTTAGTTAAGTTAGATTTATAAAATCAACTTTGGTTTCACAAGATTAGTGATAGAATTTTATTTCCTTAATTAAGTTAGCAATTATGCCCAAATGAAGCCTCAAATGAGACCCAAATTCATACAAAATGCAAATTAAAGTTGTATATGCCTTCAAGGGCAAATTTGGAATATGTTTAAAGTTAAATTTTGCTTAATTGACCTACTTTTAGGGCAGCCATTATTTTATATGAATTTTGCTTCTTCTTTCTTTCTTTTCTTTTCCTCTTTCAATTCCATTTCCAAGTTCAAGTCAAGAACAATATCAAGCTTTGATAAATCAAAGTTCTCCTCAAAACAAGGTATATATATATTATAATATTATATTTGAATTGATTTACTATGATTGTTGTTTTGTTTGTTTTTCTTTCTTGAAGTGGTTGTATGAATTCTTGATTGGAATGAGTGAAGGTTATTAAATTGTTTGTTCATGTATTGAGATGAGCTAGGAATGTGTTTTGTGAGTATGTGAGTTTGTGCATGTATGGTAGAAGTGATATGAAGTGTTGGGAGGATGTGAAGAGGATTTGTGTAGGAAAATTTAGATGGATTGAAGTGGGAATTGGAAGTGTTTAAATGTGTTGATTTCTTGTTTTGAGTTGCTAAGATTGGAGTAGTGTAGGTAGGGGTTAGTTATGAGGTTGAAAATGTAGTTGAGGAAGGTTTTAAAGTGTTATAGGATTGAATTTTCGAAGTGTTAAAAACAGGGGATTTTGTGTTTTGTCATTTAAGCATGTTTTTAAACGTACGCCGGCACCTAGGAATTTCAATGCCGCCGGCGTAGAGGCAGCATTGGATTCAAATTTTCTTAACGCCGCTTTGATCACCGCGGCTTTTACAATAAAAATTGCCAGCGTTTGTTCTTCAGAACGTACGGCAATTTGAGTTCTACACGCCGCGGCCTTATTGGCGGTATTGGAAGTCCACAGAATCATATTTCTATTAACCGAGAAACGCCGCGGCTTTTGCTAGAAAAGTCAGCCGGCGTTCATTTTTTCATATTGTACGCCGGCCGCTGGGAATCAAGGCCGCCGGCGTAGGATGAAAGGCAGTCGACGTACCTTGACACTGCAGCGCTGGCAGTGTTGATTTCAGAGTATCGAACACCGGCTCAAAGCCGTTGGCTTTGGCTGCCAGCGTATCCCTGCGCTTTTGAATTTTAAAAAATTTTTTCTAAAATTTTCCGAAGTTTGTTATTTGATCAATTAAGTATTTATTAAGCGATTTAGGATATAATAGGATTTTAAATGCTTATTTATGACTTTGTATTCAATTATTTGAATTTCTTTGATTTATTGTGATATATATATAATATGTATGTATTTGTGAGAGTGAAATCTATATTTATTGATTTATTGATTATTGTGATATTCTATTTCAGTTAAGGATTCTTCGGTTAGTTCTTCACCGAGAGATCCTAGTTATATACTAACGGGTTCAGGTACGCAATAACTTGTTTGATGATTGCTAGGAATAGGCATTCCTAATCTGATTTAAATGATTTGACTTAATATTTGAATGAATTGGATGTCTATTACGCTGTTTAATCTGGGAGGAGCAGCAAACCTGTCATGATGCAATGACATGTTAGTTAGGCGCTTAACCAAGTCATGATGCAATGACTTTACCATGATGCAATGGTACGCTATGATGCAATAGCGATCTTTTTGGTTAAGTGGGTAGCCGATAGGGGGGAATAGTATCTGAGTAACGTTTGCTTAAACTTGGGGGAAATACCATGATTTAGTTCAAAGTTTATGGGAACTTGTGAACTAGGCTCATGTTATGGACTGAGTTTAAGTAGAGTCGGGCAACGGCTTTTAAACCCTAAATGAAGCTATTATCTTCATGAAATAGATATAGGAGATATAAGTATTCGGACTGCTTATATCAACCCCTGAGCAGCTGCTGTTACTCAGGATCCTGAATTCCCGAAGCGTGACCGGGGTTTGAATACCCTCTTGTTGATTTGTGAAAGAAAAGTGTAATAAAGATAATCACCTGTCTAATGATGCATTACATTGATTTGATGATTTTTGCATTGGTTATTGTGTACTGGGCCTCTGGCTCACTTTTGCTGCTTTGCAGGTATTGGAGACGAGTTTTATGATGATTTGGGCTATGGGTCCGATTTCGAGAGATTTCTGGATGAGTGGGACGAATAGGATCCGATCACCCTGGACCTTTGGAATTTTGCTAAGGAAAAGTTATGTATAGAAGGCTTGTTAGTTAAGCCTATTTTTGTAAAGACCTTAAGATCCTTTAGGATTCTTTGTTTTAAGAAAACATGTAAATTTTGTAGTGTCTTGTATTGACACTAAACAATGTTTATATGATGTAAATGTATGTATAGATTGCTTTTGTTAGCAATCTTGTTTTGTTTAAAAGTTCTTTATAAGTTATAGTGATTTTGATCAAACAATTTTCATAAACTGTTAGTTTTAGGACAACCTTACATATAATGTGAAAACGTTATATGTGGTTGGGGACTCGGTACTCTAAGTCTCGGGATTTAGAGGGTCGGGTCTTTACAGATGGTATCAGAGCTATGTTTATGAAATTGTTTGATTAAATAGTGGTGACTTGACCTTAGATGCGGTGAGTTTAGTTAGACATATATAGGACTTGTTTATATTAAGTTTTATGTTTGAATGTCTAATTGGTTTATTAATTGTTTTGATATTGATTTGATTGTAAAATTATTATATGTCATACATATGTTGCATGTTTGTTTAAAAGATGGATAGGTCACGAAGAGTAACCCGACAATCTTCGGAAAGAGAAAGTATGCCACCTCCTTCTCAGTCTACTATTTCAGCTTCTGCATCAGCTAGTATTCCAGCTTCTACTTCGACTCCATCACCGGCTTCGGCTTCTACTGCACCAAATCCACACCTCCTCAAATGCCAGCATATCCAGCTATGCCTCAGATGCCTACCTGGAGATCCGAATAATGTGTTCACTATGTTTCGAGATATGTTTGCAATAGTTCAACAGTACCAACAAATGATGTATCAACAACAACAACAATTTATGCAGCAATATCATCCATCAACTGTGAGAGAAGAACCACAAGTACCAATGGGAGACCGAAATGATCAAGTCAAGTTACATGATTTTGTCAGACTGGTACCTGATTTTGATGGAACTGTTTTGGATCCAACTCGAACGGAAGGTTGGATAGTGGAGCTCGAGAAAGCGTTTGCAGCTTGTGAAGTACCTGAGCATAGGAAAGTTGATTTGGCTATATATATGTTGAAGGGAGATGCATATAATTGGTGGAGATTGAATAGTGAAGGATATGTAAGACCGATACCATGGAACAGATTTAAGGAAGCCTTTTTCTTGCAATACATTCCATCCACAGTGCGGGAACAAATGATATCGAGTTGGTTGAGTCTAAGGCAAGGAAATAAAACTGTTGAAGAATATCATGCAGAATATTGCAGATTGCTTAGATTTGCGGTACAATTACAATGATGAGAGCATGAAGGTTCAAAAGTTTCAAGATGGCTTGAACATGGAGATTAAGAGTGAGGTCAAGAAGTTTCAATTGTCAACACTGTCTGAAACAGTAATCAAGGCAAAGTTAGTGGAACAAATTAATAATGAAAATAAAGCTCAGAGGGATAGACGTGCTACATTTATGGGCAAGAGATCGGTGACATCTACACTCCTTATTCAAGGTTTGGTAATGTTAACAAAGGCAAGCGACCATATTTGGGTAAGAAACCAAGCTCGGGACAAGTGGTGAAGACTTCTATGCCATCCATTCCATTTGATAGGCGATGCCCTATATGTTTTGGGCCTCATGAATCATTTCAATGTAAATGGACTCCTGGAGCTTGCTTTGCATGTGGGAAAGTAGGTCATAAAGCTTCTGACTGTCCTGAACCTAAATTGAAGCCCATCTTTTGTGCTCATTGTCAACAAAGAGGTCATCATGTGGCAAATTGTAAAGAAAAGCCTAGGAATGAAGGACCGAACTTTGGAAAGGGAATGACAGCTGCTAGAGTATTTGCTTTACAACAATGTGAGAAAGCTCCTTCGGTTGATACTGGCAGGTATAATACAGATTGCAAATCATCCTGCATATACTTTAATTGACACTGGTGCTACTCATGCATGTATTGCTGAAAGCTTTGTGAATGAGTGTGGTTTGTCTTCTGAAGTGTTGTATGATAGAGTGATGAGTGTAAATACTCCTTTTGGTGTGCAATCCAAAGAGCCATGTGTATGTAGGAATGTTGATGTTGTGATTTCTGATGAAAGCATGCCAATAGATATGTTAGTTTTGCCTTTAATGATTTTGATGTTATTCTTGGAATGAATTGGTTAAATCTTTACAAAGCTAATAGATTGTATAAAGCGGAAGTGAGTTTTGAGTTGGAAGGTAGAAGACTACTTCATGTGTTGGAAAGAAGGAGACCGAGGAGTATGTATTCTATGGAATTGTGGGAGAAGGATATGAGAACTACAATGGGTAGTGAAGAACTCCGAGTTGATATGGTGCCAGTAGTAAGGGAATTTATTGATGTTTTTCCTGATGAATTACCCGGTTTGCCACCGGATAGGGAGATTGATTTTGGGATTGATTTGATACCAGGGACTACACCTATTTCTAAAGCTCCATACCGTATGGCTCCGGCGAGTTGAAAGAATTGAAAAGTCAGTTGGAGGAATTACAACACCTCGGGTTTATTCGTCCAAGTATTTCTCCTTGGGGTGCTCCGGTATTTTGTTAAGAAGAAAGATGGAAGTCTAAGAATGTGTATAGACTATAGAGAATTAAATCAAGTGACAATCAAGAACAAGTATCCACTTCCTCGAATTGATGATTTATTTGATCAACTGAGAGATGCTGCATTATTTTCCAAGATAGATTTGAGATCCGGATATCATCAACTCAAGATTAAGCAACAAGATATATCCAAGACTGCTTTCAGAACAAGATATGGACATTTTGAGTTTATGGTTATGCCTTTCGGTTTAACAAATGCCCCTGCTGCTTTTATGGATTTGATGAATAGGGTATTTAAGGATTATCTGGATCAATTTGTAATAGTCTTCATTGATGATATATTGGTGTATTCAAAGAATGTGGAAGAACATGAGAAACATTTGAGACTTGTTTTGCAAAGATTGAGAGAGAGGAAGCTTTATGCTAAATTTAGCAAGTGCAAGTTTTGGTTGAGAGAAGTTGCATTCTTGGGACATATCATTACAAAGAAGGAATATCTGTTGATCCGGAAAAGATTAGAGCGGTATTGGACTGGCCACCACCGACAAGTGTCACGGAAGTACGAAGTTTTCTGGGTTGGCAAGCTATTATAGAAGATTTGTACAAGGTTTTTCCAAAATCGCTTCACCATTAACTAAGTTGACGAGAAAATATGTGAAGTTTGATTGGGATGAAGATTGTAATCGGAGTTTTCTTGAGCTGAAGGAACGATTGGTTTCTGCACCGATTTTGGCATTACCAGTTAGCGGAGAAGAGTTCGTGATTTATAGTGATGCTTCACTTCAAGGACTCGGATGTGTTTTGATGCAAGATAATCGAGTTATAGCTTATGCCTCAAGACAATTGAAGCCCCATGAGAGGAATTACCCAATTCATGATCTCGAGTTAGCCGCGGTGGTATTAGCATTGAAGCTTTGGAGACATTTTATTTGGTGAAAAGTGTAAGATATTCACGGATCACAAGAGTTTGAAATACATTTTCACTCAAAAGGAATTGAACATGCGACAACGAAGGTGGTTGGAGTTAATCAAAGATTACAATGTTGAAATTTTGTATCACCCGGGAAAAGCTAATGTGGTAGCGATGCGCTCAGTAGAAAGAAACCAAGATGAATGTGGAATCTGGTTACTACTCAACGGGAATTACAAGAAGATCTTCAAAGGATGAATATTGAGATAGCTATGGAAAATGTTGACATTATGCTAGCGAGTTTATCATTGCAACGATTCTGGATCAAATCAAGCAAGGACAACTTGAAGAACCTGGAAGCCAGAAATTGAAAAGTAGATAGGTAAAAAGAGGAGAAAAGAGATGAGGATTGATGATAAGGGTATTATCAGGTTTAAGGATAGAATTTATGTACCCGAGATCTATGATTTGAGACACCAAATTATGAAGGAAGCGCATTCCTCCTCATATTCAATTCATCCGGGAAACACGAAGATGTATCGAGACTTGAAGCGACATTTTTGGTGGGAAGGAATGAAGAAGGACATTGCAAGATTTGTCTCTAAGTGTTTGGTATGTCAACAAGTGAAGATCGAGCATCAACGCCTGGAGGAGAATTGCAACCATTGAGAATTCCGGAATGGAATGGGATGAGATAACTATGGATTTTGTGACGGCTTTACCAAAGACAGTAGCCAAGAATGAAATGATTTGGATCATCGTGGATCGACTCACGAAATCATCACATTTCATTCCACTGAGAGTCGGGTATTCACTTGAAAGATTGGCTCAGATTTACATTCGAGAGATAGTGAGATTACATGGTATACCAATGACCATCACTTCAGATAGAGATACTAGATTTGTCAGTCGATTCTGGAAAAGTCTTCATGAAGCTCTTGGACAAAGTTACAATTTAGTACAGCTTTTCATCCACAAACTGACGGGCAATCAGAAAGGACGATTCAAATTCTTGAAGATATGCTTAGAGCTTGTGCATTGGATTTTGGAAGGAATTGGGATGAACACTTACCTGGTTGAATTTGCTTACAATAATAGTTATCAGGCATCGATTCAGATGGCTCCGTATGAAGCGTTATATGGAGAAAATGTAGATCTCCTTTACATTGGGATGAAGGGGCGAGAGAGTGTTGATTGGACCTGATTTGGTACAACAAGCAGTTGATAAGATTCAAATGATCAAACAGAGATTGAAAGCTGCTCAAGACCGATATAAAAGTTATGCCGATTTGAGAAGAAGACCTTTGGAGTTTGAACTTGGAGATCATGTGTTTCTCAAGATATCCCCGACGATGATTTTCAGATTTGGTGTGAGGAGCAAATTGAATCCAAGATACATTGGGCCATATGAAATATTGGAACGGATCGGGCCATTAGCTTATAGATTGGCGCTACCACCAAGTTTGTCAGGTGTTCATAACGTTTTTCATGTGTCTCAGCTTAGAAAATGCATATCTGATTCCGACGCAATATTGGACACAATCAACCAGAGATACTACATTTGACTACTGAGGAAAAGCCAATTAGAATTTGGGAAAAATGGACAAAGAATTGAGAATAAAGTCATACCGATGGTAAAGGTCCAATGGAGTAAAATCTGAAAGAGAAGCGGTTTGGGAAGTGGAGAGCATAATGAGACAGAAATATCCGGAACTTTTTGAGTAAGAAGGTGAGTTAAGTTTCGGGGACGAAACTTCTTGAAGAAGGGAAGAATGAAATGACCTAGTTCAATTCTATTTAATTCCATGAGTTTATTTATTTATCTTAAGTATTGAATTGAATGAGCATGATGATTATAATGGTTATGTTGCTAGTAGTCTAAAATGTATTATTTTGCATGTATATATTGAAATTAATATCTTTGTTTTATATGGATTAATGTGTGTGTGTAGTAAAATTATTAATTATGTCTTTTATACATTAAGGTGTTAGTTAAGTTAGATTTATAAAATCAACTTTGGTTTTCATAAGATTAGTGATAGAATTTTATTTCCTTAATTAAGTTAGCAATTATGCCCAAATGAAGCCTCAAATGAGACCCAAATTCATACAAATGCAAATTAAAGTTGCATATGCCTTCAAGGGCAAATTTGGAATATGTTTAAAGTTAAATTTTGCTTAATTGACCTACTTTTAGGGGCAGCCATTATTTTATACGAATTTTGCTTCTTCTTTCTTTCTTTTCTTCTTCCTCTTTTAATTCCATTTCCAAGTTCAAGTCAAGAACAATATCAAGCTTTGATAAATCAAAGTTCTCCTCAAGACAAGGTATATATATATATATATATATATTTGAATTGATTTAACTATGATTGTTGTTTTGTTTTGTTTTTCTTTCTTGAAGTGGTTGTATGAATTCTTGATTGGAATGAGTTGAAGGTTATCTAAATTGTTTGTTCATGTATTGAGATGAGCTAGGAATGTGTTTTGTGAGTATGTGAGTTTGCGCATGTATGGTAGAAGTGATATGAAGTGTTGGGAGGATGTGAAGAGGATTTGTGTAGGAAAATTTAGAATGGATTGAAGTGGAATTGGAAGTGTTTAAATGTGTTGATTTCTTGTTTTGAGTTGCTAAGATTGAGTAGTGTAGGTAGGGGTTAGTATATGAGGTTGAAAATGTAGTTGAGGAAGGTTTTAAAGTGTTATAGGATTGAATTTTCGAAGTGTAAAAACAAGGGATTTGTGTTTTATCATTTAAGCCTGTTTTTAAAACGTACGCCGGCACCTAGGAATTCAATGCCGCCGGCGTAGAGGCAGCGTTGGATTCAAATTTTCTTAATGCTACTTTGATACACCACCGGCTTTTATAATAAAAATTGCTAGCGTTTGTTCTTCAGAACGTACACCGGCAATTTGAGTTTCTACGCCACCAGCCTATTGGCGGTGTTGGAAGTCCACAGAATCAGATTTCTTAAGGCTGACCGAACGCCGCCGGCTTTCGCTAGAAAAGTCAGCCGGCGTTCATTCTTTCATATTGTACGCCGGCCGCTGGGAATCAAGGCCGCCGGCGTATAAGTCAAAGCTGCCCGCGTATTTGGGTAAGCGGACGGCTTAGACCTCTTTGGACGTTTCGAAAAATTTTGGGTTTTGGATTCTACGCCGGCTCAAGGCCGCTGGCGTAGGATGAAAGGCAGTCGGCGTACCCTTGAACACTGCTAGCGCTGGCAGTGTTGATTTCCAGAGTATCGAACACCGGCCCAAAGCTGCCGGCGTATCCCCAGCGCTTTTGAATTTTAAAAAACTTTTTCTAAAATTTTCCGAAGTTTGTTATTTGATCAAATAATACTTATTAAGCGATTTACGATACAATAGGATCTTTAAATGCTTATTTATGACTTTGTATTCAATTATTTGAATTTCTTTGATTTAATTGTGATATATAAATATAAAATGTATGTATATTTGTGACAGTGAAATCTATATTTATTGATTTATTGATTATTGTGATATTCCTATTTCAGTTAAGGATTCTTCGGTTAATTCATCACCGAGAGATCCTAGTTATATACTAACGGGTTCAGGTACGCAATAACTTGTCTGATGATTGCTAGGAATAGGCATTCCTAATCTGATTTAAATTGATTTGACTTAATAGTTGAATGAATTGGATGTCTATTACGCTGTTTAATCTGGTCCGAGGAGCAGCAAACCTGTCATGATGTAATGACATGTTAGTTAGGCGCTTAACCAAGTCATGATGCAATGACTTTACCATGATGCAATGGTACGCTATGATGCAATAGCGATTCTTTTGGTTAAGTGGGTAGCCGATAGGGGGAAATAGTATCTGAGTAACGTTTGCTTAAACTTAGGGGGAAATACCATGATTTAGTTCAAAGTTTATGGGAACTTGTGAACTGTGTTCATGTTATGGACTGAGTTTAAGTAGAGTCGGGCAACGGCTTTTAAACCTTAAATAAAGCTATTATCTTCATGAAATAGATATAGAAGATATAAGTATTCGGACTGCTTATATCAACCCCCTGAGCAGCTGCTGTTACTTAGGATCCTTGAATTCCCGAAGCGTGATCGGGGTTTGAATACCCTCTTGTTGCTTTGTAAAAGAAAAAGTAATAAAGAAAACCACTTGTTTAATGATGCATTACATCAATTTGATGAATTATTTTGCATTGGTTATTGTGTACTGGGCCTCTGGCTCACTTTTGCTGCTTTGTAGGTATTGGAGACGAGTTTTATGATGATTTGGGCTATGGGTCCGATTTTGAGAGATTTTTGGATGAGTGGGACGAATAGGATCCGATCACCCTGGACCAAAAGAAGGAATTTTTGCTAAGGGAAAAGTTATCTATAGAAGGCTTGTTAATTAAGCCTACTTTTGTAAAGACCTTAAGATCCTTTAGGATTCTTTTGTTTTAAGAAAACATGTAAATTTTGTAGTGTCTTGTATTGGCACTAAATAATGTTTATATGATGTAAATGTATGTATAGATTGCTTTTGTTAGCAATCTTGTTTTGTTTAAAAGTTCTTTATAAAGTTATAGTGAATTTGATCAAACAATATTCATAAACTGTTAGATTTAGGACAGCCTTACATATAATGTGAAAATGTTATATGTGGTTGGAGACTCGGTACTCTAAGTCTCAGGATTTAGAGGGTCGGGTCTTTACAAATAATGCTTGGTTGACCTAGGCTAAAAGCTATTAGATCAACACAAGGTTACCTTTGAGCTGTCGGTACTATAGGAACTAAGTGGTAAACGAAAGACGCCGCTTATAGTATCGCTTTGAAAGGACTAACACTTAGTGGAGTTTCTAAAGCAAAAAACAGGAAATGAGAGATTTAAGATATGATTAATTTAAAGAGATAATTAAAGTAAGTATTGCTGTACTCCTGTATGCTTAGTCTCTCCTGGGTAGGTAGGCCATAGTATTGTGATCCTTTAACCCCAATGAGAGGGTATAAATCTCCATCCTGATTTAGATTCTAGATCATCCAAGCTTGTGATGTGCATATGATTGATTGTTACATTGCATATGATTGGTAATTATACTTGTTTGTTATTGTTTGATGTGTGGTTTGGTCAGGTTGTCTCACTGAGTCATGGTTCGCTCACCCCCCAACAGTCTTTGTGCAGGTAGAACGCTAGCTGGGATTGGGTTAAGCATGAGTGAAGAGTGCTACACTAAAAAGGACTTTACTGAAATTAGTTCCATAGAATTAAATTAATCTCAAATAAGAAGTTAGATAAATTGTATAACTATTTGAGATTTTGTATTTTATAGGTTTGATCTCAATTTCATTATTTGGTAGGGATACCGATTCTCTATGATTTTGGCAAACTAAGGAAAATCGGAATCCTTAGTATTTATATAATATATTAGTATGACTACATTACATGTAACAATTATATAAGATAGAGTCTTGTAATATCTGACTTACAAGACGGTTCTCATATTATGAGTGCACACGTGGTATGATGACTACAGGATGATACTACTAGGCCCTGTTTTGGGGCATGACACCTTAAAATGCTTTACTTGATTATGCTTATAGTTTAGTCGCATTAGAATTAAGAAAAGACAAATTGATATGTATGTTAAAATTGTTGAAAAGATTTTAAGAATATCGAGGTGGGAATTGATTGTAAGTAATTGTTTGTTTTAGTATAATACTTGATATGTATGAAATTCTATGATCACCTTAAAATTGATAATAATGATGCTATGATATCTTAAATAAATTGTTTTATGCATACTACGAAGTGAGTCACATTGCATGGGTTTATTATCCTTGGGTGAAAAGGATAGTAGCAAGGTCGAAAGCAACACTTGGCGGCTATGATCAAAAGCGATTGCTTGGCAACATGGAATTAAACCAATGCGTAGCAGAAATCCAAAGGCTTGGCTCAACCCGAGTAGACTTAATATGCTTGGCGGTAATGATCAAAAGCATAACACTACTCGTTTTGAGATTACTTATCACCAAACCCCGAATGGAGAGCATAAATCCATTCAACATATAGTTCCTGGAAAACTATATGCCTTGTTTGCTCAAGTGTATGTTGCATTTCATTTGATTGCTTAAATAACTTGTTTCAACTTTTGCTACACAAGAATTCACTTATGGAAATAATTTTCACTAAGCTTATTAGCTTATACCCCTATAGATATCTTTTGCAGTTAACTATTTGTGGTTGAGGCCACATGGACCCTACAGCTAGGTACTTTTCCCCATTTGGATTAAGATGAAATTGAGTATTAGTTTAGATATAGACTTCATAGAAAGTTCCTTGTAATAGACTATAGTTATTTTGGCGAGGGAATACCCCTAAGACTTGTAAGACAATTATAATGAATGAATGAATGTTTATTATGAATTCTCTTTTCTTAATTTGTTATTGTATCTTCTTAAGCTTCATATTTCAAGGTATGATCCTCTAAACTTGTGAGAGCACGCCTTACACTTAATACGGAAGCTTCTGGGAATGACTAAGGTTGTCATACTTAAGCCTTAAAATTGAGTGTGGCGGACTGTTATATTTAGGTACTCTTTGGGGGGTGACACCGGTCCTCGGGACTCGAAAATAGAAAAATATTTTGTAAGACTCTTTAGAGCCAAAATTTAATAAGGATTTCAAAAATATAATTTTAAGAAAATTATAGTTATAGTCCTTTTGTCGTATTTTCATTACTACCGATAATTTAATCGTCTAATCTACTTTTTTATTTCTAATCACACTATTCACCAAGTACAACCACCCATACACTATTCTTACATCCTTACAACCTATCCTTACAACCTTACATCGTATTCCTTACAATTTACTTTTTCAATACAATTTTATTACTTAAATTATTTGTTAAATTTGAATTTTTACACAAAATAAAACTCACATCTCTCTGTCTCTCCTACTCCTCGAACAGGCCTTACACACACACAATATTTTCCTCAAGTTTCTCATTCTAAACACTTATTAGGTAATAGATATAGACCCTACCACAAATAAAAACATGTAATGACAAGATCATACATGTGTGATTCCACCAAAAATCCTCATGAGCTTTATGCAAGGGAGGTGGAAACATTTGAGCATGATATTCTTGCCATCACAATGTTGTGGATGTTTCATTTAAGTTGTTTTGCTATATTATTGCTATATATTGTTCATATTGATATTTTTGTGTATATATCCTGCTACTAACCTCATCTTCATAATGTTCATCTTGCATTTGCATCCATAGCATGAGAGTTATTATAGATCTATTTTGTTTTTGAATGTATAAGTGCCATAAATACTTGTCTTATGTACATAAAAGACTTATAGTATGATAGTATTAAAGGGGATGTTGCCAAAAACTCAAGATCTATTTTTGCTTCCATCAAAAACAAATTTTTAAATTTGGATGTTGAAAGACACCCATTTTGAAAACCTATTTTTCCAACTACAAAGTAAGGATTTTACATAAAATATGAAGGGCTTATGAAATATGTATCATAAAGGAATGATTTTGATAACTTAAACCTAGTGTTACTAAGAGATATTTTCAAAATAAGAAAAATGTCACAAAAGTTAAGTTAGAACTTGTTTCAACTCCAACAAGAACTTAAAATTCGTAATTTGGAAGAGTTCAAATGTAAACACCTATTTTCCAACCCCAAAATAAGAATTTTATTAAAGAAATGAAGCCTTAAGGAGTAGGTTTCATTAAGACTTAATTTTAGAAAGATCAAATGAGTTTTACCCAAGAAATAATCTCAAACACAAATCACAAAATTCAGATTTAGAAATGACCCACACTTAAACACCTACTTTCAAATTCCAAAATAAGGATTTTAATGGAAAAATGGAAGCCTTAGGGAATAGATGTAGTAAGGACTTAATTTTGATAAGAATAAATGGATTTTATCAAAGTATATTTCTAAAACAAAGGAAAGGTTTCAAAACATAGATCAAACACTATTTTCATTCCCTATAATTTTTTTTTAAATTCGTAATTAGGCAAGATCCCTATTTAAGCATCTAATTTCCAACTCCAAAATGAAGAAATTTCTCAAAATAATGAGGGTATTAAGCATATAGGTCATCAAGGCTTTATTTTAGTAAAAATAAAGATGATTTTTCAAGAAACAAAACTAGTTTTTCTAAATCAAGTATTCTTGAAATTTTTGCAAAGTAAAAGTTTTCTAAAAAATTCTTTTTAACCAAATATCATCAAGAACAAACATATAGATAGTTCATAACATGTCATTTATGATAATAACTTATTGATATTATACGTACACTTAATATATATGGTAGGAACAATATAAGTTTTCACAAAACAATTTCGGAAACATGTTTTTAACTACTGATCCGAGCTTTTCAAGACCCAAAAATTTTCAAAACTTAGGAATAACATTATAAATAGATAGATCTCTCAAAGTAGATAGAAATCAATTGCTTATTTGCGAAATTCCGAGTTAAAAATTACCAAGTAATGATGGTTTTAAGTTGGAATTTCCACTAGTTACGAAAATTACGAACTTGAAAGTTTTGTTTGATAAGTTGAAATTAGTTATGGTTTGAAATACTCATTTGGGTATTTCTTTTGTTTAAGCGACTTCGAATAAGAGGATTTCTTACCCCCGAATTATTACGAATAGAGACTGGTGGCCATGGTTGAGTGAGTCATACTTCCTATTTGCAATTCCTTATTGTGCTTGTAATTTGTAGTTGCACTAGAATGATAGGCAAAGATGAAAATTGGAAATGCATGATGGGTATTTATGGGATTACGTATGCTATCTTGATGTGTTGAGAAAAATATTCTAAGTATATCGAAACCGAGTGATAAATTGATATATGTCCATATGCCATGATTATGAGTGTTGGTAAATTGATTGGTCACCTATGAAATTGCATTAATGACTATTTGGATTAATAAAGTAATATGGACATAATCACGTCACGATGGGGATGGTGCATTTAATCATGATTGGTTCTTCGTGATCCATAAACGGTATAAATGAAATGGGTTGCCCGTGAGCCATAAAACGGTACAGTTAATAGGTTGCCTGTGAGCCATAAAACGAAATAGTAATTCAAAGTAGTACCTTAGGATTCGTTAATCTACTAACCCCGAATGGAGGGCATAAATCCATTCAAGATATGATTTCCGATTGATCATATGTCTTATATGCCTATGTGGTTGTTGCATTTCATATGGATGATTAAATCAACTTGATTGTATGTAATTGTGGGATATATATATTCTAGAAGTATTTATTCACTAAGTAAGCGTACCTTATACCCCCATAGCTTCTTTTGTTGTAGTTTCCATACCTATGATTGCGTCCCAGGACTTAGCCAACTCAGGTAATGCAAGAATAAGAGTTTCCCCTAGAAGTTTGTGTTTAGCTTTTGATAGACTTCCATAGGAAACCTTAAACGCTCGGGTTGTCATAAAAAACTATTTCCTAGACTGATTTTTTCTTTTACGGGGTAATGCCCCTTAGTATTTTTGTAAATGATCCTATATATCTGTTATTTGTATTTTTATGCTTATTCTATCAAGTTAGACTATCTATCTCCAATTACACAAGTATTCTATTATCGTAAGGGAACGCCTTGCATATAATACAAGACTTTTGAATGACCGTGGTAGTGATTCCTAAGTCTCGTTTAGTATGCAATGGACTGTTATGTTTTGGGTACCTTTTGGTTTGGTATCAGATCAACAAAAATATAAAAGCATGGTAATAGAATATTAAAAGCTTAAAGTGTATAAGTAACTAAATCTTAGGGTAGGAAAGGAGCTAAAAGTCTAAACTAACTAGAGATCTTTTCTTGGTATAGGTTTCCTTAAGAGAAACAAGGGAACGAGCAAGAACGTTTTTGAAAGGGAATGGAGAAATATTTATGGAATACAAGCTGAGGTTGAGAACTTTATGTGAGGAATTTTCATTAATGGGGAGGCTTAGGACTCTAAAAGAAGTGTATGTAATATGGAAGAAGGGACTTAGATATACTAGGTGGGAAAAATGGCGGTCGACCAAATAAGGTATGATCCGATAAGAAGAAGGGGGTAGACAATGTTAGAGACGATATATGTTGTGGAAAGAATTATGGTAGACTATAGGAATGAGTCGATGCTGAGAGAGGCCACCTTTATCCTAAAAAAGGGAGGAAAATCCCCCATACCCCGACTTTCGAGTATAGAGAAGTATAGGACCTTTATATGTTTATACCCATGATGATTTGTTGAACTATAGAGAGTAGCTTGAGGCAGATGCAAGGAATCACTCTTATTGGCATTGAGTATATTTAGATATTTTACTGACACTCGTGGAAATCCAAGCCCCACATCCGAGTGAAGTGGGCATGCAAATAGAGAATGCCCTAATGGAGGAAGATCGTAATGAGAATGAAAGTGAAGGGGAAGAGAAAAAAGAGCTATAGGAGGACCCGAATTAAGTAGATGAGGAAGGAAATAGGATACCCCAACCTACTAGGATTGAGGAGGATCCAAACAATGAACCAAACCCACCCAATTTGGACTTTAACCAAGATCTTCAAATCCCAGATAGCCACAAAGTAGAGGGCGAGAATGAATTGGACTCTAGTCTTTGGAAAGATATATATATGAATATGGTGAGAACTCAAGAGTTGCAAGTGGAACAACCATGAGTCTTCTGGAAAATGAAACTTCTGAAGAGATAGTATTGAGAGAAGCTCAAGCAACTGCTAGAAGGATTTGGGAGGAAGCATGAGAGGAAGTAATGAGAGGAGAGAATAGAGAAGTTGAAGATAGGACAGGAGAAGGAGAGGAGGGAGAATCCGATTAAGAAGAACGGACATGGCCACTTAGGAGGAGAAGGATGACTGTAAGGGCTTACTTGAGCCAATTTGTTCAAAGAGACGATGGGAGCTCTTCTAGTAGGGACCGTCCTTCAACGCTGACCCCAGGAGACTCTTAAGAAGAAGAAGAAAGAGATGGTAAGCATAATCCAAAACAGTCCAACAAAAATTTTGTAGCAAGCAATGAAGGATGCCTAGTTGCTTCAATGTTGTCTTTAGGTGGTTTTAGTATGTTTTGTCTTTTGTTTCTTGTTTCTTGTTTTCCTTTTTTGGTTTGATAAGAAGATGTAATTAGGATAGGTCCAGGTTAGTCAAGTGGCATGGATCTCATGTTTTGTAGGCTTAATGTAAGAGACTTGATCGAATGTAAGACCTTGGTAATTCTAATGAAATCTTATATGTATTTGTTTTAAAAAAAAAAAGGAATTTACGTTTTCTTAACAAATGACATAAACAGAAATTAAGAATGTAACCAATTAGGAGCATTATGCACGCTATACTCTTAGAGAATCGTAATAAATAACAAGACGCATGAACATTATTGCATCCATTGCATCATTGTGAATGATTCTTTTTCGTTTGATTTCATAAACTGAGTTATATTTGGGACTTGTAAATTAAAATTCCATGTTTTTTATTTCATGATTTGAGTGTTATAACGACCCGCTTGAAGTTTTATTTGATTATGTGATTTCCGTAATTTCCAAGCTAAGCCCTTGAGGCACAACTTAAAGAAAAACTTAAAACTTACAAAGTAATGTATAAACAGACCACCCCGAAGAAACCACAACCGTAAACAAGAAGCTCCCCCAGTAGAAGCAAATAACGAAAATCAACCTGCTATACCCCAGCAAAACCAACAAGGGATAACACCCTAGCACCCACAAATGGATATGATGTATGCGATTGGACAACTAGCTCACATTCTAAACACATTCATCCAAAATCAAAATCAAAATCAAAACCAGAATCAAAACCAAAACCCAAGTAAAAACCAAACCAAAACCAAAGCCAAGACCAAAATCCAAATTAAGGCCAAAGTGTGCAAAATTCCGCACCACCACCACCCATGGATCATTGTGAAGTAACTGTCAAAGCTTCGGCATCACCTGAGGAACATTCATACAATGCATCATTAACACCACTACTACCTTACCGAAGACCCCATCGAAGCTCTCTACAGATTTCATGAAGAGTAATCGGTATTTCGACGGAACCTTTGGCAAACTCGATGAAGCTGAGGACTAGTTGGCTCAGATTGAGAGATCTTTTGCAACTTATGAGGTTCCACCTTACCTTCAATTAGACTATGGGACTTACATGATCAGATACAATGCTAGGGTTTGGTGGGAATTGAAAAGAAGGAGTTTAGTAACCTGGTTACATGGGAAGCCTTTCACTAGGAATTTCCGAAAAATTACTTGCCTTCTAGTCTAATAATAAGATACAGTGTAAATTTTCTCCATGTGAAGCAAAGAGGTAGGACAATTGAGCAATATGAGACTGAGTTCACTCATCTACTACAATATGCACTCGAATCCTTCAGAGACAACGAAGAGCTGAAAAGACAAGTATTCTTGAGAGGTCTAGATGAAGACCTAAGGATTAAGTTGGAAAAGCTGGGAATGAAAACTTATCTAGAGTTGGTGGAAAAGGCTCGAATAATAGAAGGAGCAAGGAAAAGGAAGTATCAGATGCCGAAAAAGAAAGTATTTGGGAAAAGGTTGTTTGATGCCTCGAGTTCAGGATTCAAGGGCAAGAGATACATGCCCAACTATGGATTCCGAGATAGTAGAAGTGGAAAACCCAATCCGGCAAAGATAAATGTTGCTTATAGGAAGTGTAAAGAGGCGCACTATCCTAGACAATGCCTACAGCTGAGAAACAAGTGTTTCTTTTGTGGCGAATTTGGTCACATGGCCCATGCCTGCACGAAAAAGATGGTCACCTGCTTTACCTGTAAAGAAAAGGGACACCTTGCAATAGAATGCCCACAAAGGAAGAGTGTAGCAGCTTGACTTTATGGAACACCTGACAGTGTGAGCACAACAAAGGAGAAGAGAGTGGAAGTTGTGTTGCGTCAGCCATGCACGGAATGAGACTCTGCAACTTCTAAGGACAATGGATGGTAGAAGAAGAAGATAATGATGAGGTGGAATTAGCAGCCTTGGACTAAGGAGGAGAGAATGATGTCGGTTTAGTTACAGGTCAGCTACAAAACTCTCTTTTAATTACCAGTTTTTCTAAAACATAAAGCTATTAAAGAAAAGTTAAAATTTTAAAACACAGGATAGATAAGTAGTAAGGACAACACAGGTCTAAGTAGTAATTAGCATTTGTTGAACACAAGACACATATTGGTGAATAGAAGTGAGGCATATGTGTTGTTCGATACTGGAGCAAGACTCTCGTTCATTACCACTAGTTTAGCTAGACAACTCGGTTTACTAATAGTCACCACCACCTCTAGCCTACGAATCAAGAGACCCACAGGAAGTGTCGTGTCGACTCGAGAGATGTTGAAGGATTGTCCATTGAAAATTCAAGGACACCCTTTAAAAGTGATATGATAGTGTTGGAAATGAGTAAGTACAAGGTCATAGTCGGTATGAGCTGGTTAACCATGGTTAGAGCTATTGTAGATTTTCAAAAGAAGATAGTAAGCTTTAATGATCAATATGGGAAAGAAGTGGAGTTTGTTAGAGAGACCACAATCCCCAAAGGAAATGGATTAAACTCTTTTGAGTTAATGATGGATGATGACGAAATAATGCCTATTGAGGGTACCTCCGATGAGGAAGAACCACGAGAGGTAAGAAATATACCGGTTGTAGGTGAGTATCCAGATGTGTTGCCTGGATTACCCCTAAAGAGAGAAATTGATTTGGCTTCAAATATAGAACCAATATCAAAGGCATCTTACCAGATGGCACCGATTGAGCTAAAGGACTTGAAAATTTAGTTACAAGAACTGTTGGATCAAAAGTTTATGAGGCCTAGTGTGTCGCCATAGGGCGCACTTGTACTGTTTGTGAAGAAAAAGGATGGATCTATGAGGCTGTGTATTGATTATCATAAGCTCAATAAGGTCACAATTAAGAATTGATACATTTTGCCTAGGATCGATGATATGTTCGATCAGCTGCAAGGAGCGTGCATGTTTTCATGCATTGACTTATGCTCCGAATATCACCAATTAAGGATAAAACCCGAAGACGTGTCAAAGACGGCTTTTCGCACATGTTATGGGTACTATGAATTTTTGGTGATGCCCTTTGGTTTGACTAATGCACCAGCTGCAGTCATGGATCTCATGAATAGAGTTTACAAACCACTCTTGGATAAATATGTAATAGTCTTCATTGACGACATTCTGATCTACTCAAGGAGTGAGAAGCAACATGAGGAGCATCTTCGGATGGCATTGTAAACTTTAGGAGAAAATAAGTTATATGCCAAGTTGTCTACATGTGACTTTTAGCTAGATTGGATATCTTTTCTAGGACATGCTGTGTCAGGAGAAGGCAACTCGGTTGACCTTAAGAAGATCAAGGCTATAATGGATTGGAAACAGTCATAAATAGTAATTGAAGTAAGAAGCTTTTTGGGACTGGCTGGCTATTATCGCAAGTTTGTAAAGGATTTTTCGAAAATAGCTAAGCCCTTGACTCAATTAACATAGAAAAATTAGAAGTGTGTTTAGATAGATAAACGGAAGCAAAGTTTCCAAGAATTGAAACAATAGTTGGTATCGGCACCAATCTTAGTTTTACCAAACCTAGAGAAATCTTATAGTGTACATAGTGACACTTCCAGGAATGGTCTTGGATGTGTACTAATGCAAGAAGAAAAAATCATTGCTTATGCTTCTCGATAGTTGAGACCACATGAGCAAAACTACCCTACACATGATTTAGAGTTAGCTGCAGTTGTCTTTGCTTTGAAGCTTTGGAGGCACTATCTATATAGACAAAGGTGTGAAATATACACAGATCATAAAAGCCTTAAGTATCTATTCATGCAAAAGGAACTAAATATGAGGCAAAGAAGATGGTTAGAGTTGATCAAAGATTATGATCTGGGAATTAATTATTGTCCGAGAAGGGTAAATGTAGTTGCGGATGCTCTAAGCCGGAAAAATTATGGGGAAGTGGCTGTATTAATCACAAGTCAAAAGGAACTAACAAGAGAATTTGAGAAATTGAAGATTAAATTTATTAGACAAAGTGTGGAACTGGAGATAACCAATTTGGTGTTGGAACCAGCCTTGGTTGAGAGAATTAAAGAGGTCCAACGATGTGATGAAGTAATGCATAAGCTTAAAAAGGAGATTCAAGAAGGAAAATACTCTAACTTTGTAATAGATGAGGAGGATGTGGTCTGAATGAAAGAATGACTATGTGTACCAGAGGATAAGGAGTTAAGGAAGGAAATTATGAGTGAAGCTCACAACTCTGGCTATACTATATACCCCAGAGGTACCAAAATGTATTAGGATTTGAAAGGTCACTACTAGTGGAATGGCATGAAGAGGGCTGTAGTAGACTATGTAGTGAAATGTACAATTTGCTAACAAGTGAAGGTAGAACATCAAAGGCCAGGAGGATTATTAAAGCCCTTGTCTATCCCTGAATGGAAATGGGATCAGATATCCATAGATTTCGTGTGCGGCTTTCTAAAAACTCTAACGGGTTGTGATGCAGTATGGGTCATTGTAGATCGATTGACAAAGTCAACTCACTTTTTACCAATCAATATGGCATACTCTATGGACAAGTTAGCAAAGATCTGCATCCGAGAAATAGTGAGATTATATGGCGTACTCGTGGGAATTATTTCAGATCGAAACCCAAGGTTTGTATCTAAGTTCTAGACAAGTCTACAAAATAATTTGGGTACTAAGCTACATTTTAGCACTGCATATCACCCTCAGACCAAGGGATAGTTGAGCGAACAATTCAAACCCCAGAAGACATGTTGAAAGCATGTGTTTTGGAATTCAAGGAAAGCTGGGATAATCACATAACCCTAATTGAGTTTGCTTATAATAATAGCTACCACTCGACCATTTAGATGCTACCCTATGAAGCCTTATATGGACGGCATTGTAGGTCACCTTTGTTTTAGGATGACGTAAAGAAGCTTGCCATTGGGCCAGACTTGGTAAAAGAGGCGGTTGATAAAGTGAGTAATACCACAAAAGATGAAGGAAGCTCAAGATCGGCAAAAGAGTTGGGCAGATCTGAAGAGACGAGTTCTCGAATTCCAAGTAGGTGAACATGTATACTTAAAGGTGAATCCGATTAAGAGTATACGAAGAGCACGTACACAAGGGAAATTAAGCCCGAGATACATTGGACCCTTTCAGATACTGGAAAGAGTTGGAGATGTGGCATATCGATTGGCTCTGCCATCAAACCTATCGAGAGTGCATAATGTGTTCCATGTCTTAGTACTAAGGAAATATGTACCAGACCCAGAAAGAATCATGAAGTTAGAACCCATCCAGTTAAAAAAAAAAAAAAACCTAACCTACAAGGAACATTAGGTGAAAATCTTAGATAAGAAAACGCAAATATTGCAAAATAAGGAGATCTAGTATGTGAAAGTGTTATGGAGAACCTACGCATTTGAGGAGGCAACTTGAGGGGCCGAAGAGGAGATTCAAAGGAAGTACCCTGAGTTGTTTCAGGAAAGAGGTATGTAAGTTTTAGTTTTGAGGACAAAACTCTGTTTAAGGTGGGTAAGTTGTAAGCCCACGTTTTCTTGGCAAACCAAACTCAGTTTCGGAAATCAGAACCAGAAACAAAAACCCTAAAAGAGTACCTAGGACTAGTGTGAAACCTAAGAACCTTAACTCCAGCGATACCGAGAATGAAACCCAAAACAATAAAAATGAGTTAGCTTTAGAATATAGTCCAAAATAATGCACCGAAACATAAAAAGATCATATTTCAGAGAAATTCATTCGTTTCGAACCGAATCGGGATCTGTTTTCGAAAACCGATCCTCAGGACTAGAAAATAGAAAAATATTCCATAGGACTCTTTAGAATCGAAATTTAATAAGGAATTCAAATATATAATTTTAAGAATTTTTCAAGTTATAAAAATTACAATTATAGTCCTTTTTATCATATTTTCATTACTACTGGTAATTTAATTGTCTAATCTACTTTTTGATTTCTAATCACACTATTCACTAAGTACAACTACCCATATCCTATTCTTACATCCTTATAACCTATTCTTACAACCTTACATCATATTCCTTATAATTTATTTTTCCAATATAATTTTATTGCTTAAATTACTTTATTAAATTTGAATTTTTACACAAAGCAAAACTCACATCTCTCTCTCTCTCCCACTCCCAAACTGACACCCCATCTCTCAACCCCCACCCCCTGTTCTCTCTCTCAATTTGTTTTATTTTTCTTTCTTTTATTTAATCACACAAACCCTAATTTTATTTTCCACATAAACCCCATTATGCCTTACACTTCACACCTTTCTTTCTTTTTCACAAAGTCAAACTTTTGGAATTTTTCTCTCCTCTCTCCCTCCCTTCTTGTGTCGTGAGCCTCCCATACACACACACAATATTTTCCTCAAGTTCCTTATTCCAAACACTTAATAGATAATAGATCTAGACCCTACCAAAGATAAAACATGTAATGGCAAGATCATACATGTGTGATTCCACCAAAAATCCCCATGAGCTTTATGCAAGAGAGGTGGAAACATTTGAGCATGATATTCTTGCCATCATAATGTTATGAATCTTTTTATTGAAGTTGTTTTGCTATATTTTGCTATATATTGTTCATGTTGATATTTTTTTTTATATATCCTACTACTAACCTCATCTTCATAATGTTTATCTTGCGTTTGCATCCATAGCATGAGAGTCATCATAGATCTATTTTGTTTTTAAATGTACAAGTGTCATAAATACTTGTCTTATGTACATAAAAGACTTGTAGTATTATAGTATTAATGGGGATGTTTCCAAAAACTCAAGATCGATTTTTGCTTCCATCAAAAACAAATTTTTAAATTCAGATCTTGAAAGACACCCATTTGAAAACTTATTTTCCAACTCCAAAGTAAGGATTTTACATATAATATGAAGGGCTTATGGAATAGGTAGCATAAAGGAATGATTTGATAACTTAAACCTAGTTTTACTAAGAGATATTTTCAAAATAAGAAAAATGTTACAAAAGTTAAGTTAGAACTTGTTTCAACTCCAACAAGAACTTAAAATTCGTAATTTGGAAAAGTTGAAATGTAAACACCTATTTTCCAACACTAAAATAAGAATTTTATTAAAGAAATGGAAGTCTTAAGAGTAGGTTTGATTAGGAATTAATTTTAGAAAGATCAAATGAGTTTTACCCAAGAAACAATCTCAAACACAAATCACAAAATTTGGATTTAGAAATGACCCACACTTAAACACCTACTTTCAAATTCCAAAATGAGGATTTTAATGGAAAAAAGGGAAGCCTTAGGGAATATAAGTAAACCCTAAGAAACCCACACTTAAACCCCTAGATTTTTATGTAAATATAAGTAAAATCTAAGAACTGGAAGTCGAACCAAAACCCTAAAGTTAACCTAGTTCTATGTTAGTCTAGTGAATCTAGATCCGACAATCCCGTGTTCTTAAACCCTAAACAACGAAATTGAGATAATTGTGGATAATAGTTTGTAATAATATAGGAAAGCTTCAAAATATCATATTTGTTAATTTCTAGTGTCTTTCGAACTTGAATGGAATCAGTTTTCAAAAGTCGTGCCTCGGCCCATCGAATAGTAAAAATATTCCAACATTACCATTAGACTCGTAAAAATATAAGGTTTACAAAAATATCAGTTTTAAAATTTTTTGTAACTAAAAATATCTATAGCTTTTTATGTATTTTCTTTACTATCGCATTTTAATTGTCTAGTTTACTATTCATAATACTATTTCTACTATTCATTACTATTTCACTATCTCTACTTTTATTAGACTCTATTTTTACATACTACGATACTTATACTTACAATTTATCTTTCCTATATAACTTTAATCACATCACATTTACATATTACTTCTTTTATTACAAAACAACAAAATAAATAATTTCCTTCCCCTTTTTAAGCCAAAACCGATGCCCCACACCCCATGCATCATCCCATTTTTTTTTTTCATTTTATTTAATTACATCTAATTACTACTCCAAAATTCTGTAAATACCCCATTCCTCCTTCATTCTTTCACACAACTCATTTTCATATCAAAACTCTACCAAAATCACTCCACAAACTCTCTCTCTCAAATTATCTCCTAAATCCTCTCTTCTCTCTACATAACCATATCCCACATATTACTACAAACACTTCCTTTCATCTTCAACATACACATAACCTTAGGTAAAATTTCTTACATATACTCATCATGTTCATATAACATAGCATGAACTTAATGTATGTTTCTTAGACTCATGAGAGTTAAAGAAGCAACAATATGTTCATGTTTATATTTTCCATTATATTATTATTGTTATTATTTTTATGCTTCCATATTTATATCTAACTAAATATATTTATGTATCTATATATATTCTTTAGAGCATATAAGCTCACTTGTTATTTATTTATTTATTTATTCATGTTTTACAATTTATTTATTTACTTGTTTCATGCAAATTATTAAGACTAGTCTTTCTAGTCTTACACTTATCCTTATCAAGTCAAAATAATTTTCTTTCTTTTCTTTTTGGGACTAGTCTATTCTTAGTCCCAGATACCTTGACGAAGCTAACGTTTCCCAATACTTGACTTTACTATTATGCTCATTACATATGTTATATTAATTATATTTCTCATGACTACATATTCATGTTCATGCATGAGCATATTGATATTGTCTCAACAAAAATGTAAGAAAATATTTTTATGAAGTCTTTTCAAAAATAGACTTTGATTACTTAAATAGAGGATTTTCATTAAAAATTAAGAATTTTACCTTCACAAATCTTTTCCAAAAATTTAAGTAAACTCATAACAAGTCTTAGTAACAATGATACATTAGAGTTTTAACAAAGGATGCATAAAATAAATTTTCACACATACTCCTTTCAAAGATAATAAAATGGAAAAGTTTTCTTTAAAAACTTGAGATTTCAAATTCTTGCTTAGCAAAAGTATCTTTAAACTTATTTGTGAAAGTTCATCAAAACTCTAAAGTACTAAGGAAAAATAAGTTTGGCAAGATCATCAAGAAGTTCTCTTTTTAAGAAAATAAATTTCTCTTAAGGAATAAAATTAGTGAACAACTTAGGAAATCATTATCACTTATTAAAGAAAAACTCACTTTAGGAAAAACTAAGAACAAATAAACTTTAAAATTTTTTTGTCACTACCAAGAAATATTTAGAAAAGCTACACTTTTCAAACTACTAGAATGAAGTTGTAGTAATCTTAAAAAGACTAAAATTATTTATAGAAATTTTAAAGTATTTTCAAAGATTAATAAATGAAGTTAAAAGAAGAAAACACTCACTTATAATAATTTCAGAAAATTTCCAAACAAAACTAAAAAGGACTTATTCAAGTCTTAACTTTTTCCAACCTTTAAGACACATTGTTTTAGAAAAATCATTGTTGAGATAACACTACTAAATTCATGCATACAATATGAGTCTACATATATATATTCAAAGAATTTTTCAACTATATAAATAACTATATTTTTGTACAAAAATTCTTGAATGGAGAAAAGTTTGAAAAATTATGTTTTGAAAGCTGAAATTTTCATAACAGTTTTGTACCCCACTTTTTCGAGACCCAAATTACTTTTTTATGATGAAAATAACCTTAGAAATAAATAGATCTTTTTGAGTAGGTAGAAAACAATATATAATATGCGAAATTCCGAGTTAAAATGAGAAAGTTATGACCATTTTAAGTTAAAATTTCCATTCATGCGAATTTTGACGAATCTAATAAGATAGAAAATTTAAGTAGATCCTAGATGAAATACTCATTTTGGGTATTTCTTTTGGTGATGTAGACCAAGATCTTCTATTTCCCGATGATTATTTCGATTGATAGAAGATTGCTATAGACGAGTAAGTTTTCTTTACGTTTATGTATTCACGCATGTGCTTGTAGAATAGAGCACTAGAGGTTAGGAAATGATAAAAAATTGATATGCATGTGGGTTATCATGGGAGTTATGTATGCGATTTGTTTTGTATGATCAAAGAACGATAAGTATATCGGAGCCGATTTATTTATCGTTATAATTGTTTCCATATATGTATTATTATGTGTGCAATTATTGCTTGATTGTTTTAAATGAATTAATGTCGGATTGAAAATTCCCTTAAACTAAATTGCTCATGCATATCACTTAGAATATCATTTTGCATTTTTGCTACTCCTCCTCAGGGTGAGATCGGAAAGGTAAGCTACCTAGCTACATTTTGAGGAATTAGGACATTCAGAGAATACGACCTCAAGTTGTAGCCAAGCCGAATCGATCGCTTTAGGTAAGAAAAGCCCGGGGACTAGTAATGCAGTTCATTAAAACCCCAGGATATGCACAAAATTTTAAGGAGGTCGTTTGAGGCCCAATTCAAATCATTCTCTAACCACCGATGGAGGGGTAAATCCATTATACATAAGAAACCGGATAGTCGTATGTATTGTATGATCATATGGTTGTTGCATTTCATATACTTGTTTAATGAAATTGGTTGAATGCTTGTTATGAGTACTTTTATGTAAGGATTATCTCACTAAGCTAATTATGCTTATTCCCCAATAAACTTTTGATATTATAGGATCATTATTTTGCACCCGAGACCACCTTGTTTGTCCAGGTAGAGCTTATGCTTTGGGAAGCTTTTGGAAGAATTCTATTTTGAAGACTTAAATTAGATTTCTTCTAAAATCTTCTAGCTTTAGGTATATATCTTAGTAAGATTATATTATTATAGAGACTTACCAAGGAATGCCCCTTAAAATTGTAAGACTTTATACTTTGATGAAATATATTAAGTATTATTTTGCATGTTTCGCTGCTAATATCTTAAATGCATTACACCAGCGGTCTCCCTTTGATGTGAATGTAAGCCTTGTACCAATATGGAAGCTTTCAAGTGACTGAGTTAGTCATTCTTAAGTTTTAATATTGTGTACAGAGGGCTGTCACATTTAGAGTGCTTGTTGGGGCGTGACACCATATTTTTTTGGGGTAATGTTGTGTTTGCTACCTAAAGTTTTACTAGATATGCAATTAACTACCTACAGTTGTAAATCCTTAATTTTTAGGGTAATTTCAAGCTTAAACCCTAAGTTGGAAAGTCAACCGAAAATCCTAAGCCAACAAATCCCTAGGAAATTCTAGCAATTTAGATCCGACAATTTCGTGTTCTTAAACTGGGAAGTCAAAATATGAGTGGAGAGTATAGATTGGTTCGTAATAATATTAGGATGCTTAAAAATATCATATTAGTAAAATTTTGGCCTATTTTAAACACGATTGAATATAGACTTTGAAAAGCATATCCGGGGCTTGAGATACCAAAAATATGTTATTAGTACCGTTAGACTTGTAATTTCATAAGATTTATGAATATATCAGTTAGATAATTTTTCGGTTTATTAAAATTACAGTTATAGCCTTTTATTGTATTTTCATTACTATCGGTAATTTAATTGTCTAATCAATTTTTCGATTCCTAATCACACTATTCATAAGTACAACCACCCATACCCTATTCTTACATCCTTACACCTATTCTTACAATATTACATCATTTCCCTACATTTAGTTTTCCATTACTTTTTATTTCTTAAGTTACTTTTAAATTTT
This sequence comes from Combretum micranthum, assembly GCA_024138025.1. Taxonomy (NCBI): domain Eukaryota; kingdom Viridiplantae; phylum Streptophyta; class Magnoliopsida; order Myrtales; family Combretaceae; genus Combretum; species Combretum micranthum. Next base: position 140,233 of record JAMXBD010002313.1, on the reverse strand, counting down.
GAATTTTATTACACAAAATATCACACATCTCTCTCTCTTGTCCTAGAACCGGTGCCCCTTGTCCTCTCCTCTCTCTCATTTTGTTTAAAGTTTTCTCCTTTATTTACTTAAAATAGACCCTAATCCATTTTCTATAAATACTCCTTTTGTCTTTCACTTTTCACTTTCTCTCTTCTTTACAAAACATCAAACTTGGAAAAGGTTTTCTCTCCATATCCTCTTCTCTTCTTGCCATGAGTTCCATCCACACACACACGAAATTTTTTTTTTCTTTCAAGTTCTTGTTCCAAACACTTCATAGGTAGTAGATCTTGATCTTACCACAAATAAAACATGTAATGGCAAGATCATACATGTGTGGTTCCACCAAATCCCCACGAGCTTTTATGCTAGGGATGTGGAAACACTTAAGCATGATATCTTTGCCATCACAATGTTGTAGATCTTGTTATTTAAGTTGTTTTACTATTATTTTGCTATATTATTGTTTTATGTTATTATTATTGATATCTTGTGCATGTATTCATTCATTAATCACATCTACATAATATTGATGTTGCATTTGCATTTATGACTTGCATAATAAACTAGATTTAGTTGTTTTGTACACATAAATGCCATAGATTTTTGTCTTATGTACATAAAAGGCTTGTAGTAGCATGATAATAGTGAGAAAATGTTAGAAAGTCCAGGATCTATCTTTGTTTCAACAACAATGATTTTTGGAAATTTGGATCTAAAAAGGAACCTATTTAGAAAAGCTATTTTCCAACTTTAAAATGAGTATTTTACATTAAATATGAAGAGCTTAGGGAATAGGTATTATAAAGGAATGGTTTTGATAAGTAACGCTTAGATCTACTAAGAGATATTTTCAAAACAAGAAAAGTTTAACAAGTTTTGTTAGCATTATATTTCAACCCTAACAACAAACTTGAAATTCATAATAGGAAAAGGTTGATAAGTGAACATCTATTTTTCAACCCTAAAACAAGAGTTTTATTAAGGAAATGGAAGCCTTAAGGAGTAGGTTTGAGTAAAATTTAATTTTTGAAAGATTAAATGAGTTTTACTCAAGAAACAATCTTAAACATAAATTTCAAATTTCGGAGTTAGAAATGACCCCAATTAACCCTATTTCTAAATACCAAAATGAGAATTTAAATGGAAAATAGAAGCCTTAGGAAATAGATGTAATAAAGACTTAATTTTGACTAGGATAAGTGGATTTTATCAAAGTATAATCCTAAAACAAGGAAAGGTTTCAAATGAGATCAAATAATGTTTTCATTCCTTAAAATTTTCTAAATTCGTAACTAGGTAAACCCCCTATTTAAACATCTATTTTCCAACTCAAAAATGAGGAATTTTATTAAAATAATCAAGGTGTTAGGTTATAGGTCATTAAGGTTGTATTTTGATAAAAACAGAGTGTTTTGCAAGAAATAAAACTAGTTTTCTTGAGTCAAGTAATTTCAAAGGTTTGCAAAGCAAAAGTTTTCTAAAAGAATTCTTGTTAACAAATATCATTAGGGATATACATATAGATAGCTCATCTCATGGCATTCATGATAATAACTTGTAGATATTGCATGTACATATAATATACTTGGTAGAAACAAAGTTTAAGAAGATAGTATCTTTCAAATCCCATGAAGCATTGTCTAAGTACATGAAATAGATTGATCAACACCTATGAATCATGCATGATATTGAGTTATATATGTATATCAAAGAGTCTTTCAAGATATAATGATAGCTAAGCATCTATCAAAGCTTGCCAATGATGCTTGGATTGAATTAGAATTGAATTGTGAGTTGGGAATCTCGTATGCATTCTGTACCGTACTGTTCATGAACCAAATAACCTTATTTGATAAAAATAACTTTAGAAATAGATAGCTTCTCATCGCATAGGTAGAAATCGGTATATAATATGCGAAATTTCGAGTTAAAATTACCAAGTTATGATCATTTTTAAGTTGGAATTTCCTCCTAGACGAACTTTGAAGAACTTGTTAGAATATAATTTATAAGTTTCATTCAAACCTCATAGAAAATACTCATTGGAGATATGCTTTTGTTAGGAAACTTGGGAGATAGACTAGACCTTCCCGAGGATTATTATGATTAAGTGGAAAAATTTCATGCCATGACAAAGTGAGTTCACTTTCTTTAAATTACATTCTTATGATTGTGCTTGTAATGATAGTGGCATTAGAAATAGGACAAGATAATATGGAATGCGCATGTGAATTATATTTGGTTGAATGATGTTAAGAATAGCAAAACAGGAATTGCTATAAATACATTATGATTTAGTATAGAATTGAAGTGTTTGAATCTCTATGATCGCTTATAATTCACTTAAATGATATGCCATGACTATGTAACTGAATTGCCCATGTATTATCATATAGAGTCACATTACAGTTGTTATTATGCCTTTGTGGGAAAAAGGCATAATAGCTAGCAACGGATGGGCCTGAAAACTCGGCTATTGGTGCGGGGGTCGCTTGAATTAAAATGGAAGTGGAGTAAGCACTTGAATCAACTACGAAATTAATGAATGGGTGGATGAAACCCCCGAATATTTAATAATTCTCAAATAATTATAAAAGTTTAAGTATCAAAATTAAATCCCAAAAATCGACTCAAGATAAAAACCAAATTCTAGACCGAGTCAAACACCGAAACGAAACCCTAAAACTCGAACCAAGTTAAAACTTAATTCCAAAGAGAACAAAAACGAGTTTTCTCAATCTTGAGAAAACAAGAACCCTTGAAACGAAATATAAAGTCTAACTACCGGTTTAATCAACGTCCGTACATCAATTAAATTCACCTAACCGTTTTCTAACACGCAAATCAAGACAATATATCCAAATAACGATCAACAGCAAAATCTTAAAACCTTCGATAAATTTTCAATCAAATTTCAAATTCTCACCAAAAGTCAAACTGAGTCAACTCATAACCCTAGACTCGGTTAAACGATTCCGAGAACTAAAAACTATTAAATAATCACAAATAAAATAAAATAAACGATAAAATTTCAAAACGATCAAAACTCAAAATTATACGATATTACGAATATCTCGACAATCGGAAATCAAAACGGAACCCTAAAAGTCAACAAGCCTATAACGAACCCTAGTGTTTAAGATCCGGCAATCCCGCGTTTCAAACCCTAGAAAACGAAATTAAGTTAATGACCTAGAATAGTTCGTAATAATATAGGGTAACATAAAAATATCAGATTCGCGAATTTCGAGTGACCTTCGGACCCAAACGGGATCGGTTCTCGAAAAGCGTGTCCCGGAGCTCGGAATATTAAAAATATTCCGTTTATACCAATAGACTCGTAAAAATACAAGGATTCCAAAAATATCAGTTTTAGAATTTTTCGGTAGCTAAAAATTACAGATATCGCATTATTACGCGTATTTTTATTACTACCGGTACTTTAATTGTCTAGTCTACTATTCATAGTACTTTTCTACTATTCATTACTTTCACTATCTCTACTTTTTCTTACACCTACATATCTATTTTCTTACTTTTTTCATTTCCAATACCTTTAATCACATCAACTTTACACATTACTTCTTTATTACACAAACAAATAAAATAAAATCAATTTCCCCCTCTATAAAGCAAACCGGCGCCCCCCCTTTCCCTCACATTTATTTTTTTTTTTCAATTTATTTTATTACATCCAAAAATCACTCCAAAAATTCTATAAATACCCCTTCCTCTTTCATTCTTTCACACAATTCTTTACACTACCAAAACTCTCTCAAAATCTCTCCACAAATTCTCTCTTCAAGAATTCTCTCTACCAAAACTCTCTCAAACCAATTCCTCACAAAAATCATCCTCATACATAAACTATCTACCACATATCACTACTCACATAATACCCATTTCATCTACCATCTCATACCTCTTACATACCTTAGGTAATATTTCTTCCATCTATTATTCATCCATGTCATGTAACTTAACATGACTATGGTGTTGTTTTGAAACTCATATGAGTAGTAAAAGCAACAACATGTTCATGTTTTGTTCTTGTACATAAGCTTCCTTATGTTGTTTATTATTAATTATTATGTATACTATGTATATATATTATTTAGAGCATATAAGCTCATTTGTTATTTATTTATTTCAAGTTATGCAATTTATTTATTTTATGTTGTATTAAGACTAGTCTTTCTAGTCTTAGACTTGTCCATATCAAGTCAAAACAATTTTATTTATTTTCTTTAATCTTTCGGGACTAGTCCATTCTTAGTCCCGGGATGCCTTGATAAAGCTAAGGCTCCAATACTTGATCGGGATTCCTTGATGAAGCTAAGGTTCCCAATGCTTGATATTTTATTTTCTTGTCATTAATTATTTTAGTATTTTCTTATGTTCTTATTATTTTATATGCTCATGATACTTGCATTTGCATAATGTTAATGTCTCAACTAGTCTAAAAATAGAATCTTGTTTTACTAAATGAACTCAAAGCTAAGTTTCCAATTATATGATTTACCACAAAAACATGAAGTTATTATCAACAACCTAGAAATAGAATAATACAAGTTTTCTCAAGTTTTCTTAAATAACAAAGATAGTTTTACCAAGAAAACATAAATAAATATTTTCCTTGTATTTTATGGTAATCTAAGTTTTTAGAAAAATAAATCGTTAATATCGAAAGTTTAAGACTTAAATTCTTTTCTAAACTAAGGAACAAACTAGTTTTCAAAGTTAAGACAAAAATCAACTCATCAAGTTATGAACCCACTTAGGAAAAATAATGATTTTCAAATTTCTAAAAGAAGGAACTAATTTTCAAAGGAATATAAATGAGGTAAGATTTATAATAATGGATTTTATAAAAATGATTCTTTTCAAAAGAAATGAAAGAACAAGTTTTGGAAAGCAAAAGCTTATATTTTAGAAATGAATATAAGAAGACAAAATTCATTTTCTAAAACCATCCTAAATACAAAATTATAAAAAGGTTTTGAACAACCTAATATACTTTTTGATAAAAATAGATCTTTTATCACTAGAAGCGAAATTTATGAAAAACTAAGGTTAAAAGGAAAATTTACTTGTTTTGGAAAAGGAAATGAAGAAAATAAAATAAGAATATACTCATTTATAACAACCTAGTAAAAATATAAAGTTTCTTTAAATACTTGAAAAGAAAATTTCAAAGTTAAAGTTTAAATGAATTGTTTTATGAAATAAATTGTTGAGACACTACCATTAGGATTTTTGCATATAAAGTGAGCATACCTATATATTCAAAAGTGTTTATCAAATATATATTTATATTGTTACAAAAGGATTTTCTTTAAAATGAAGTTGAGTTAGAAAATGGATTTTTGCAAAAGTTTAGAAAATTCGTTTTAAATCTGTACCTGACGTTTTCGGAACCCAAATGACCTTTTATGACCAAGATAAGTTTAGAAATGGATAGAACTTTTCGAATAGGTAGAAAACGGTATATCATATGCGAAATTCCGAGTTAAAATGAGCAAGTTATGGCCATTTTAAGTTGGAATTTCTTCTTATACGATTTTACCACGATTTTAAGTAAAGTTTAGAATCTCCAAGAATAGAAATTCATGAAGACTTATCCCGGGTATTTCTTTTGTCTAGGTGACGAAGGATACGAGAATACCCTACCCGAGGATTACTACGACTAAGAAGATAGCGAAATGGACGAGTGAGTTATTCCTTCTAATTTCGTTACCTTGCTTGTGCTTGTAATGTAGTAGCATTAGTATACTAAGAAAAGATAAAAAGAATATATTTGGGGATTTCGGGATTATATATATTGATTCTATGTTTATGCGTGAATGAGAATTAAGAATATCGCAACTTCGATCTGCTTGTTTAAATAATTTTGTTTACTTACTTGTATGATTGTTTATTGTTGCTAAATTGATTGATCGCCCCTAATAAACCTTAATAAGGTTTGACTAAGAACAATAAAACGTTCACGCATAGCATCCATCGAGTCACATCTATTTGAAGGCTGCTACTCCTACGCGTAGAGTTGGATTGGCTGTGATCGTGCGGTGCCACGGGCCATGTTCCTTCCTGGAGAATCCAAATCGCTCGGGGAAAGCGACTCTAGGTTCGGAGCCGAGCCAACCGAACGCTGTGGGTGAGGACCTGGGGACTAGCAGTAGAAGGTCGAGGACCTTCAACCCCGATTCCCTAACCTTTGATACGGAGGGGTAAATCCGTTCTATATATGGTTTCCGGATGACTATATATATTCGCGTAATCATGTGATTGTTGCATTGTATGCATAGCATATGTGTGATTAAATAAATAAACTTGTTTGAAATATGGTGCGAATGAAAAGGAATATCTCACTAAGCTAGTTGTAGCTTATACCCCTATAGATTTTGTTGAAACAGGTATATTCGTGGATTAAATTTGAGGATCATGACATTAAGGAAGTCATGGACGGATGATTAAGGATATGGAATCATACGATGAAGAAATTTTGTAAGGTTCTTTATATGTGCTAACCTATATGATTAGGGACATATATTTATTTGAAGATAATAGAAGAATATGCCCTTAAGAATTGAAATGTGATATGCTTATGTTTTATATTAAGTATTCTCTTTGCCTTGTTACTTATTTATTATCAATGAATTGCGCTACTCCGATGCGTCCCCTTGGTTGTGATGTACGCCTTGTACATAATATGGAAGCCTTTGCATGACTAAGGTAGTCATTCCTAGGCTTTAGTATTGTGTACGGCAGACTGCCATGTTTAGGGTACCCCTCGGGGCGTGACAGTGGACACCTGAATCAACCACCACATAAATTAAAAAAAAAAATTGAAATCTATGATCGTATGGGCCTGAAACACCTAACCCCAGATGGAGAGCGTAAATCCATTCAACATAAGACTCTCAGAAAGTCTTAAGTATTGTATGCCCACGTGCTTGTACATTTCGTATGATTGTTTTATATAACTTGCTTGCCCTATTGTTTGATGAAGTATTTAATTTAGAAGTGAAACTCACTAAGCTTGTAAGCTTATACCCCTATAATTTCTTGTTGCAATACAATTATCTATGGCTATCCCTAAGAGGACATTGCTCTCAGGTACAGATTTTGGAATTTAAGGAGCTTTTTGAAAAAGTCGAGACCTTGATGTTAGACATAGACTTCTAGTTAAATCTCCTTGATTATATATGTATTGTTGTAAGAGACCTTATGGACCTTAAAGACTCTTAATATTTTGACAGGGGTATGCCCCTTAGATCTTTGTAATAGATTAATCTTGGTTATAACTGTTATGATTTATATTCTTAATTGTTATGTATATCTTCTTAAGCTATTTCGATTCAAAGTAAGGTCCCTTACATGGTGAATGTAACACATAGAAAAATAAGATAAACTGAAGATAAATGGGCCATGATAAATAAACAAGCTCATATCAAAGCCATAAAACAAGTTAAGTTTGGTTAATTTTGTTTTGGGAAGGAATTGTGAAATGTTGGAACTTCTACAATTTTCTGTAAATCCAACGCCGGCTTTTGGAAGGAGTACTCCACCAACATGGAGATCGACATAGGTTATGTATAGTACTAAATTCTTAAACACTGGAGTTGAACGCCGGAGTGTGTGTGTGTATGTTTTTGCCGGTGTTGAAGTTAGGAAGAAAGCTTTTGTCTAACGCCGAAGTCAAACGCCAATGGCATTGCCATGGGTTTTGCCAGCGTATGATATTCTGAACAACGTGAAAGATTTTGTTACACATCGAATGTCGCCTCCTGGGGATCCTATGCCACCAGCGTAGATATCAGATTTACCGACGTAGGAGTGAAATTCTATATATACACGAGCACGAGTAGTAGTTTTTTATAGACGTTTCTCCTTCGTTTTATTTCTTCCTTTGAGTGTGTAGGGTCTGTTCTTGATATCCAAGTGTTAAGTCTTCATCTTAAGGCGAGTTTGATCAAAGGTGAGTGATCCTAATCCGTCTACATCATGTTTTTCTCGAATTTATGGAAGATCTTTTAGGTTTTGTTGTGTTCTTGAAGGAAAACGTGGAAAGGATTAAGATCTCGGGTTTAATCTGTTTCAGTTGGATAAGAAGTGAGTTTTGTGGTCTAATCGAGTAATTATAATGTTCTCATACAGGTTTTATGCGAATTTCATGCAAGTTTTTAGGACTTTGTCGTTGTTTTCATGAAGGAAACCTTAGCTTTGGGTGAGATCCGAATTTGGTAAATGTATGTTGGGTTCTTGATGATCTAAATTGGTAAGTTGTATGTCCTCTGTGATGGTTTTAATCAATGTATGATTAAATGATTCTTATACGTTCTTTATGTTATGCAAATCTAGGGTTTTGGTAAATTATTTGATATTCATGGAGTTTTGTGGGATTCATTGTTGTTCTTGAGGATTTTTGTGGAGTTTGATCAAAGATTTCTTGTTAGGTTAGGGTTTTTGGAGAATTTATGTCTACCAGGATATATTGATAACGTGTTTATATCCGTTGATGTATGTATATATGTTGTATGAAGATATTTAGAGTTTACGGAATTGTTGTTGGTGTTGACATAGGAGTTTGTGGAGTTCGGGTTATCTTTGTTATTGTTGATATTGAATTTGAGGACTTGAGTAGCATTCCTGAATTTGTGAGAGGTACGACGAATCCCTACTTATTGTTTTCACTTGTAAGTTTAATATTGCTTGGTTGGTTGTAGGAACAAAACTTCATAATAAACTTAAATTCTATTCGACTTAATAATTGTCTGCTTGGTTGTGCTTGGCTTTGACCGATAAAGACCTGGTAGACAATGATACTGGTGAGGCACCCTGATGATCTTAGTGTGAGGTTGTCCCTAGTGGACTCATGCTTTGATATGATTCTGGTAGAATTAGGGGGGAAACAAAGATGTTTGGGGAGTACCCACTCGTCCATATATGTATATAATTACCTTATTTTCAAAGAGTTGGTTGTTTTTAAAGAAGAGTTTGAGTTACTCCGAGTTCGAAACTAGAGTATACATAATTCTGAACTGTGTTGATTTGCTGACTATAAAAAGATAACAAACTGATTGCTTGCATTAGATTAAGTGCATTTGATATATATACATGTTGCGTGTGCATTTGCATTTGCTTTTAAGGATTGGAGTTATCATACTGGGCTTCGCAGCTCACCTTTTAAAATTTCAGGTATAGATGATGAAGACATCATTTGAGTTATGATTTGATCTTTTTATCCGGGAGATGGCGATAATGGACCTGACTACCCAGCTGAGAGTTAGATTTGCTGTTTACAGGTTTATGGAAGGAGAGAAGTGTTTAGATATATTGAAGACTTGGAAATTATCTATTTATGTTATTATGTTTTATGAACAGTTTTTGGATCTTTTGTCGTTGGAAGACTAAGTTGTAATTGAAGGATTTCTCTTCTAGACAGTTTCAGTTTTTATGTTGGATTGTTGGCTTGTGGCTATACCAATTAGGATATTTGTATGTTAAACAAGAGTGTTATGAAGTATATTTGTGTTTCTAGATTATACAGGTTGTGTTGAGTATCCTATGAGATACCCTATGCGTGCATTTACAGGTGTTATTTGATAATTTATGGATATTAGAGCCTTAGCGTATTCTATTTCAAGAGAGGACACGTGGCGGGTTGTAACGCTTTATTTTATGGTGTTATAGTGAACGTGAGCCTTACACCCGGTGTCTAAACTCATGGAATGACTAAGGTTGTCATACTTGAGTTTAAATATCAAGTGTGGCGGACTGTCGCGTTTATGGCACCCTTTGGGGCATGATAATAGTTAAAATTATTCGATTTGCTACCTAATGTGGAAGTCTATTTCCATTTTAGATACCTCATCTAACTCTATTAAAAACTATTAATTATGTATCAATTTTAACAAATAAACTATCATCACATGGCAAGTTATTTAAAAAAAATTATTTTCATCATTTTCATCCATATTATTTCATATTGAAACTGGATCTTTCTTGTGCTACTACAAATTCTAATTACATGCACAAAATGATCGGCCAGCAAATCAAATGCATATGCAGTAAACACTGATGAGTCCAGGTCGTACCACAGGGAGCTAATTGGCTAATTACTAGGAATTCGAATCTTTCCCTAATCTGACCTATCAAATAACATATTTTAACTAATCTATCAAATTGTTATCTGATTTAGAACTAAACTAATTAATGCAATTGAACACTTGAAACCTTATGCTCTAGCAACACAAATGAGAGATCAGGATTTAAGAGATGCAACAACAATCAAGAATATGCATTTATATTAACATTTGAATTGAATTGATACTTCAAGTTGATATTAAAAATGATTACTTGGGATTTAACCAAACTCACAAGAATTAGCCCACCTCTCGGAGTAGCAAAATTCTAACTATAGCATAAATTATTCCATCAAGGCAATTTATCTATAATTATCAGGTAAATAGTACTTCACTCACACCGAAAATACTACTCCAGTTAAAATCACAAGTTAAGCACCGCCAAGTGACCTAAAATTGAAACTTTAACTGCATAAAGAACATGAGTTCATGAGTTTTATCAAAACTTGCATAACCCTATGACAAATCTTTTCAAAAAGCTCAAGATATGTTTATACAAATTATCGAATCCCTCCCGGGTATCTCTAATCCTATCTATTTAATTCATGTTGGCCATTCACAATTTAAACAGATTATAAACAACAATAGCTAAATTCCCAATTAATCAAAATCAACATCAAAGTGAATTGATTTATCCAATTCATCAAATCCATCCATGCATATTCACAATCTAATTAAACATGGTATCTTAACATACAATCAAGCAATAATCAAAACAAAACAAGGATAGAAAACACCTTCATATGCAATTCATTCATCAAATCTTGTCTTCAAATCCATAAACCCAAAGAAAAGAGCAAAGCTTGATTGTATCTAAACCCTAGAATCATATCTATGTTGCTAGAACATTATGGTTTTAGTGCCCTAAGATTGAATCACTCAAACACATATTGTTCTTGTTTTTTCTCTCTATTTTTCTATGATTTCTGTAGCTCTCCAATCTCCATGATGAAATTTGGTTATGGTTTCTTATAGAACTCCAAATGGAATTTCAAAGGACAACCACATACATCGGCAGTTATAACAATTACATGAACAGTTACAATAAGTACACCGACAGTTACAAAAAGTATACCAGCAGTGTAAAAAAGGATCTGGTCGGCATTTGTTAAAATTTTGGATTTTCGAATCTATCTGTTGAGTATATACCGGCACAACGCTGGCGACGTTTGATTTGAATTTGTCAGTGTTCAATGAAAAATCAAAATGCCCATAATATTGTGCACCGCCTATAAACTAGCGGTGTTGAATTGGCTTTAACAATTTGTGTACTGTGGACATCCTATACTGCCTCTACATCAGCGGTGTAGCTTTCCCAGAAGCCAACGTTTGATGAAATTTCGCAACACTGGTTGGATTTCTTCATTGAATGCTAGTGGTTTTTGTTATTTTACTTAAAGGCTGGTGTTTCTTGATTGACGGCCGGCAGTGCTGATCTGATGAAGTGCCAATGTTAATTTGATTTTTCTTCAACTTTGCTTCAAACTTTTTCCATTTTTATGTAAAATTCCTTAACAATGTAAATTAACAATTTAAGCACAACTGAGGACCAATTCCTTTGCATTTCTACATAATCTATAATAGTTTAACATGAATTGATTAAGAAAAATGAGTGAAATACAAGTTTATCACATAAGTTTGAAAATGATAAAACAAAATCAACAAACTCAAATTAAAAAAAGAAAATCAGTATTACCTTTTTTTTCTATTTTCTTTTCTTCTCTGATGACATTTCCTACTCCACTGCCTTCTCTAGTGGACTTCCTCTGTTTGTCTCTTTCTTTCTCAATAATCTAAGAATAACTTTCATCACTCTCAAAGCCTTCGGAAACATAGATTTCAAAGAACCTTCAACATACCATCATTGACTCACGCCAACTTCACACCTGCTGAACCAAAACTAAACCCCATCTCGCCATCCATCGCAACCAAAGCTAATCTCATACTAAGAAAAATGGAACCACACCTATTTTTTCTCGTACCAAAACTCATAGTATCGAACTAATTTTGGTAAGAAATAGGACCAACTGCTATTTAGATGTTACCAGTGGATGGTGACATTGTATTTGACTTTGTTGACGACTCTAACAAGCACTGTTTCACCTTCTCTAAAATGTTTGCACCGAAGACATGTTCTATTGACACATTATTAAAAGAAAAGAATTGCTCATACTCATACAAAGGTATTACCAAAGCTGGGAGCAAAAAAAAAAAAAAAAACGAAAGGAAGCAAACTTCCTTCTCTAAGACATTGAATTATTTTTTTTTAATTTAAAGAATAAAAAACAATTGAAAATCATTAATAACTCTAGACTCTAAACTAATAAATCATAGAAAGATTAAAAAGACCTTTTTTCTTTTTTCTTTTTTATCAAATTTAGGAACATGGGTTCATCTAGTCATGGTTTTCATTAATGAAACCATTTGTGGTTGTGGTTTAGTTGGACAAGACTTCGCTGTGAAGTTACTATGTTTATCGTTTTCTATTTTATTTTTTTCTATTTATCTTTTCTATGTTGTTTAAATTTTTTATTCCTTTATTAAAATCCTTTGGCCAAATTATCTAACAAATGCGCAATTTTTCATGACAGGTGGCATGTGCTAATTGGATGCATATCGCATATCACAAATGGAGATGAATGGAAACTCACTAGGTATTAAATATGAAAATGGACCTATACATTAGGTAGCAAAATAAATACTTTTAATTATAGATAGTTAATTGCACATTTAACAAAACTTCTAGTGGTGAACATGACATTGCCCCTTTTTTTTAATAAATTGGTCCAGTTTTTTTTATTTTGCCAACAAGTCATGTTAGTTATTTTGGAATATCCGGGCCCTCCGTCCCTCTCTCTCCACGTGTCTCGGTGTGTGCCTTTGTCTGTGTCTGCGCAATAAACATGGCCAGCGTCGAAACCTGACTATTGATCCTATCCAGTATCCACTGAAAGCCGAATGATTTTCACAAATTAATATATAAAATTGAGGTTCGATAAGACGAAATCGATACTACCAAAACTAATAAGTGTACGATAAAATTTCTTTATAAGATCATGAAGATTCCATTTAATTGTTAATTTTCACCATTTAATTTAAATTTTTTAGTTAACGTTTTAGTTTTTTAGTTGAAACATAATAACAAAAATTGCAATGAGAAAAACAAAAAGCAAAAAAAAAAAAAAGAAAAAAGATGTAAATAAATAGAGAATTATATATGATATCCATTTTTTCTTATTTGTTGTCTTTTATTTTTTGGTAATTACTATATTTATTTTAACGATAAGATTATCAACAAAACGATCTTGTTGACACGATTATAAAAAAATCTTGCTTTACATAAAATTAATTTCAAACACTGATATATTTTTAAAAACACAATCAAACAAATGAAAGAATTATTATTTTGAAGGAAGGTTAATGTTGTGAATGTACTTGAGTCTTAATAAAATATACAATTAGATATCTGAATTTTGAAATTGATCAATTTGATATTTGAAAAATTTTTATCCACAATAATAATAGCTCTATCAAAACTAATACTGTCATTAAACATAGCACTTTTAACTAATATAACATTGGTACTGATAGCATACACAAAAAGTTCTTTTACTTACTAAATTGATCAATTTCAAATTCAGTTAATCAATTGCATATTTTACCAAAATTCATGTACCGCTCATGACATCTGCCCTTTTAGGAAAATATTTTTAATGAAAATATTTTCTATTGACAAAAGATTTTACTTTTAAAAAAATGGGCTAATATTTCTTGGAACCTTCGACAATCCCTGTTAATGGAACATATAGTCAATAACCATTAAAATAAATATAATAATTAATATATTAAGTATTTTAGTAATGTTGTAATGGACTCATGCAATTAAAAAACAAAACGAAGGGATCATGAGATTTTCCATAATTCTAATATTTGGAGTTCAATAGTCCAGCTTTGATATTAAACGCAACTAATTTATTTTTATACAGTATATAATATAAATAAAAAGAGTGAGAAATATCATTATTTCTTTCCAAGATTGGACGTTTTATATTCACATGATAGTATTACTGTATCGAAAATATATATTTTATATTAAAGCAAGTATAACAAAAATTGTAAGAATTATTCAATTTTGGTATTTCAGGGTGTTTTTTTTTTTTGGAATTTTGTGAAATTTACAATTAACTTCAGAAATTTGAAAATAAGAGAAAAGGTATGGGTGGCACAAAGGAGTAAAAATAATGAGAAAAAAATATAATTTTAAAAAAAATTCAAAAATTGGAAAACATAGATTGATATTTCAATGTATTTTATCTACTGTTGAAAACAGGATTACAGTATTTTTATTCTAAAAACTCTGATTTTTAGTGTTTTTTTTTTTTTTTTTTTTTTTGAAAAGCCAGGAAACAATTCTTACAATTAAAGGACGTCGGAATTAAGTTTAAAAAAAAAATTTAAGGACAACGGAATCTTCGGCCAAAAAAAAACACAAAAAGGGGACGCCGGAATCAAATCACGCTGCCTTGAATCACTCTATGCCAAACCAACTCCAATATAAAACAGCCATTCACAGACAGACAAAAAACAACTTTTGTCCGGCAGTCTCTCTCTCTCCCGCCACCCCGCTTTCTTTGTCTGTGTCTGTGCATGTGCCTTAACATGTGTCTCTTTCTGTGTCAGTGCACGTGTCTTTGAACCAGACAACTTTTGATTCTTAGCCGCTTGAGCTGAATGATTCTTTTGTTATATTTTCTTTCCCACTAGAAATGTCATTGACTTTTTTTTTTCAGAAATTAATATACAAATTCAGGAAGATATCGTTTAATTGTTAGCTTTTATCCATTTATTTTTTACTTTTTCTGCTGAAATAGAATAACTAAAATTACAATGAGGAAAAATAGGCAAAAAATAAGAAGGATATAAAGAATAGAAAATTAATATCATAATCACTTTCTCTCTCTCTCTCTCTTTTCTTTTCTTTTTTTTAATTATTTTATTTATTTTACTAATCAAATGATTGACTAGACAGTCTCCATTAATGTAGAAGTTTCCACTTTAAATAAAATTAATTCAAATATCATATTTGACATATTTTTAGAAAACAAAACAAAAAAAAAATTGAAGGAATTGTTATTTTAGGAAAATAATTGTAATGGAAAATATTTTATATTGACAAGAGATTTTGTTTGAAATAAATGGGCCAACATTTCTTGGAAACTTCTATAATTTCATGAACGGAATTGTCTAATTAATTATCAGACTGACTTATAGAAATAAATATAATGATTGATTTATCAAGTATATTAGTAGTAATATAATTGTTATACCCCGAATAAGGTGAAGTTGTATTCAACTTCGCCACGTATAACACATAGGCATTATACACTAATGTTATCATAAACTATTTGTTTATCGTGATCATTTCTTAACCAATTTTAGATTCTAAAATCGTTTAATTAAATCTTGAAATCATTTGATTAAGTAGCAAAAGGGTAAAAAAAATAGCAAAGGTAGATAATTATTAATATAAGGTATCTATTAAAAGATTATACAAACCCTGGGTTCAAAACTACCCTCAAAATAAATACAAATGTGAAAAAACAAACAACTTTTAATAGAATTCCAACGTCCTAGCCATTCCAATCATCAAGAATCGTCCAAAGATGATCATAAACATCAAGTTGAAATCATCATTACCTAAAAAAGAAAGGAATGAGCCAAAGCCCATTTCACAGCAACACAAGAAATACGATATGATCATATGCACGTAGTTTAAATATAATACAATAACAAAAAAAATATATCATTAATTATAGTATCAATAGTGGAATACTCATATTCTAGTAACATACTATGAACTTGAGGTCATGAGTTGCAACAATTGCTTAGGGGATTGATATGAGCAACCCAAATACCTATATCTTTTATAGGAATCACTATAATAACATTTTTATCTAGGTTTTATAATTGTTACGTAGCTCTATGATATGTGTTCAAAAAGCCTTATTATTTATATTTATTTGATGATATTTGATATGGATTGTATGTGATTTATTGAAGAAAATGATATTATGAGATAAAAATGTTAATTTCAGGTGCAAAAGAAGATAAATAGGTTTAATGAAGACATTTGGATGGATTAAAGGAGGTTTTGATGATGTGTGCAAATTGAAGATTTACAATATACATGACTTTTTACATGACCTATGCAAAATATTGGTTTAGGAAGCAAATTGTGACCAAAACGCAAATTATATTGTACATAAAGAGCTACACAAGTTGTGCAAAATACTTGTATAGAAGAAGAAAAATGGCCAAAAGCTCAACATAGGCCTACATTGGCTCCCTGCACAAGTTGTGATTAGGGCTGTGCGGGGTCATTTTAGCAAGAAATTATGAGTTTTCATCATACACGATCTTAAGCATAGGCTATGGAGGATGGTTGTGTAAAATTATTTTAACCTTATCTGTGAACAATCGCCTTTTATTATTTAGATATTGTCTTCTTAATTCTATGACCCTTAGAGAGAAAAATACATTTTAGACTGGAGAACACATGAACTCATTTAAGATTACAACACAAAGATCAAAGCAGAGCTTTTAATCATGCATCATCATGTCTACTTTCTAATATTTGCTATCTTATTGATTTATCAATGAAAAAATAGAGGGCAGCAAAGTATTGAGAAACCCTAACCTAGAATGTAGCTAGATTGGTGTTTAATTAAATGAAGTTTATGTTTTTTGAATTCATTTATATGTCTTTATTTATTTATTAAATTGATATATGCATAGCATTAATTCAATACATGATTTTTGTTATTTTGATTGAAAGATCATTTAATAAGATAGATCTTTATAAATGATGAAGTTTGTATGTATTTCTAGACATTAAAAAAAAAAAAAACACGAGCATGCTACGTTAAGTTAATTCTCGATAGAGGATTCTTATTTATAATGCAATCTCGCATGACTTTAACGAGAAGAGATTTCTATAATTCGTTCAAGATTAAGAATTGATGTTCTTGAAAGAAGCATTAATTTGTTGAAGGAATCCTGCATTTTAAAGATATAAATGAAGCAGTGAATGTGTTTTTATGAAAGTTACACTAGTTTAGTGGTGGATCAAGGCTAGGGTAGTTTTAAGATTAAACATCTATTAAGAGGCATTGACGATAATGTGATAGATTAATCTTACATGCATGGTTGTCAAACTCGATTTTCTACCTAGAATTATTAGGGGTATGTAGAATCAGAACATAAATCGAAATATAGAATTATAAGATTCTACAACAAATATAAATCTTCTTACAAAATCCATGGATTTAATTACTATACTAGAAAAAATTTAAATAAATGATGAAAATAAAGAATTTAGTATTAACTTAGTTACATAAAGCCAAAATTTAATATATTACCAATCATAATTTACATATTCTCATTAATATATTTCGTGCAATTCTGATAATTAAAATAATTATTTTTATTTAATGATGATTCATAATCTACAATTATTAAGATGTATTGAAAATCATTTAAATTATAATGTGTGAGTAGCTTATTTTGTGCAGTAATAAATATTTTTATGTTCACTATGAAATACCCCAACCTTCACATATATAGAAATTGGGTTTAGATAGATTTGAATGAATTAAATTAATCATAAGATATAAATAGACAAGTTAACAAAGTTAGATAGTAAATTAATTAAATGAAATTTGAGATTTGAAATCTAAATTCT
The DNA here is from genome assembly GCA_024138025.1 of Combretum micranthum. Taxonomy (NCBI): domain Eukaryota; kingdom Viridiplantae; phylum Streptophyta; class Magnoliopsida; order Myrtales; family Combretaceae; genus Combretum; species Combretum micranthum. The sequence goes on along the minus strand of JAMXBD010002313.1, from coordinate 122,323 downwards.
CTAAACAAGTCATTGGAAATGTTTAGAGGATTCCTAAATCCTTGATTCTTAGCCTAAACACTAATTCCTAAATCTCAGTAAAATTTGAGTTCATTTGCTTATCTTAAAATATCAGTTCTTAAACCCAAACTCAAATTAAATATCTTTTATCTAAAAAATTCTCAATTAAGTTCTTATTGCAAGTTCTTAATTTCTAACATATAGGTTCCGCAACAAACTTTTAAATACTCTTGAAACTATAGATATTTGATCTGATAGTTCTAAACCTATACCTATAATCCTTTATATAATTTTAATCCCTATCTTTTCTTTTTAAGACCCTCCTTCCCTGCCTTTTCTTCCTCACTTTTCCCTTCTTTCCTTCTATTTTCTCAACCGATGCTTTCTCTTCCCTTTCCCTTTCTTCTTCAATTTTCTTTCTTTCTTCAAATCTTCAAAAAATCTCAAGATCAAAGCCAATTAGAGATGAATCAAGATTAGGAGATGAACTAGATAGAGAAAACCAGCTAGAAGATGAAGTTTCAACTTCTTTTCTTCTCTAAAGCTAAGTATACTTTGTAAATTGTTATTTTCTTTATGAGTTAGAACTTAAATGTTGTATTAATGTTATACATGAGTTGAGAAGTATTGTTTAAGTTTGTATTTGTAAAGTTTATGGTTGATGGAGTTGGTTTATTGAGGAAGAAAATGAATAGTGAAATTGGGTTTGAAGTTGTTTATAATTATTATAGTGATGTTTGATGATTGAAGTGGGAGTTTGTGTTTATTAGTTTGTATTGAGATCAAATAACAAGTTTTAAAAGCTTAAAATGAATTTGGAGGAGTTTGAAACATTTTGAACAAATGTTTTTCGCAAAAGGAAAACAGGAGAAAATTTGACAGCAGCGTATTGCATGTACGCTGGCAATCAACGCTGCCAGTGTTGAATTCTACGCTGCCAGCATTGAATTCTACACTGCCAGCGTACGTGTGAAATTTGGCGTGTTGGGGAGTCACACGTGACCAGATTGCTTGACCTTTAACGCTGGCAAATTTGAACTCTACGCAGCCAGCGTTGAACACCGGTGTTGGTTTTGTAAATTTTCCTAATTTCGCAGCCTCTTTATATTTAGCCATAACTTTTTCATCGTATCTTCGATTGAGGTGATTCAAGTTGCATTAGAAAGATAAGAAAGAGATATACAACTTTTATGTTTTGAGTTTTTGCAAATTATAAAAGTATCAATGCTTAAATTTTAATTCTTTCAAACTGATACATTTTTCAAGCTAAGCTAAAAACTTGTTATAGATTGTTTTATATGTGTTTATTTTGACAAATGGATCTTTTTGACCTAAAATGAAATAGATTAATGATATTTGATGTGTAATGATGATTGAGGGATATAATGAAGCATGATTTAAGTATATTTGTAGATTCATCAAATAATTGAATTTCCAGGAGTATTAATCTAAAAGTAGTTATGTTGTATATATGATTTTCATTGCTTGATTTATGATATTGTGATGACTTAGTGAAACTAAATGATCTTGGTAAGTATATAAATGATGATTTATGTATTTATATGAATTTTATTTGAATTTCCTTCATGCTAAGTTTAAGATTTAGTATGTTTTAAGTGGTGTTTTTTCTTCAATTGTTTTACCTTGTTTGTTATTTGTTCTTATGATTAGCTATTGAACTTAAATGAACTTAGTTAACAAACTTAAGTTCAACTTGATTAAATAGACTTGAATGAGTTAAAATGAATTAGATTGAGTTAGTTTAACCATCTTTGACTTAGTTTTTGAACTAAATGATTAAGGTTAATTAATTTAGCTAAGTTTAAGTTAAGGTGAGTTCAAGTTGACATAGATCCTACATGTATAATGAATTAGTAATGAATCTAAGTTCAACTTGACTAAATGAGCTTAAATTAGCTAAAAGAATTAGATTATTTAAGTTAATCAACTTGAACTAGTTTTAGATTACATGACTAACTCTAAATAATTTGGCTAAGGTTAAGATGAAATGGGTTAATAGCTAATAATTAGCTTAGATGAATGAATTAGGATGATCTTTGAATAACATGAGCAATGATTTGTTTCAAATGTTTATGTGCTTTGAATATGAATTCTTTTATGTATGAATGCTTTATATATGCTATGTTTTGTGATAAGAAACTATAATTAAAGTGAAAAGAATTACTTTGACAGACAAAGGAGAACTGTCCATATTTTGGCGGGGCGATATTCGCAGCCATAGTGGAGTTCCACATTAGTGTCTGATCAAGTAGGATTTAATAAAATGAGTTGAGATAAATGGATAAATTAGCGTAAGTTCTTATATGAATTTGATATAAGTGGATGTTAGTTTAATTTCTTATGAGTTCTTTCCTTTAACAGTGATGGATATCTAACATATCTTCTGAGATAGCTTGCCTCTGTTGGATTTCATATTCAAGGTACGCAGTAACTTGGTGTTGAATGTTAGGATAGGCATTCTAAATTGATTAAGACTTAAACTCGGCTTAATAATTGATGAGTTTGGTTGTGCTTTACGTCATTAAATCCAGTCTGAGGAGCGAAACTTGTCATGATGCAATGACAATGTTAGAATAAATGCTTATGCCACTTGTCATGATGCAATGATTTGGCTCGGCGGGTTGTCATGATGTAATGAAAATATTATAATAGGCGCTTAGGCACTTGTCATGTTAATGACATGGCTCGGTGGGTAATCGAAGGGAAATAGTAAAAGTGTAACATTTACTTAAACTTGGAAGGAATGTATCTAGTTTAGTTCAAACGTTTAGGGCGTGTGAACTAGATTTATGTTATGGATTGAGTCTAAGTAGAGTTGGGTAACGGCTATAAGCCTGGATGAGATTACTTTTCTTTTTCAGTTTAACGTTATCTAGGAGATATAAGTATTCGGGCTGCTTATATCAACCCCTGAGCATCATGAGCGTTACTCAGATCCCCAGATTCCCATGGCTTGATTCGAGTGTGAGTGCTCCTGTGATAGTTGTTTATTTACTTTAAAGAAAATATAATAACCTATGGTTGTGCATTGCATATAGTTTAAGTCATGTGCCACTACATGTCTTGATTGTGTTATTGTGTGCTAGGCTCCGACTCATTATTGTGTTGTTATTCTTTTTACAGGTATTGTTGTTGTTGATGATGATGATGAGATGATGACTTGATGATGAGTGGAGGTTGTTAATTATAGTAAAAAACTTATATACATATTAATTAATTAAGGGTAGTTTATATTTTTAAAAATTCTTTTCTGATTAATATTAATAGGTTAAAGATTTAAATATCATATATTCAATAATACCAGAAAAAATATTTTTTATTTTTAAATGATAAATAATAAAAATTTGAAGTTATATTACTAAACTTCTAATAATATTTATAATTTCCCAGAAAAATAAATAAATATAGGAATAATAATAATAATTCTAAAATTATTTATATTATTATTCTATATTTAAATTTAATTAACTTCATTTTTTTATATTTGAATTTTTTCGAGAGGTACACGGGTGGAACACGTCTCGTGTACCTCTCTGTACTCATCGGGGAATACTGTTCACCATCTTCCCTGATGAGTTTCGATCGATTTCGACGTTAGAAAGTCGGTTTTCTTGCTCCATTCAGCTCCTATAACATCAATCTACTTAAATATAAAAAAAAAAAAAAAAACAACAAATCAACAACTTGTTACCAGCTTTTTGGAATCATCAAGTTCGGTTAGGGTTTACAAAAATCACCTTCGTTGTGGCTCCTCGATGAAATCCGAAGCTTCTAATGACTTGGTTAGATTCCTAAGATGTTTACAGGTCAATACCAATCCTTAGATTCGAAAGAAAACACACGGAATTAAATCAACTTACCTTGAGCTCATTTTTAAGAGTTTTTCCCAGTTTTTGTTCATAATTTCGAACAGGGTTGGTTGTTGTGTTTAAAATTCGATTTCCAGGTTGATTCGACTCTTAATATTATGAGGTTTGATTCTGGAAAGTTTGAGAGGAGTTGATGTCTGTTTGCTTTTCCTTTGAATGATCACGGATATGTATATATAAAATAGAAAAAATATGAATATGGTTGCGTGTTGCTCTTTTGTAAATGATCTGAATTGCCTCTGTTTGTTGTTAATTCATCAGCTTGTTGTATTGTCATTAATGCAAGGATGATTTGGCAAGTTTATATTGGCTTAGGGTTAGATTTGTATTGACTTTGTTTGCATTATTGAGGAAATTTTTCGGCTCACAATTCTTAAGAATCACAGCCCTTATAATAACTTGGAAATGTTTCTAGCAAGTTGATAATATGAATATATTAATTAAATATTAGTTAGATATTATTTAGTTGAATTTTCGGGTAATTTATTACACTAATAGGGTATAATTTAGCTTGTATATGTAAGTTTATATACAAAAGTATTTTTAATGGATCCTACAAAATGTTTAGTTAACCAAACAACACAAATTTAAGTTTTAATGGTACGTATTTATTTGTTTAAGAAAGGTTTATCTTCCGCGATTTAGGTTTTATAAGCTTGTTGGGTCAATTTTCGTTTCAGGCTCTAAGAGCTTAAGAAAACCCTAATTCGAATACTGGTATAATTCGAATCTTTGTTTGAAGTCTAGATCTTAAGTTATGTATCAGTTTATGTTTTTATTGGGTATTTATAATTCTAACGGTTTATCTTAAGATCACGATTTTCTAACTATAAACCTATTGGGTCGCTTACTTAATATTACTACTGATATATAAGCTAAATTAGTTATATTTATTAGATTTGGATACCCACTATGAAATTTTATCAATGTAGTTTATTACTAACTAGGAATCTCAAATTTTAGGGTTCAAATCCAAGTATAGGTTCATTACTATTCTTTGTTTAAACCTCAGGTCTTTGTTGAATACAAAAGTGGTCACTTAATTTCTGTATTTAGGTTTTCCCCATTTAATCTATTTGTTTGACAAGGGTTCAAGTTTGAAATTTGAAGTTTCCTTTGATCATATCTTGAATTATCAATTCAAGATACGAAATCTCGTTTTTGGTATCAGTTGGGGTCAAAGAAGTTCTTTTATGAAGTTTATGGGTCCTAATCCAGCCAAATTTAAGTTATTTATCTAATCTAGGGTTTCTGGTTAACTTCTAAGTTTACTAGTCAATTCATAATTTCTAATCTAGAGTCGTATCATATTGTGGAAGTTTTTGGGGTTTACATTCTTCCCCCCTTAAAATAAGCTTTGTCCCCAAAGCTTGAGTGCGTACCTGAATTTTCAAACAGTTGTGGATAATTCTTCTTGATCTCCTTTTCCAACTCCCAAGTCATTTCTTCAGTCTGGAGATTGTATAGCACTTTGACGTAGTGGATCTCTTTATTTCTGAGAACTTGTACCTTTTTGTCCAGGATTCTGATAGGGTGCTTTTCATAAGTCAAATTCTCTTTCAGATCAATTGGTTCTAGCTCAACAACTTTATCTGGGTCTGGTACATACTTCCTTAGTACCGATACATGAAAAACATTATGTATACCAGATAATTTGGGCGGCAACGCAAGGCGATATGCTAGATTTCCAACTCGTTCCAATATTTCAAATGGTCCCACATATCTAGGACTTAGCTTTCCTTTTACTTGTCTGTTATGAAGACTTTTGATTGGACTTACTTTCAGGTAAACATGTTCCCCTTCCTTAAATTCCAGTTCCCGTCTCTTCAAATCTGCCCAGCTTTTCTGTCTATCTTGGGCTTCTTTCATTCTTCGTTTTATCACTGAAACTTTGTTAATTATTTCCTGAACCAGTTCGGGTCCAACTAATACTCTTTCCAAATTATCCCAGAATAATGGAGATCGACACTTTCTACTATATAAAGCTTCATAGGGTAGCATCCCTATACTCGAATGGTAGTTGTTATTATACGCAAATTCCACCAGTGGTAAATGTTGATCCCAATTTCCTTTAAATTCCAAAATACATGATCTTAACATATCTTCCATTGTCTGAATGGTTCTTTCTGTTTGTCCATCGGTTTGAGGATGATAGGTCGTACTAAACTTCAATTGAGTTCCCAATGCCTTTTGTAATCCTTGCCAAAATCTAGAAACAAACCGTGGATCTCAATTTGACACTATGTTAGCTGGTACCCCATGTAGTCTCACAATTTCTTTCAAATACAACCGTGCCAACTTCTCCAAGGGATAGGTCATGTTGATTGGTAAGAAATGGGCTGATTTAGTGAGTCTATCCACAATAACCCAAATAGCATCATGACCTGCACTTGTCTTGGGTAGCGAACATACAAAATCCATAAATATTTGATCCCATTTCCATTCTAGAATAGGCAATGGTTTTAACAATCCATCTGGTTTTTTATGTTCTGCTTTTACTCTCTGGCATACCTCACATCTGGCCACAAATTGAGCAATATCATTTTTCATTTCATTCCACCAATATGCACTCCTCAGCTCTTGGTAGGTCTTTGTTTCGCCTGGATGTACGGTATATCCTGAATAGTGTGCTTCATGCATTAATTCTTTCCTCAAACTTTCATCATGTAGTACACACAATCTTTTACTCATCCTTAATACTCCCTCATCATCTATTTGAAAATCCTTATATTTCCCTTGTGATGCTCTTTCAATAATTGTCTAGATTTCTTCGTCCTTTCTCTAGGCTTCCTTTATCCGTTGTAGCAGAGTAGGTTCCAAGGTTAAATTGCCAAGTTCTGCATCCAAGCCTTGTATTGAAAATTCCAGTTTTAGATTTTCAAATTCTCTAATAAGTTCTTTCTGCTCCATCAATATTGAAGCTACTTCTCCGTAATTTTTATGACTTAAAGCATCGGCTACTGCATTTACCTTGTCGGGATGGTAATTGATGGTTAAATCGTAATCTTTAATTAATTCCAACCATCTACGTTGCCTCATGTTCAATTCCTTCTAGGTAAATATATATTTTAAACTTTGGTGATTTGTATATATTTCACACTTCTGCCCATACAAATAATGACGCCAAATTTTAAGAGCAAAGACAATAGCAGCTAATTCCAAGTTATGAGTAGGATAATTTATCTCATGGGGTTTTAACTGTCTAGAAGCATAAGCTATCACTTTTCCATTTTGCATTAGTACACATCCTAAACCATTCTGGACGCATCACTATAAATAGTGTAAGGATCTTGGTCATTGGGAAGAACCAATATTGGTGCGGAAACCAATCTCTTTTTTCAACTCCTGGAAACTCCGTTCACGTTTCTCATTCCACTCAAATTTTTCATTCTTTTTGGTCAATTGTGTCAGTGGACGTGCAATTCTTGAAAAATCTTGTACGAATTTCCGATAATATCCTGCTAATCCTAAGAAGCTTCTTACTTCTGTAACGGTTCCAGGTCTTTTCCATTCCACAATAGCCTTAATCTTAGCAGGATCAACTGATATTCCATCGCCTGACACAATGTGTCCTAGAAAGGATATACTTTTGAGCCAAAACTCACATTTAGACAATTTGGCATAAAGCTGATTGCTTTGTAATATTTGTAACACGGTTCTTAAATGCTCATCATGTTGCTCCTCTGTAACCGAGTATACTAATATATCGTCTATGAAGACAATCACACAAACATCCAATAAAGGTTTACAGATGCGGTTCATCAAGTCCATGAAAACAGCAGGTGCATTAGTCAATCCAAAAGGCATAACTAGGAATTCATAATGGCCATACCTAGTCCGAAATGCTTTTTGGTATATCCTCTGCCTTGATTTGGATTTGGTGATAACCAGATTTCAAATCAATTCGAGAAAATACTTTTGCCCCCTTTAATTGATCAAAAAGATCATCAATTCAAGGTAAAGGATATTTGTTCTTAATAGTCACTCGGTTTAATTCCCAGTAATCAATACAGAGCCTCATTAAACCGTCTTTCTTCTTAACAAACAATACCGGTGCTCCCCAAGGTGAAACGCTAGGTCTAATAAACCCTTTATCCATTAATTCCTACAATTGCACCTTTAATTCTTTTAATTCCGCTGGTGCCATGCGATACGAAGCTTTTGACACCGGTTCTGTTCCAGATATCAAATCAATTGAAAACTCTACCTCTCTATGTGGGGGTAATCCTGGTAATTCCTCAGGGAATACTTCTAGATAGTCGCATACTGTTTTGACAGTATGAACATCTATCTCTTTGGATTCGTCCTCAATTGTCACATGAATATCTCCATTCGGTTCCATGTCTATTTCATTTTCACTCTCTATGGTCATTATTCGACCTCCAACTTTCTTGATGACTTCCCCTTTAAATTCTTTTCTTTCTCCTTGGTTATTCATAAAAGATATTATCTTAAGACGACAATCGACCTTTGCTTTTACAGTAGTCAACCATGTCATACCTAAAATAATATCATATTTTTTAATGCCTATTAAGATTAAGTCAGCAAAGGATTTCTGTCCCCCAATTTCTAATAGATATCCCTTCATTATTTCACGAGTCATCAGTAAATCTCCAGTTGGTGTAGTAACTCCTATTTCCTGAGTCATGGTCTCAATGGAATATTCCAACCTTCTTACTAATCTAGTACTAATAAAAGAATGTGTTGCTTCCGTATCAAATAAAGCATACGCAGGTTGACCATTCAGTTGAATTGTTCCTATTTATTAAATACAGGTTATTTTTCTCTACAAGAATGTTTGTTTATCTAAGTGTGGTTATACCGGCTAAATTACTCAAATAAATAGATTAGTTATCAGATTAAGTACCTGCAATGAGACCGTAGTCGTCTGGATCAGCTTCATCCCATACATTTTCTTCATCCTCCTCTTCAAATTCTATATCCTCAATTGGGGTTCCCTGCATAGCATATACCCTAGCTGCTGTCATAGCTTTGGTAGTATTAGCATTCCCATTTTTTGGTTCAGTTGTATTGGCAATGCCTTTAGGGTAGGAAGATCCAGCAACTGCATTCACCCGTTGTGGACAATGATTTGATATATGTCTAACTTTTTTACAAATGAAACAGGTTGTACCATTTTTCTTTGGGCATGTAGAAACCACATGTCCACTTTCACCGCAGTAATAACATTTCTGTTGTAGCTGTGGACAATTCCTCAGGTAATGGGCTCCCTTGCATTTCCAACACGAAACATTATTCCTTTCAACATTTCTATTTTTCACATTTCCCATAGGTTTAAAGAATCTCTTTTTCTTAGGAGCAAAACTTGTCCCGGTCTCATCAAATGTTCTTTTGCCAAATGTCAGTCTACGTTTCCTATATCTTTCAACTTCATATTTCTTGGCACGTTCAATGGTTCTTGCTTTTTCTACCATAGCTGCGAAATTTGCAATTTCAAACTTAGCCAGTCTCCTTTGGAAATTTGGTTATAATCCTGCCATGAAAGTTTGCCTCTTTAGTTCATCACTGTCTCTGTAGGCATCTGGTGCAAATTGTAATAACCAGTTGAATTCATGCTCATATTCATTAATTGTCTTACTGCCTTGTGTTAGATTCATCAGGTCAGTACTATACTTTGCCTTTAAACTGCTAGGAAAGTATTCTTTTAAAAATTCCTATTTGAACATCTCCCAATTGATGGGTTGAGGCAATATCCTTTGTTTAGAATTCCACCACAATCTTGCTCTTAGCCAGAGTAAATAAGTTCCATATGGTACTCTTAAAGCTTCTGGTACCTGGAAAACATCAAGGGATCGCTCAATTTGAGCTAGCCAATCCTCAGCTTCTTCCTGAGTTTACCTCTTTAGTTCATCACTGTCTCTGTAGGCATCTGATGCAAATTGTAATAACCGATTGAATTCGTGCTCATATTCATCAATTGTCTTACTGCCTTGTGTTAGATTCATCAGGTCAGTACTATACTTTGCCTTTAAACTGCTAGGAAAGTATTCTTTTAAAAATTCCTATTTGAATGTCTCCCAATTGATGGGTTGAGGCAATATCCTTTGTTTAGAATTCCACCACAATCTTGCTCTTAGCCAGAGCAAATAAGTTCCATATGGTACTCTTAAAGCTTCTGGTACCTGGAAAACATCAAGGGATCGCTCAATTTGAGCTAGCCAATCCTCAGCTTCTTCCTGAGTTTGCCTCTTTAGTTCATCACTGTCTCTGTAGGCATCTGATGCAAATTGTAATAACCGGTTGAATTCGAACTCATATTCATCAATTGTCTTACTGCCTTGTGTTAGATTCATCAGGTCAGTACTATACTTTGCCTTTAAACTGCTAGGAAAGTATTCTTTTAAAAATTCCTATTTGAACGTCTCCCAATTGATGGGTTGAGGCAATATCCTTTGTTTAGAATTCCACCACAATCTTGCTCTTAGCCAGAGCAAATAAGTTCCATATGGTACTCTTAAAGCTTCTGGTACCTGGAAAACATTAAGGGATTGCTCAATTTGAGTTAGCCAATCCTCAGCTTCTTCCGGCTTTCCAGGTAATCCTTCAAGTACCTATTGCATTTGATAAATTCAAGCAATAAATTTCTTTGAGGACGCATTGGTGGTGGCGGTGGTAATTCTTGTTCATATCGTATTGGTCTTTGTACCTCAGCAGCCGATTCATTTGGATTTACAAGTCCATTTTCTTGAAATCGAGCAGGTGTAGTATATCTTTCATTCTTCCAGTATTCATAGGAGGAGCTCCTGGTACTCTAGTTGGGGGTACAACATGAGTTGCTCGCATATTTTGTAGAGCTTGCAAAATTAGCACATTTTGTTGTTGAAGGTTTTTCAACACATCTTCTAATTGATTCTAAGGTGGTGTAGGAGCATTTGTTGATGGATTTTCAGATATCCTGACATTTCTACCTCTGCCTCTTCCTCTTGGCATTCTAGTATCATAGAACATATCACTTGAATTAATTTCAAAACTCATACTCAGTGAAAGACTACAAGTAATCATACACATATCGTACCCATATTTCATAATCAAAACACACATAGTAATATATAGTTAGTGCTTTATATACATTCCAAAATTTGCACTAACCCTAATTCTATTTCCCCTATGATCACATCAAGGTTCCTCATTCTTCATACTACATACCATATGCTACTCATATAGCAGCAAGTTCATCAAAACATTACATCAGTTATATTATATATTAAATATATCTTAATCTAAGATTAAGTCTAACTCTATGGGCTAGGGTATAGAGGTCCCTTGCCCTTTTCCCGAGGGCCTAGCTGTGGATAGTAATCCTCCTCCTCAGAACTATTGTCATCACTCTCAATTTTTCCTTTACACCCTGGTGGTGCTAAGTCAGGTTGGTATCCATCATCCGGATACCTTTAGAAACAGGTTTCTCCATAATACAAGGCGGTGTTACATCTTTTTCAATCCATCCCCCATGAGTAGTCCCAATCCAGTGGGCATAATTATAAATGGAGACAAATTTTTCAGCTTCCCTCCTTCTCTTTTTACCTTCTTTTTCATCTATCATAGCTGTAGTCACACTATGCATAACAACTGTGGCCTGCATAGCTGCTTGTCTTCTTTTACCAGATGATCTCCTGATAGACTGGGTCTTACTTTCATCCTCTGGTATAATAGGAGGCCTGTTTGTCAAAACATTTTTAGGAAAATGGCTTCTGACCACATGTGTCAGCATCCATTCATCATCAAGAGCAGCATCCTCCCGAACTAAAGCATGATCATATCTAATATCATGTGCATATACCCAATCACCTCCAATAGGAATCTAAATCCTAAAGTCTGGAAGATCGGGCCTCACTGATCGGGCTGACACAATGAAGGCTATATTATCAATTTCTATGCCTCCACCCTTCTGGTTGATTAATCTCTCAAACCTGTAGATAGTCTCTACTGCTATGCCATTATTTGGAAAAGCTCTTTCCACAAAAAACAGCCAAGTTTTTAGCAGTGGTTGTTAACCTTTCTTCCAGGTGCTGAAAATTTCATCTAAGGTCTTTGTAATGCCTGACAATGCCAAATCTTCTACTAAGACTCGGAGTCGGCATCTATAATCAGTAAGGGTTTCTTCCTCCATCATGCTAAAAATTTGCCATTTAATATGACAAATAGCGGGATTAGTCTGCACACAATAAAATTTGTATGATTAGTAATCACACAGATTTTATCCCTAATTGTGCATCTAATACTACTGATAACTACCCCACTAACTTAAATGGTTCTATTTGAATCTAAACTGGTATTTTTAGTTTCACATTTACTAATTTACTTTCTTACATATATTTTTCATTCCTATACCAGTAACCATGCTCTGATACCAACTTAAATTTGTCACGCCCCGAGGGTAACCTAATAATGGTTATCAAGAAACACTTGATTTCCATTACTAGTTTACCTTCTAGGAATGACATGATTTCAATAAACAGGATCTTTTAGTTGCTTGGATAGGATAAACAAACATATATAAGACATAAATTAGTAAATAACTATCACGAAATAGGCTATTACAAATCATATGCTTTATAAATCCTTACAACCTTAGCTAATGATTCTAATGCACATTACCTGCATCAAAAAGACTAATAGAGATATAGATATTCTAATCCTATACTAGTCTTTAAGCTTCTGGCTGCTAATCTCTTACCGAGACCATGCTCCTGCTAGTAATGAGCCAGGGTCGTAAAGTAAACCTGAAAGGACTGTTGGAGTGTGAGCTAAAACACAAGCTCAGTGAATAACTAGAACTTACCACATTTTACATACAAGTTTTTTTAACAATCATATGAAATGCACCAATCAAACATATGAACATTACACGCTTGGATAACCCGGAATCCAAACAGGATGAAGATTTATGCCCTCTCATCGGGGTTGAAGGATCACAATCTATGGTCCACCTACCCAGGAGAGACTAAGCTTTTCAGGAAACAATATTATTCTAATTAATTATCTCTTTAAGTTTATCATGTTTCGTTATTTATTTCCTGATTTAGCTTTAGAAACTCCACTAAGTGTTAGTTATTTCCATGCAATACCATAAGCGGTGTTCTTCGTTTACCATTTAGTTCCTATGGTATTAACAGAATAAAGGTAACCTTGCAATTAACTAATAGCCTTTTTGCTTAGATAATTCAAGCATTACCAGAGATCCGAAAAACTAACACGTAGTAGGCTACCACTTACTCAAATGCTATTTATGTACAGTATGTAATGCATGATAAATTTCCTTTACGGTACCAGTAGTTTTTAATCCATTTGAAGGTGATCAAGCAGTACAGACACTCCATCATGTTATATAGGCAACACAAATATACATGCATCTCCGTTATCACTTATAATAGAGTGACTTGGCAATCAATGTAATATAATACACAATCTTCACAATCCAAACAGTATACTAAATTTTTATTATCTTTTATTTAAGATTCACTAACATTACAAGCACAACCAATGTAATAAGACTGAGTTACTCACTGCCCATGCTATTTAATCGTGGTAATCGTTAGGAAGGTCCTCTCCAATACCCGAGTCACCTATTGAGATAAGTAATATAGTCATTAATTATACAAGACTATATAACCTAGCTCCTATGAATATTTAAGTATCCTAATGGTTTGTTGGGCTTCTGTTTTATTATTAACTAATTCTTTGGGGATAACCTTAAGTTCTAAAACATTGTGATCACAGTTTTACTTAATTGATTTTGGTTTGATACTTGAATCTATTGATTGGGTACTCGGAAAGTTTAATAATTTAGTTAATTCATTTTCATTATTTGAAACTGTTAATTTTCTTTTTATTTACTTAATAAATTTTTCTTGTAAAATATAGATATTTCTATACTCACAATTTTGGATTATTTAAATTTCCATTGTTATCTAATTATCTACAATTATTTATTTGAATTTTTATAGCCTAATTAAATATACTCTTAATGAGAATAAAATTATTAACTCAATCACAAATATTTCAAAAAATTTCTTCTTTACCGTAAATAATAAGAATATTAGTAATTAATAATAATAATAATAATAATGATAATAATAATAATAATAACAAGCATAATAACAACAATAATAATTCCGAAAATAAAATAAAGTAAAATAATTAATTTTCATAATATTAGTATTTGTATTAATTGTCTTCATAATATTACTAATTGTAAGTTCTTTATAATATTACTAAAATAATTTATATATAATATTATTCCAGAAAAGATATTTTCAAAAATTCTAAAAATTCTTTTAATAATATTAAGAATATTAATAATTATAGTTAGAAAACTTATTATACATAAGTTAATTAATAAGGGTAGTTTATATTTTTAAAAATTCTTTTCTGATTAATATTAATAGGTTAAATATTTAAATATCATATATTCAATAATACCAGAAAAAATATTTTATTATTTTTAAATGATAATAATAAAAATTTGAAGTTTATTACTAAACTTCTAATAATATTTATAATTTCCCAGAAAAATAAATAAATACAGGAATAATAATAATAATTCTAAAATTATTTATATTATTATTCTATATTTAAATTTAATTAACTTCTTTTTTTATATTTGAATTTTTTCGAGAGGTACACGGGTGGAACACGTCCCGTGTACCTCCCTGTGCTCATCGGGGAATACTGTTCATCGTCTTCCTCGATGAGTTTCGATCGATTCCGACGTTAAAGTCAGTTTTCTTGCTCCATTCAGCTCCTATAACATCAATCTACTTAAATATATATATATATATATATATATATAACAACAAATCAACAACATGTTACCAGCTTTTTGGAATCATCAAGTTCGGTTAGGGTTTACAAAAATCACCTTCGTTGTGGCTCCTCGATGAAATCCGAAGCTTCTAATGGACTTGGTTAGGTTCCTAAGATGTTTACAGGTCAATACCAATCCTTAGATTCGAAAGAAAACACACGGAATTAAATCAACTTACCTTGAGCTCGTTTTTAAGAGTTTTTCCTAGTTTTTGTTCGTAATTTCGAACAGGGTTGGTTGTTGTGTTTAAAATTCGATTTCCAGGTTGATTCGACTCTTAATATTATGAGGTTTGATTCTGGAAAGTTTGAGAGGAGTTGATGTCTATTTGCTTTTCCTTTGAATGCTCACGGTATATGTATATATAGAATAGAAAAAATATGAATATGGTTGCGTGTTTGCTCCTTTGTAAATGATCTGAATTGCCTCTGTTTGTTGTTAATTCATCAGCTTGTTGTATTGTCATTAATGCAAGGATGATTTGGCAAGTTTATATTGGCTTAGGGTTAGATTTGTATTGACTTTGTTTGCATTATAGAGGAAATTTTTCGGCTCACAATTCTTAAGAAGATCACATCCCTTAGAATAACTTGGAAACGTTTCCAGCAAGTTGATAATATGAATATATTAATTAAATATTAGTTAGATATTATTTAGTTGAATTTTCAGGTAATTTATTACACTAATAGGGTATAATTTAGCTTATATATGTAAGTTTATATACAAAAGTATTTTTAATGGATTCCTACAAAATGTTTAGTTAACCAAACAATACAAATTTAAGTTTTAATGGTACGTATTTATTTGCTTAAGAAAAGTTCATCTTACACGATTTAGGTTTTATAAGCTTGTTAGGTCAATTTTCGTTTCAGGCTCCAAGAGCTTAAGAAAACCCTAATTCGAATACTGGTATAATTCGAAACTTTTTTTGAAGTCTAAATCTTAAGTTATGTATCAGTTTATGTTTTTATTGGGAATTTATAATTCTAACGGTTTATCTTAAGGTCACGATTTTCTAACTATAAACCTATTTGGTCGCTTACTTAACATTACTACTGATATATAAGCTAAATTAGTTATATTTATTAGATTTGGATACCCACTATGAAATTTTATCAATGTAGTTTATTACTAACTAGGAATCTCGAATTTTAGGGTTCAAATCCAAGTATAGGTTCATTACTATTCCTTGTTTAAACCTCAGGTCTTTGTTGAATACAAAAGTGGTCACTTAATTTCTGTATTTAGGTTTTTCCATTTAATCTATTTATTTGACAAGGGTTCGGGTTTGAAATTTGAAGTTTCCTTTGATCATATCTTGAATTATCAATTCAAGATACGAAATATCGTTTTTGGTATCAGTTGGGATCAAACAAGTTCTTTTATGAAGTTTATGGGTCCTAATCCGGCCAAATTTAAGTTATCTATCTAATCTAGGGTTTCTGGTTAACTTCTAGGTTTACTAGTCAATTCATAATTTCTAATCTAGAGTCGTATCATATTGTGGAAGTTTTCGGGGTTTACAAAAAAAATAATAATTTTTGATACTTAGGAAAAATTTCCATTAAAACTTATTATCATGATTCAACAACCTCCTTTTCAAAAATTTAAATAGGTTCATAATAAATTTTTAGTGTTGTTTTCAAAGTTTCTTTAAGACTTAATTATGGGTTCCATTATTCTCTTTTCAAATACTAAAACAAATTTATTATTCAATTTTAACGTTGATAATTCTTTGTTATACAAATTTTCTTAAAAACGTATTTATAAGATTTATATCAACACTTTGATAAATGCTAAGAACCAAACAAATTTTCTAAGTCAAGTTTAAAATTAACTCACTAGTTAAAAATCCACATAGAAATAAAATCGATATATAACTTAAGGAACTAAGTTTTATGAAGCAAATTCATTTTCTTTTATGAAATTAAGGATAAATAAATAATAGTTATAATAATTAGAAACCTACTTGTAACAACTGAAAATTTTAGTTTTCTTCCAACAACCCTTTAAATACCAAAATGTTGAAAAACTATTGATAGAGAAAGAGTTATTATGAGAATAAAAATTTGGAATAAGCTATTCATTTTATTTCCCTCAAGCTAAAACTTGAAACATTTTAGAAGTAATAAGACTTAGAATGATTTTTCTTCATAACCATATAAAGCTTCATGTTTTGAAAAAATATTTAGTTTAAATAAGTTTAGTATGAAAATAAAATATTCATGAACTCTCAAATAAATATAAAATCATGATTTTCTTTCATTAAGTTTTCATATTTACAATATCTAAGAATTAAAAGTGTAATCCCCTAGATTTTATGATACGGTTTATGCTTAAACCCTAAACCGAAAGTCAAACTGGAAATCCTAAGGTCAAAAATTTATATCAAACCTTAGTAGATTTAGGTCCAGCAATCCCACGCTCTTAACCCCTAAACAATGAAATTGAAATAATTGTGGAAAATAGTTCGTAATGATATAAGAAAGATTAAAAATATAAGATTCGATAATTTTTTGTGTCTTTTGGGTCCGAACGAGATCAGTTTTCAAAAACTGTGCTCCGGTATACCCGACAGAAAAAATATCTGATAATACCAATAAACTCATAAAAATAAAAGGATTTCAAAAATATCAATTTTATAATTTTTTGGTATCTAAAAATATCATATATAGTTTAATTACAACATATTTTCTTTACTACCGGTATTAATTTGCCTTATCTACTATTCATAATATTATTCTACATTATTTACTACTATTCGCCTATTTCTACTTTTTCTATACCTATTCTTATACTCTACATACTTATTCTCTACTTTTTACATTTCTCATATATCTTCATTCACACCTTACCTTACTACTTATTACTTTTAATTAACAAAAATACAAAACAAATAAAAAATCACTTTCTCTCTCCCTCGCTTCTCATCACGCCAGCCCCTCTCTCTCTTTCATCCTTATTTTATTTCTTTTTCGAATTCTATTTTGAAGACTTAAATTAGATTTCTTCTAAAATCTTCTAGCTTTAGGTATACGTCTTAGTAGGATTATATTATTATGGAGACTTACTAGGGGAATGCTTCTTAAAAGTTGTAAGACTTTATACTTTGATGAAATATATTAATTATTATTTTGCATATTCCACTGTCAATATCTTAAAATGCATTACACCATCGGTCTCCCTTTGATGTGAAAGTTACGCCTTATACCAATATGGAAGCTTTCGAGTGACTGAGTTAATCATTCATAAGTTTTAATATTGTATACAGAGGGCTATCACGTTTTAAAGTACCTGGGGGCGTGATCCATATTTTGGGGTAATGTTGTGTTTGCTACCTAAAGTTTTACTAAATATGCAATTAACTACCTACAGTTATAAACCCTTAATTTTTAGGGTAATTTCAAGCTTAAACCCTAAGTTGGAAAGTCAACCGAAACCTTAAGTCAACAAATCCCTAGGAAATTCTAGCAGTTTAGATTCGACAATTTCGTGTTCTTAAACCGAGAAGTCGAAATATGAGTGGGAAGTATAGATTGGTTCGTAATAAATATTTAGATGCTTGAAAATATATATTGGTAAAATTTTGGCCTATTTCGAACCCAATTAAATATAGACTTTGAAAAGCGTATCTCGGGGCTCGAGATGCCAAAAATATGTTATTAGTACCGTTAGACTAGTAATTTCATAAGATTTATGAATATATCAGTTAGATAATTTTTCGATTCATAAAAATTACAGTTATAGTTTTTTTATCGTATTTTCATTACTATTGGTAATTTAATTGTCTAATCTATTTTTTTATTTCTAATCATACTATTCATAAGTACAACCACCATACCCTATTCTTACATCCTTACAACCTATTCTTACAATATTACATCATTTTCCTTACATTTACTTTTTCAATACTTTTTATTACTTAAGTTACTTTTAAATTTTGAATTTTATTACACACAATATCACACATCTCTCTCTCTCTTGTCCTAGAACCGGTGCCCCCTTGTCCTCTACCTCTCTCTCATTTTGTTTAAATTTTTCTCCTTTATTTACTTAAAACAGACCCTAATCCATTTTCATAAATACTCCTTTGTCTTTCACTTTTCACTTTCTCTCTTTCTTTACAAGACATCAAACTTGGAAAAGGTTTTCTCTCCCTCTCCTCTTCTTGACGTGAATTCCATACCACACACACACACAATTTCTTTTTTCTTCTAAGTTCTTGTTCCAAACACTTCATAGGTAATAGATCTTGATCTTACCACAAATAAAACATGTAATAGCAAGATCATACATGTGTGGTTTCACCAAAATTCCCATAAGCTTTTATGCTAAGGATGTGGAACACTTAAGCATGATATCTTTGCCATCACAATGTTGTAGATCTTGTTATTTAAGTTGTTTTACTATTATTTTGCTATATTATTGTTTTATGTTATTATTATTGATATCTTGTGCATGTATTCATTCATTAATCACATCTACATAATATTGATGTTGCATTTGCATTTATGACTTGCATAATAAACTAGATTTAGTTGTTTTGTACACATAAATGCCATAGATTTTGTCTTATGTACATAAAAGGCTTGTAGTAGCATGATAATAGTGAGAAAATTTAGAAAGTCCAAGATCTATTTTGTTTCAACAACAATGATTTTTGGAAATTCGGATCTAAAAAGGAACTTATTTAAAAAAGCTATTTTCCAACTTCAAAATGAGTTTACATTAAATATGAAAGGCTTAGGGAATAGTATCATAAAGGAATGGTTTTGATGAGTAACACTTAGATCTACTAAGAGATATTTTCAACACAAGAAAAGTTTACAAAAGTTATGTTAGCATTATATCTCAACCCCAACAACAAACTTGAAATTCGTAATAGGGAAAGGTTGATATGTGAACACCTATTTTTCAACCCTAAAACAAGAGTTTTATTAAAGAAATAGAAGCTTTAAGGAGTAGGTTTGATTAGGATTTAATTTTTGAAAGATTAAATGAGTTTTACATAAGAAACAATCTTAAACATAAATTTCAAATTTCGGATTTAGAAATGACCTCAATTAACCCCTATTTCCAAATACCAAAATGAGGATTTTAATGGAAAAATAGAAGCCTTAGGAATAGATGTAATAAAGACTTAGTTTTGACTAGGATAAGTGGATTTTATCAAAGTATAATCCTAAAACAAGGAAAGGTTTCAAAATAGAGATCAAATAATGTTTTCATTCCTCAAAATTTTATAAAATTCGTAACTAGGTAAACCCCCTATCTAAACATCTATTTTCCAACTCCAAAATGAGGAATTTTATTAAAATAATGAAGGTATTAGGCATATAGATCATTAAGGTTGTATTTTGATAAAAACAAGTGTGGTTTGCAAGAAATAAAACTAGTTTTCTTGAGTCAAGTAATTTCAAAGGTTTGCAAAGCAAAAGTTTTCTAAAAGAATTCTTACTAACAAATATCATTAGGGATATACATATAGATAACTCATCTCATGGCATTCATGATAATAACTTGTAGATATTGCATGTACATATAATATACTTGGTAGAAACAAAGTTTAAGAAGATAGTACCTTTCAAATCCCATAAAGCATTGTCTAAGTACATGAGGAAATAGATTGATCAATACCTATGAATCATGCATGATATTGAGTTATATGTCTATCAAAGAGTCTTTCAAGATATAATGATAGCTAAGCATCTATCAAAGCTTGCCAATGATGCTTGGATTGAAATTAGAATTTGAATTGTGAGTTGGGAATCTCGTATAACATTCTATACCATACTTTTCATGAACCAAATGACCTTGTTTGATGAAAATAACTTTAGAAATAGATTGCTCTCATCAATAGGTAGAAACCGGTAATATATGCGAAATTCCGAGTTAAAATGACCAAGTTATTGCCATTTTAAGTTGGAATTTTCTCCTAGACGAACTTGTTAGAATAGATTTTATAAGTTTCATTTAAACCTCATAGAAATATTCATTGGAGATATTGCTTTTGTTAGGAAACTTGGGAGACGGACTAGACCTTCCCGAAGATTATTACGATTAAGTGGAATTTTGCGCCATGGCAAAGTGCGTTCACTTTCTTTAAATTACATGCTTATGATTGTGCTTGAAATGATAGTGGTATTAGAAATAGGATAAGATAATATGGGAATGTGCATGTGAATTCTATTTGGTTGAACTGATGTTAAGAATAGCAAAACGGGAATTGCTATAAATACGTGTATGATTTAGTATAGAATTGAAGTGTTTGAATCTCTATGATCGCTTATAATTCACTTAAATGATATGCCATGACGATATAACTAAATTGCCCATGCATATCATATATTGAGTCACATTACATATATTATTATACCTTTGAGGGAAAGAAGCATAATAGCTAGGCAACGGGTGGGCCTGAAAACTCAGTTATTAGTGTAGGGTCGCTTGAATTAAAATGGAATTGGAGTGAGCACTTGAATCAACTATAAAATTAATGAGTGGGTGGGCACCTGAATCAACCACTATATAAATAAGAAAAATTGAAATCTATGGTCATATGGGCCTGAAACACGTAACCCCAAATGAAGAGTGTAAATCCATTCAACATAGGACTCTTGGAAAGTCTTATGCATTGTATGCCTACGTGCTTGTGCATTTCCTATGATTGTTTAACATAACTTGCTTGCCCTATTGTTTGATGAAGTATTTAATTTAGAAGCGAAACTCACTAAGCTCGTAAGCTTATACCCCTATAGTTTCTTGTTGTAGTATAACTATCTATGGCTATCCCTAAGGGGACATTGCTCTCAGGCACAGATTTTGGAATTTAAGGAGCTTTTTGAAAAAGTCGGGACCTTGATGTTAGACATAGACTTCTAGTTAAATCTCCTTGATTATATATGTATTGTTGTAAGAGACCTTATGGACCTTAAAGACTCTTAATATTTTGACGGGTATATGCCCGTTAGATCTTTGTAATAGATTAATTTTGGTTATAACTGTTATGATTTATATTCTTAATTGTTATGTATGTCTTCTTAAGCTATTTTGATTCAAAGTAAGGTCCCTTAGATGGTGAATGCAACACACAAAAAAAAAAGATAAAATGAAGATAAATGGGTCATGATATATAAATAAGCTTATATCAAACCCACAAAACAAGTTAAGTTTGGTTAATTTTGTTTTGGAAGGAATTGTGCAATGTTGGAACTTCTGCAATTTTCTGCAAATCCAATGTCGGCTTTTGGAAGAAGTACTCCACTGGCATGGAGACTGACGTAGGTTATGTACAATACTAAATTTTTAAACACTGAAGTGTGTGTGTGTGTTTTTGCCGGTGTTGAAGTTGGGCAGAATGCTTTTGTCTAACGCCGAAGTCGAACGCCACCGGCATTGCCTTGGGTTTTGTTGGCGTATAACGTTCTGAATGACGCAAAGGATTTTGTTACACGTCGAATGCCGCCTCCTGGGGATCCTATGCCGCCAGGGTAGATATCAGATTTGCCAGCGCAGGAGTGAAATTCTATATATACACGAGCACGAGCAGCAGCTTTTGACAGACATTTCTCCTTCGTTTTATTTCTTCCTTTAAGCGTGTAGGGTCTGTTCTTGATATCCAAGTGTTAAGGCTTCATCTTAAGGCGAGTTTGATCAAAGGTGAGTGATCCTAATCCGTCTACAACATGTTTTTCTCGAATTTATGTAAGATCTTTTAAGGTTTTGTTGTGTTCTTGAAGGAAAACGTAGAAAGGATTAAGATCTCGGGTTTAATATGTTTCAGTTGGATAAGGAGTGAGTTTTGTGGTCTAATCAAGTAAGTATAATGTTCTCATACAAGTTTTATGCGAATTTCATGCAAGTTTTTAGGACTTTGTGGTTGTTTGCATGAAGGAAACCCTAGCTTTGGGTGAGATCCAAATTTAGTAGATGTATGTTGGGTTCTTGATGATCTAAATTGGTAGGTTGTATGTCCTCTATGTTGGTTTTAATCAATATATGATTAGACGATTCTTATACGTTCTTTATGTTATGCAAATATAGGGTTTTGGTGAATTATTCGGTATTCGTTGAGTTTTGTGGGATTCATTGTTGTTCTTGAGGATTTTTGTGGAGTTTGATAAAAGATTTCTTGTTAGGTTAGGGTTTTTGGAGAATTCATGTCTACTAGGATATATTGATAACGTGTTTATATTCGTTAATGTATGTATATATGTTGAATCAAGATATTTAGAGTTTGTGGAATTGTTGTTGGTGTTGATATAGGAGTTTGTGGAGTTCGGGTTATCTTTGTTATTGTTGATATCGGATTGGAGGATTTGAGTAGTATTCTTGAATTTGAGAAAGGTACGACCAATCCCTGCTTGTTGTTTTTACTTATAAGTTTAATATTGCTTGATTGGTTGTAGGAACAGAACTTCATAATAAACTTAAATTCTATTCGGCTTAATAATTGTCTGCTTGGTTGTGCTTAGCTTTGACTGGTAAAGACCTGCCAGACAGTAATACTTGGGAGGTGCCCTGATGATCTTAGTGTGAGGTTGTCCCTAGTGGACTCATGCTTTGATATGATTCTGGTAGAATTAGGGGGAAAACGAAGATGTCATGTCTGAGGAGTACCCACTCGTCCATATATGTATATAATTACCTTATTTTCAAAGAGTAAG
Organism: Combretum micranthum; assembly: GCA_024138025.1. Taxonomy (NCBI): domain Eukaryota; kingdom Viridiplantae; phylum Streptophyta; class Magnoliopsida; order Myrtales; family Combretaceae; genus Combretum; species Combretum micranthum. The sequence goes on along the minus strand of JAMXBD010002313.1, from coordinate 98,939 downwards.
TTGTTTTTAAAGAGTAGTCTGAGTTACTTCGAGTTCGAGACTAGAGTATACATAATTCTGAACTGTGTTGATTTGTTGACTATAAAAAGATAACAAACTGATTGCTTGCATTAGACTAAGTGCATTTGATATATATACATGTTACGTATGCATTTGCATTTGCATTTTCTTTTAAGGATTGGAGTTATCGTACTGGGCTTCACAGCTCACCTTTTAAAATTTCAGGTGTAGGTGATGAAGACATCATTTGAGTTATGATCTGATCTTTTTATCCTAGAGATGGCGATAGTGGACTTGACTACCCAGCTGGGAGTTAGATTTGCTATTTACAGGTTTATGGAAGGAGAGAAGTGTTTAGATATATTGAAGACTTGGAAATTATCTGTTTATGTTATTATGTTTTATGAACAGTTTTTGGATCCTTTGTCGTTGAAAGACTAAGTTGTAATTGAAGGATTTCTCTGGTGACAGTTTCGGTTTTTATGTTGGATTGTTGGCTTGTGGCTATACCAATTAGGATATTTGTATGTTAAACAAGAGTGTTATGAAGTGTATTTATGTTTCCAGATTATACAGGTTGTGTTGAGTATCCTATGAGATACCCTATGTGTGCATTTACAGGTGTTATTTGATAATTTATGGATATTAGAGCCTTAGCGTATTCTATTTCAAGAGAGGACACGTGGCGGGTTGTAACGCTTTATTTATAGTGTTACAATGAACGTGAGCCTTACACCCCGGTGTCTAAACTCATGGAATGACTAAGGTTGTCATACTTGAGTTTAAATATCAAGTGTGGCGGACTGTCGCGTTTATGGCACCCTTTGGGGCGTGACAATAGTTAAAATTATTCGATTTGCTACCTAATGTAGAAGTCTGTTTTCATTTTAGATACCTCATCTAACTCTATTAAAAACTATTAATGATGTGTCAATTTTAACAAATAAATTATCATCACATGGCAAGTTATTTAAAAAGAAATCTAGTCTTTTGTAACCGTTTAAGTCCGACATTCCCGTTTAAGCAACCTTAAGAAAGTAAGTAAGAGATTAGTATATAGAATAGTTCGTAATAACCTGAGAAGCTTAAAAATATCAGATTAGTTAAACCGTGATTCATTTTGAGTACAATCGGACACAGTTTTCGAAAAACGTATCCCGGGGCTCATATTAGTAATTTATTCCGAATATACTGTTAGACTCATAAAAATATAAGGTTTTCAAAAATATCAATTTCATAATTTTTCGGTAACTAAAAAAAGTCAGATATCGCAATTATACGCGTATTTTCTTACTACCGGTACTTAAATTGTCATGTCTACTTTACATTACACTATTTTCTACTATCTACACTATTCATCTATCTCTACTTTTTCTTACAGCCTACTCTTACAAACCATACTTCTATTTCTTATAATTTTCATTTTCAATACAACTTCACATCTTTCATATCTTACTTTTCATTAACAAAAATACAAAAAAATAAATTTTTTTCTCTTCCTACACTTCAAGGATTGCGCCGGCCCCCTCTCTTCCTCTACTCAATTGTTTATTTTTCATTTATTTAATTAACACAAATTTCCTCCCACATTTTCCTATAAATACCCCTTCTTCCTTCCACCTTCCACTTCTTTCACACTTTCCATACACAACAAAATTACTCTCTCAAATTATTTATAAGAGTTCTCTCTCAAAGTTCTCTTAAAATTAGTCTTGATAGGTAATTCTTCTTTAGAGTTTCTTTATGTTTATTTAATTAGTATGAGCTTTATAAGCCCCGGAAAATTTCAATAAATAATTTCAAGATAAACTTCGAAAATAAACCCTAAAAATAACTCCAAATCAAAAACGAATTTCAACCAGTCTTAAATCAAGAACGAATTCGAAAAAATTTTCGAATCTTGGGAAAAATAAGAATTCTCAAAAACAAATTAAGAACTCAACATACTACAATTCCAAAACCACTACGTACGACAAATTCCATACGTGACTCCGATTTATAAAATCGGGTAATATAGATCCGAAAAACAAATCATTAAAAAGTAAATAATGATTAACTTTCGGAAATGAAACCCAATTCAAAAATTCCGAAAACGTTAAGAGATATTAAATACTTACAAAAATAAAATTTAAAATAAATTTCCTAAATTAAATATGTTTTATAAACATAAATATCAGTTTCCAATTTGGCAATGGTCTAAACCGGAAAATCACCCGAAAACCCTAACCGGAATACAATTGTGTAAGTTCGGCAATCTAGCGCCCCTAACCCTAGAGGCCGAGATGTAGTTTAGATATGTAGAATAGCTCGTAGTAATATAAGTTTGTTTAAAAATATCAGATTGGTAAATTTTTTACCTATTTCGAGCCCGTTCGGATACAAACTTCGAAAAGCGTGTCCCGGGCTCGAGATATCAAAATAACAATAGTACCGTTAGACTCGTAATTTCATAAGATTTCTAAATATATCAGTTATATAATTTTTCGGGTTATAAAAGTTACAGTTATAACCTTTTTATCATATTTCCATTATTACCAGTAATTGATTAGTCTTTTGCACTATTCATTTTTATTTCATTACAAAATTTTATTATTCTTATAAAGCCTTATATTTTTAGATAAATATTTTATATATTATAAAAAATTTTGTTTTTCTAAAATTTAGTTCGTTTTGGGTCTTTAAGGGATCAGATTCTGTTTAAGACCCGATACTAAAAATAAAATAAATTAATTTAATAATTGAAAAATATTTTTATTTTCATAAAATAATTTTTTATAATTTTTTGGTTATAAAAATATTATTTATAGCCCATATTCGTGTATTTTGATCGTACCGGTAACATATTTGTTAAAATACTAAAATAATTCAAATAATTAGTCAATTTTAATTATGAAAAATCATCTACAATTATTTGGAATAAATTTTCCAATTTTATTTTATTTTATTAATAAAGTACTTTTACAACCCATACTTTCAAGTACACCTTACACATATCACTTCCTTTTCACTTCAATCTTTCTACACATTAACCCACACTTCATGGCAGATTTTCACCCTCTTTATGGCTGCCATTGTCCTTTATTTACTCATATTTTGACTAAATTAATAAATTCTACTCCTTCTTAAGAAGCTACACATACACATTTATTACACAATTTAATTTTAAGTCAAAATTCAACAAAACACTCCCTCTCTCTCTCACAAATCACGTGCAGCCCCCCCCAATTTCTGCTCTTGTTTTATTTTTTTCTCTCTTTCATTCAATTAAAACACTCATTTTCTCTCTCTCCTTCATTTACTCACTTTCCCCTTTCATTCTTTAATCTTTTCTCTCTTTTTTCCTCTCTTTTCTTCTTCTTCTTTCTTGTTCTTCAAGAACAAGCTGCCCCCACACCTTCCATTAGCTTCACACCATATTTCTTAAAGATTTCTAAGCAAATCTTTCTCAAAGCCTCCATAGGTGATATAGGTAAAGTGTAATAAGGTTTCATGCATCAAATGACCTTCCATAAGCTTAAAAGCTTAGGATGATGATGCCAAATGAAACACTCTTTCTCTACTTTTATTATTTGTATTTCAATTATTTTCTTGTTTAAAGTTGATATATATTGTAGATCTAAATTTTTGTAGCTTTGATTTTCGTTTATGCCATGGATCTTGTTATTTAAGTTGTTATATTTATTTCTTATGATTTATGCATAGATCTATCATCCACATGTCCATCTTAGTGATTCATGCATTTAAAACTAGTTTAAAAGACTAGATCTAGTGTTTTGAGTTCATAAATGCGTTAGATCTTTGTTATGTTCATGAGCAACTTGTATAGCATGATGATGGTAGGAAAGTTGTAGGAAACTCAAGATCTATTTTATTTTCAACAAAAAACAATTTTGAAATTCGGATGAAAATGGAACCATATTTAGAAAAGTGGTTTTTCAACTTCAAAATGTGTATTTTTCATTTAAAATGAAGGGCTTAGGGTATAGATACCATAAATGAAAGATTTTGATGAGTAAAGTTTAGATCCATGATGTTTATAGCTTATTACCATGCATTTGTTTTATGTTTATGTTCATATTAAGTATAGATCTTAGTTATGAACTCAAACAAAATTGTGAAATTCGTATTTTGGCAAGACCCCCATTTAAAAACCACTTTCCAAGTGTCAAAATGTAATTTTTACTTAAGAAAATGAAGGCTTAATATATGTATATCATCAAGACTTCTTTTTACAAGAATCAAAAGTGATTTCAAAAGTTATTTTCAAAATAAAAATTCTATTTTCGGATTTTGGCCAAGGCCTATTTTAAAAATATGTTTTCCAACTCAAAAATGAAGTTTTTATTTAAGAAATGAAAGGCTCTTAGGATAGGATATGTAAGGAATGGATTTTCATGAGCTTAGATAGCTTTTATCAAAAGATATAACCAAAAAATTTTGTAAATTCGGATCCCAACCAAGACCAATTTTTAAAACCTATTTAACACTCCAAAACCATGTTTTATGTGAAAAATGAAGTATATAGTAATAGATATCATTAAGCAATGATTTTTACAAGTTAAAATAAGTTTAGGCATGAGTAATGTGTAAAACAAGTAATGGAATTAGAATGGAAAATTTTGAGTTAGTGATCAAATTGTCAAATTCGTAATTTGAGATGATGCATATGTAATCACTTAGTATTTGAGCTCAAATTGCAAGTTTTATGTGTTAAATGAAGTCCTTAGACAATAGATGTAGTAAAGTCTTAAATTTTTATGCATTAAACAAGTTTTTCCCAAATGAATCATTTAAAAAGTGGATTTTCTAAAATTCGGATTTTTGAGTAAATCATATTGGAAAACATATTTGCAAAGTGTAAAATGCAAATTTTTGTGTAAGAATGAAGTCCTTAGTGGTTATGTATGATTGAGCCCTAATTTTCTAAATATCAAATGATTTTTACTTAAAGGAATCACTCAAAAACCAATTTTTACCAAATTCGGATTTTGGAATCAACCACACTTGAAAACATGTTTACAAAGTATAAAATGGAAATTTTTATGAAGAAATGAAGGTCATAAGTAATATATATAATTAAGACTCAATTTTGACAAAAATAATTATATTTTCTTAAGTAACAAATCCAAAACAAATGGAAATGATAAAAGTTAGAAAACTAGATTTTTCATAAGTAAGTTGTTGTTATGGTCTTGCAAAATAAAAAGTTATAAAATTTCCTTTTAGCAAAATCATCAAGATCATGCATACATTAAGCTTATCTCATGTCATTCATGTTAGGAAATCACTCATATTGCATGCATAGCTAATTTATATGGTAGGAACATTACAAACATTTACAAAACTATTTTTTGGAAATTGAAATTGTTGCTGCCCTAATCTGATCCGAACTTTTCGAAGCTTCAAAGTTTTCAAAACTTGAAAATAATATTAGAATTAGATATATCTTTCGAAGTAGATAGAAATCGATATATAATTTGCGAGATTCCAAGTTAAAATGACCAAGTTATGGCCGTTTTAAGTTGGAATTCCCGTTTAGGACGAGAATTACGAATTTGATAGTTTGTATAAGATCGTTTAGATTAGTTTGAGTTGAAATACTTATTAGAGTATTTCTTCCTTTTTAGGTGATCCCGAATTCGACGATTCCCTACCACCGGATTACTATTACTAGAAGACCGGTGATCCAATGGCCGAGTGAGTTTTCTCCTTGTTTTGTTACCTTGATTGTGCTTGTAGTTAGTTACATTAGAATTATAGGAACAAGATAAAAATCGATATGAATGGGGATGGGATATATGATGAGACTGTGAAGAATGTATGCCAAAGAATACTAAAGCATATCGAAACCACTATTTGATTGGATAATTGCACCGTTCATATTATCCCTGTTATATGTGTGATATTGGTTGGTCACTCCAAAAAATGTATAAATATTTTTTACCTAAGAAAAAATTAAATTGGTCATGCATCGCATCGGACATATTGTCACGCCCCGAGGGTACCCTAATAGTAGTAAACAAGTTACACTTGAATACTATCACTAGATTACCTTCAGGGAATGACAGGTTTTCAAAACAACAGGATCTTTTTTAGTTGCTTGATAAGAAATAACAAATATATGAAAGAAATAACTTAGTGAATAAACATTACATTACTATTACAAACCATATAGTTCTTTTGAAGTACATAACTAAATAATCTAATCTGGTAGTACATATTCATCAAACTAAAATATAACTGTAGACTTCTAGCTTCAAGGCTCTTACCGGAGCCATATTCCTGGATGTAACTAACCAGGGTCGTAAAGTGAACCTGAAAAGACTGTAGGAGTATGAGCGAAACCACAGCTCAGTGAATAACCAGACATACCATACATCACACAAGTTATTAGCAATCATATGCAATGCAAGCACTCAATCATATGCATAGATACAAGTTTGGATGATCTAGAATCCAAACAGGAAAAAGATTTACGCCCTCTTTTTAATGGGTTGAAGAACCAAATCTTAATGACCCACCTGCCCAGGAGAGACTAAGTATACAGGAGCATCAGCAATTTCCCATTTTAAGTTATCACTCTTAATATAGTTGATTAAACTGACCATCTCCTGCAACTTCCTTAGAGACTCCCTAAGTATTAATCATTTCAAAGCGATTCTACGGGCGACGTTCTTCGGTGCCTTTTAGTTCCTCATAGGACCGCCAAATCAAAGAGAACCTTGGAAGAACTTACACATTAGATCAACCAAAGCGAAAACAGAGATCCGAAATATTAATACGTAGCAGGCTGTCACAACCCATATATGCAATAATGCAATTCGTGCAATGTATGTTCATATTATTTGTTAAGTCCATAATTCTTAATCAATTTCAGGGTGACCATACATTACACACAATCATCATTACACTATTTCACAACATCAATCATTGCATTATCGCTTTTATAAGGATATTTTAACAATCATACAATCAGATCATATCATACTTTGAACAAACATTCATTTGATTATCTTGCATTACATATTTGACTACTTACAATCACAACCAGTACAATATGACTGAATTACTCACCTGCTCATACTGACTCAGTCGTAGTAATCTGCCGGTAGATCCTCTAATGTATCAAAGTCACCTATTTAAGATAAAACATTCATCAATACAAATTAGCTAAATTCCTATATGTGATTTGTGTCCTAGACTCAATATTTTGGTAATTATTATTACTTAGTGTTGTCGTGTTTCTCCTATTTTATCTCGCATAATTATTTTGTTATTTTTAGGAGTCATATTACTCACGAAATTAGTTTATTTCAATTTCCATTCTTGCCTATTTTATCTTTTTAGAACAAATATTTGATTAATACCAACTGTAATTAATACTAAATATTTTTCTTAATTCTAGGGTTTTAAAAAGTTATTAGATATTAATCTAGTTATTTTAATCATTTGTAATAAATCTTATATTGTTGTACATATATATATAATACACTAAGTAGACTTAAGATATATATATATATATATTGTTTATTTTCAAAAATAAGCTTTCGGTAAAGAAGTTTGGGTGTACGCCGGCTCAACGCCGCCGACCTTCTTCCCCAGGTGCCGATGTAAAACGGATTTTTGAAGAAATTTTCATATTTAAGTGCACCGGTATTAAAAGCTGTCAGCTTTCAACGTACGCCGGCCCTACTCCATCGGCGTAGATCTCCAGTAGCCGGCTTTCATTCAATTTTTACGTGAAAAAAATTATTTACGTAGCCTCAGATGAGTGTAAGCCGCTTCTACACCGCCAGCCTATCCATGTAAGCCGCCGGCGTTGAGCGGTTACACTGCCGGCTTTGAGGCAGCATTAGTACTGTTCATCATCTTCCTCCTCGGTTCAATTCTTTTTCTTTGATTTTTACACGTTAAAAACATACTCAAACTATTTTTAAGTGTTTATACATCATATATAAGGACATAAAACAACTTTCAACACGTTTAAAAACATATATATATAGATCTCGATTCTTAGAACATAAAGCTAGGGTTTTGGAGTATTACCTCGTTGGAGATTGTTTGATGTAATCCGAGGCTCGTATTTGTGTTTATTATGTTCCTAAGATGATTATAAGTCAGTTACAATCCATATATTTGAACGAAAATCCTTTGAATCATATCAACTTACCTTTGAGCTCGTTTTAAAGGGTTTTTAGTTTTGTTTTTCTTTCAATCCGAGCTTGGGTGTTAAGATCGGTTTGTTTTCTATTTTCTGTTCGTTTTGGTTGTTGTTTGAGAGTATTTTCGTTCTGGAAGAGTTGAAGAATAATGGAGTTTGTTTGTGCCTTCATTAATGCATTTGTTCATATATATATATAGAAGAAAAGAAGAAGGTTTTGGCTGCGTCTTCTCCTTCAATTTCTCTCCGGTTTTGGCTGTGCTTGATATGTTGTTTTCATGGCAATTAATGTTCGTATGACTTGGCAACATGTGATTGGTGGAGTGGTTAATTTGTTTGACAAATTTGAGGGAATTATTGGTTGGATTTCGGCTGTGCTTTTCTTCTCCGAATCCTCCACCGAAATCAGCAGCCAAATTCATATATATATATATATATATTAGTTTATTTATTTAATTAAGTTTTGAGTTAATTAAAAGAGTTATATGGGTATAAATTAGCTAATATTTGAGAGTTTTTGTATAAAAATATATTTATAGAAGTATACAAAACACTTAGATTTTCAAATAATACAAATTTAGGTTATATATATACGTAGTTTATTCATATAATTTTTATCTCCCGCGATTGGATTTCTTAAGCTCGTTAGGTCAATTTTTGTTTCAGGCTCCGATAGCTTAAGAAAACTCGATTTAGAATAATAGCGTGATCCGATTATTTATTTGGAGTTTAGATTTTGAGTTATTCATCAGTTTGTATTTTCGTTGTGTATTTAAAATCTTAATGGTTCATTTTTGGATCATCGTTTTCTATTTATAAGCGTAAATGATCATTTATGTAATATTGGACTTAATACAAAAACCAAACTATATATATCTTTAATTTTGATACTGAACATGAATTATTATAGCAGCTTTTAATTTTAACTAGGAATCTTAAATTTAGGGTTTAAGTCTAAATATAAACTCATTACTACTCGTTATTTTAATCTCGAATCATTATTGGGATAAAAACAATCATGTAATCCCTATATCCATATTTTCTATTTAAACCTATTTGTATATCAGGTTTCGGGTCTAAATTTTAGATCATATCTTGAATTATTTATTCAAGATACAAAATCTCGTTTTTGGTATTAACTAGGGTTAAAGAATTTCTTTATTCGGTTCCTAAATTCTTCATCTATCCAAAATCTAAATATTAATCTATTATTAGACTTCGATTATAATCTAAATCTATTATCTAGTTTATAAAATCTATTATAAGGTCTTGTACTAATGTGGAAAATTCCCGGGGTTTACACATATTACATTTGGTAGCATGCTACTCCTACGCAGGTCGATCGGTATGGTCCGTTGTTGCCTCGTTTGGATAACGAGCTCGGTGCCAGAGCTCATTCAGGGGTACTAAGGCGCATGTAGATGCATTGTTGGATGAGCCTAGCCGAGTTGAGTGCTAAGAGCCGAGGGCTTGGGGACTAGATGCGGTCATGTAGACTCAATACCATTCCTAACCCAAGATACGGAAGGCGTAAATCCGTTCTGTGTATGGGTTCCGGATACCCATGCATAATTGATTGCTCACATGTTGTTCATGTATAGCATATGATTGATTTTAACTTGTTTGTTATGGTACGGAATTAAGGGAATTCTCACTAAGCTAGTGTAGCTTATACCCCAATAGTTGTTTAAATGAACAGGTTATCGTAAGAATGCTAAGTGGGGACCAAGATGGTTGAAGCCGAGAATGACTTCGGATTCCGGCAAGATATAAGAATGCTTGGAGTTTGGCCAAGCTTTACGATTTGCCTTGTAGTAGTTTTATGTAGTGAAGTCTTCGGACGACTGTAATTGAAGTTTGATGAATAGTATCTTGAAGTATAGTGTTTGTATCTGAAGTATAGTAAATTGAATTTCCTTTACATTGTTACTCAATTGTATCAACATAAAATGTATCATTCCGATGTGTCCCCTCCATGTGTTAGACGCCTTATATATAGTATGGAAGCCTTCGCGTGACTGAGGTGGTCATTCTTAGGCTTTAATATTGTGTACAGTGGACTGTCATGTTTATGGTACCTTTCGGGGCGTGACTAGCTTAGTATGTGTTTTCTAAACCATGAAGGTTAAAGAAAGTAACAATAAGTTTATACTTTGTTTTTGTTCATGAATCAAATTTCTTTTATGTTGCTTTTATGTATATAATTATCTAAATATATCTATGTAGCTATATATATCTCTTTTAGAGCATATAAGCTCATTTGTTTTGCAATTTATTTACTTTCCTTAGAATTTATTTATTTCCTTGCAATTTATTTACTTTCATGTTGTTTTTAATACTAGTCTTTCTAGTCTTAGACTTGTCCTCATCAAGTGAAATTTTTTTTTTCTTTTTGGGACTAGTCTTTTCTTAGTCTCGGGATACATTGATAAAGCTAAGGTTCCAATACTTGATTTATTTCTTTACTAGCTTATTTCTTTAAGTTATTATGTTTCCTCATGTTTTCATAGCTTTATGATTCATATTCATGCATGAACATAATGATTTTTGTGTCAATAAATAAATAAGGAAAAGTTTTCTTAAAATAGAAATTTTTCTCTAAAACTAAAAGTGGGAAATAATTTTCATAAAAACCAAGGATTTTTACCTTAACAAGCTTTTTAAAGAAATTTAGAGGAGTCCATAGGAAATTTTACAATACATACATAACATGAGAAGAAATTCTTAAGTAAAACAAAAGCTTTACTAAATTCCACTTTTTCATCAATACTAGTTTGACAAACAAGAAATTCCTTTCATGAAAATAGAATAATTTTAATAAACAAGGAAATTATTTCTATGAAGGTAGAATTATTGTTATTTTCAAGAAGTATTAGAAACTAAAAAATAAAATCATTCTTTGAAAATTTAAAGGACTAAGGAAAGGAAATTTACTAATAACTTGAATATTTCTAGCAAAAATAAGAGGAATTTTCAAAAGTTCCACTTTTCCTTAGAAGACTTTACTTTTACAAAAATTTATGGTTTTAGACAACTTCATTAACTTCATACATTTGATATGAGTCAATAAATATATGTATATACATTTCAAAGGTTTTACAAACTATTATAATACATATCTCTTTAAAATAAGCTTTTGTTAAAAGAATGAATTCAAGTTTGAGAAAATTCGTGATGAATCTGATCACCACTTTTTCAGAACCCAAATGACTTAGTTTGATGAAAATAGTTTTACAAATAGATAGATCTTTTCGAGTAGGTAGAAAACGGTATATAATATGCGAAATTCTGAGTTAAAATGAGCAAGTTATGGCCATTTTAAGTTGAAATTTCCTCCAATGCGATTTTACCGCGATTTTAAGATAGATTTAAAGCTTTCAAAGATAGAAATTCTATGAAAGACTCATTGTGGGTATTTCATCTTGTTTAGGTGAAGAAGGAACCGAAATCACTTTCTCGGAACACTACTTCGATTAGGAGCTACTGACATGGAGTGAGTTAATCCTTTACTAAGTTACATTTCCTTGTTTGTGCTTGTAAGTAATAGCACTAGAAATAAGGAAAAGATAAATGAACAAATATTGTGTGATTTGGATTTACGATTGGTTGAATATAAGTTAAGAATATCGAAAGAGGAATAGATATATAAATTGTGATTCTTGTATTGATATGATGAATATTGATTTGATCATCTTTAAACTTGAATTTAACAATGATGGAATAACCTTATATTGAAAATAATTCATGCATATCATATTTGTGAGTCACATTTATTTTCACTACTATTCTTCGTGTGGAGAAACGAGAAAGTTGTAGTGGTGGCTAGTAGGAGCCAGAAAGTCTACATGGGCCAGTAGGAGCCGGAAAGTCTACAGGGCAAGTAGGAGCCAGCAAATCTGCAAATATTGATGGTCGTATGGACCTGTAACCTCCCAACCCCCGACATGGAGGGGTAAAATCCATGCTATACATGATTTTCGATTAATCCTGTGTATTTTGTTTGCTCATGTGATTGGTACATTCTCATATGATTGTTTAAATACTTGTTTGATATATGGAAATGTTTTGTAGAAGGGAATTATCTCACTAAGCTAGATTTGCTTATACCCCTATAGCTTTTTGTTACAGTATGATTATCTATGGTTGGCACCAATGAGCTCCGTATGCCAGGTATGAGCCAAAGCTATTAGGAGTTTTTGGAAGAAGTTATATGTATTTAGTTTTGAACATAGACTTCTAAAAAAATCTCTATAGTAGGCTTATATTATAGTTATGTATATTTTGTTAATGATTTAGTTAATCAAGACTATTTGAGATGGGGGAATGCCCCCAAGAAGTTGTAAGAGATTATTATCTAAATGAATATTTCATGATTATGTATATAAGTTCTTGTATGCTTCTATTATCTACTTAAATGTAATACCCTTGTGAGTCTCTTTCTATCTTGGAAGCATGCCTTGCATGTGATATTGAAGCTCCTGCATGACTAAGATTGTCATTCATTAGCTTTAATATTATATGCGGCGGACTGCTACATTTAGGGTATCCTCTGGGGCGTGACAGCCTCTACGCCGGTGGTGTAGTTTTCCCAGAAGCCGGCGTTTGATGAAATTCCGCAACGCTAGTTGGATTTCTTCATTGAATGCTAGCGACTTTTGTTATTTTACTTAAAGGACGGTGTTTCTTGATTGAAGGTCGGTAGTGCTAATCTGATGAAGCGCCAATGTTCATTTGATTCTTCTTCATCTTTGCTTCAAACTTTCTCATTTTTATGTAAAATTCCTTAACAACCTAAATTAACAATTTAAGCACAATTGAGAACCAATTCCTTTGCATTTCTACAAAATCTATAATAGTTTAACATGAATTGATTAAGAAAAAGTGAGTGAAATACGAGTTTATCACATATAAGTTTGAAAACGATAAAACAAAATCAACAAACTCAAATTAAAAAAAGAAAATCTATATTATCTTTTTTTTTCTATTTTCTTTTCTCTCTGATGACATTTCCTTCTCCACTGCCTTCTCTAATGGACCTCCTCTGTTTGTCTCTTTCTTTCTTAACAATCTAAGAATAACTTTCATCACTTTCAAAGCCTTCGAAAGCATAGATTTCAAAGAACCTTCAACATACCATCATTGACTCACACCAACTTCACACCAGCTAAACCAAAACTGAACCCCATCTTGCCATCCATCGCAACCAAAGATAATCCTCATCGCCTCCATCCATCGTAACCTAATATCCCATTGAAACATCCACGTTGAACACCTCAAATCTAGGAACACTAATAAAAAATCTCAAATCAACCAACAACTAAGCTCCATTGCAACACCTTTGACCACCATAAATCCTGGAAAATCAGCCTTTAAAACCTAAACCATGACCATCACAGCCTAAGTCTTGATGGTCATAAACACTAGAGAGCTACGAATTTAGTCAGACACATATCAGCAAACACAAGTACCACTAGAGACCCATTTGACTAGACTAAACAGATCCGATACCATTGCAAACCCATTCTAGCAAATCAACCTACATGCAAAAAGCACTAACAACACCCCGTGAAGCAAACTTCCTTCTCTAAGACATTGAATTGATTTTTTTTTTAATTTAAAGAATAAAAAACAATTGAAAATCATTAATAACTCTAGACTCTAAACTAAGAAATCATAGAAAGATTAAAAAGACCTTTTTTCTTTTTCTTTTTTTTTATCAAATTTAGGAACATGGGTTCATCTAGTCGTGGTTTTCATCAATGAAACCATTTGTGCTATGGTTTGGCTGGACAAGACTTCACTGTGAAGTTACAATGTTTATCGTTTTCTATTTTATTTTTTTCTATTTATCTTTTCTATGTTGTTTAAATTTTTTATTCCTTTGTTAAAATCCTATGGCCAAATTATCTAACGAATGCACTATTTTTTCATGACAGGTGGCATGTGCTAATTGGATGCATGTCACATATCACAAATGGAGATGGATGGAAACTCACTAGGTATTAAATATGAAAATGGACCTATACATTAGGTAGCAAAATAAATACTTTTAATTATAGGTAGCTAATTGCACATTTAATAAAACTTCTAGTGGTAAACATGACGTTACCCCTTTTTTTTAATAAATTGGTCCAGTTCTTTTTTCTTTTGCCAACAAATCATGTTAGTTATTTAATGGGCCAAATATAAACTTATACCCTATTGCATTGCGCTACTAATATATCAATTACTATGTATATCTTAATGATCAGATGAAATGTCTCGTTGATGAGACTATAGAACTTCCCACTTTACATAAAAATAATTTCAAATGCGTTATCCGATGTATTTTTATAAATAAAACAAAACAAATTAAAGATTTATTATTTTTAGGAAATTTTTTTATTAAGAAGAGATTTTGCTTAAAACAAATGAATCTAATATTTCATAAAAACTTCTATAATCCCTTCAATAGGATCATAGATAAAACTTAACTAATTTATTTTTATATAATATATGGTTAAAATAAAAAGAATAATGAATATCATTATTCTTTCCAAGATTGAATGTTTTAAATTCATCTAATAGCATTACTATATCGAAGATATATTTTATAGTGGAGTAAATATAATAAAAATTGTAAAAATTATTCAATTTTGGTATTTTACAGTTTTTTTAATTTTGTGATTTTTTTAATGAATTTAAGAATTTTGAAAAAAAAAAAAAGAAAAAAGACGATATAGATGGATTAAAGGAATAAGAATCATGAGAAAAAAAGATAATTTAGAAAAAAATTCGAATATTTGAACTTTTTTGGGGGGAAAATGCCAAGTACATAGATTGATATTTCAAAGTATTTTATCTAAAGGCATGTGTTGATAACAGGGTTACAGTAATTTTATTCAAAAAATTATGATTTTTAGATTTTTTTTTAACCAATAAACTATTCTTACAATTAAAGCACATGGGAATGGGAATCAAATCAACCTGCCGAGACCACTTTACATCGAGTCACTCACCAGATGTAAGGACGCAGACAAAAAAACACACCAGTGCTCACCTTTATCCCGGCCCCCCGTCCCTCTCTCTCCACGTGTCTCGGTGTGTGCCTTTGTCTGTGTCTGTGCAATAAACATGGCCAGCGTCGAAACCTGACCATTGATCCTATCCAGTATCCACTGAAACCCGAATGATTTCCACAAATTAAAATATAAAATTGAGGTTGGATAAGACGAAATCGATGCTACCAAAACTAATAACTTTACTATAAAATTTCTTTATAAGATCATGAAGATTCCATTTAATTGTTAATTTTCACCATTTAATTTAAATTTTTTAGTTAACGTTTAGTTTTTTAGTTGAAACATAATAACAAAAATTGCAATGAGAAAAACAAAAAGTGAAAAAAAAAAAGAAAAAAGATGTAAATAAATAGAGAATTATATATGATAACCATTTTTTCTTATTTTTTGTTTTTTATTTTTTTGTTAGTTACTATATTTATTTTAACGATAAGATTATTAACAAAACGATCTTGTTGACACGATTATAGAAAATCTCGCTTTACATAAAATTAATTTCAAACGCTAATATATTTTTAGAAAACACAACCAAACAAATGAAAGAATTATTATTTTGAAGGAAGGTTAATGTTGTGAATGTACTTGAGTCTCAACAAAATATGCGATTAGATATCTGAATTTTGAAATTGATCAATTTGGTATTTAAAGAATTTTTCGTTCACAATAATAATAGCTCTGTCAAAACTAATACTGTCATTATACATAGCACTTTTAACTAATATAACATTGGTACTGATAGCATACACGAAAAGTTCTTTTACTTACCGAATTGATCAATTTCAAAGTTCAGTTAATCAATTGCATATTTTACGAAAATTCATGTACCACTCATGACATCCGCCCTTTTAGGAAAATTTTTAATGAAAATATTTTCTATCGACAAAAGATTTTAATTTTAAAAAAATGGGCTAATATTTCTTGGAAACTTCGACAATCCCGTTAATGGGAACGTATAGTCAATAACTAACCATTAAGATATATATAATAATTGATATATTAATTATTTTAGTAATGTTGCAATGGACTCATGCAATTAAAAAACAAAACGAAAGGATCATGAGATTTTCCATAACTCTAATATTTGGAGCTCAATACTCTAACTTTGATATAAAACTCAACTAATTTATTTTTATACGGTATATGATATAAATAAAAAGAGCAAGAAATATCATTATTTCTTTCCAAGATTGGATGTTTTATATTCACATGATAGTATTACTGTATCGAAAATATATATTTTATATATAAGCAAGTATAACAAAATTGTAAGAATTATTCAATTTTGGTATTTCATGGTTTTTTTTTTTTTTTTTGGAATTTTGTGAAATTTTCAATTAACTTCAGAAATTTGAAAATAAGAGAAAAGGTATGGGTGGCACAAAGGAGTAAAAATAATGAGAAAAAAAATAAAATTTTAAAAAAATTCAAAAATTGGAAAACATAGATTGATATTTCAATGTATTTTATCTTTTGTTGAAAACAGGATTACAGTATTTTTATTCTAAAAACTCTGATTTTTATTTATTTATTTTTTTTTTGAAAAGCCAGGAAACAATTCTTACAATTAAAGGACGTCGGAATTAAGGGTCTGTTTGGATTGTCTATTTTTCATCTGTATTTATATCTTTTTTTAAAATGATATGTGTAAATATATCCGATTTGCATCTAAATTTTATCTATATTTATTCTATTTGATCTTTTGATGAGAACTGTCAATTTTTTTTTTATCTATATCTATTTCTTGATAAATAATTTATTAGAAAAAAGTTTAAAAAAGTGTCTGTATCTACTGAAAAAAAGTTAAAATAAACGGACCCTAAGTTAAAAAAAAAAAAATTTAAGGACAACGGAATCTTCGGCAAAAAAAAAAAAACAGACTATGCCAAACCAACTCCAATATAAAACAGCCATTCACAGACACAGACAAAAAACAACTTTTGTCGGGCAGTTCTCTCTCTCTCCCCCAACACGCTTTCTTTGTCTGTGTCTGTTCACGTGCCTTAACATGTGTCGCTTTCTGTGTCAGTGCACTTGTCTTTGAACCAGACAACTTTTGATTCTTATCCGCTTGAGCTGAATGATTCTTTTGTTATATTTTCTTTCCCACTAGAAATGCCATTGACTTTTTTTTTTCACAAATTAATATACAAATTCAGGAAGATATCGTTTAATTGTTAGCTTTTATCCATTTATTTTTTACTTTTTCTGCTGAAATAGAATAACTAAAATTACAATGAGGAAAAATAGGCAAAAAATAAGAAGGATATAAAGAATAGAAAATTATATATCCAATCACTTTCTCTCTCTCTCATTCTCTTTCATTTTTTTAATTATTTTATTTATTTTACTAATCAAATTATTGACTAGACAGTCTCCATTAATATAGAAGTTTTCACTTTACATAAAATTAATTCAAATATATATTTGACATATTTTTAGAAAACAAAACAAAAAAAATTGAAGGAATTGTTATTTTTAGGAAAATAATTGTAATGGAAAAAATATTTTATATTGACAAGAGATTTTGTTTGAATAAATGGCCAACATTCTTGGAAACTCTATAATTTCATGAACGGAATCGTCTAATTAATTATCGGACTGACTTATAGACATAAATATAATGATTGATATATAGTATATTAGTAGTAATATAATTGTTACACCCCGAATAAGGTCAAGTTGTATTCAACTTTGCCACATATAACACATAGGCATTATACGTTAATGTTATCATAAACTATTTATTTATTGTGATAATTTCTTAACCAATTTTAGATTCTAAAATCGTTTAATTAAATCTTGAAATCATTTGATTAAGTAGCAAAAGGGTAAAAAAATAGCAAAGGTAGATAATTATTAATATAAGGTATCTGTTAAAAGATTATACAAACCCTGGGTTCAAAACTACCCTCAAAATAAATACAAATGTGAAAAAACAAACAACTTTTAATAGAATTCCAACGTCCTAGCCATTCCAATCATCAAGAATCATCCAAAGATGATCATAAGCATCAAGTTGAAATCATCATTACCTAAAAAAGAAAGGAATGAGCCAAAGCCCATTTCACAGCAACACAAGAACACATGATATGATCATATGCACGTAGTTTAAATATAATACAATAACAAAAAAAATTATATCATAGTGGAATACTCATATTCTAGTAACATACTAGGAACTTGAGGGTCATGAGTTGCAACAATTGCTTAGGGGATTGATGTGAGCAACCCAAATACATATATCTTTTATAGGAATCACTATAATAACATCTTTATCTAGGGTTTATAGATGTTATGTAGCTCTATGATATGTGTTAAAAAAGCCTTATTATTTATATTTATTTGATGATATTTGATATGGATTTTATGTGATTTATTGAAGAAAATGATACTTATTAGATAAAATGTTAATTTCAAGTGCAAAAGAAGATAAATAGGTTTAATGAAGATATTTGGATGGATTAAAGGAGGTTTTGATGATGAAATGTGCAAATTGAAGATTAAAATATACATGACTTTTTACATGACCTATGCAGAATATTGGTTTAGGAAGCAAATTGTGACCAGAACGTAAATTATATTGTACATAAGGAGCTACACAAGTTGTGAAAAATACTTGTATAGAAGAAGAAAAATGCTCAAAAGCTCAACATTGGCCTACATTGGCTCCCTGAGTAAGTTGTGATTAGGGCTGTGCGAGGTCATTTTAGCAAGAAATTATGAGTTTTCATCATACACGATCTTAAGCACAGGCTATGCCGAATGGTTGTGTAAAACTATTTTTAACCTTACCTGTGAACAATCGCCTTTTATTATTTAGATGGATCTTCTTTTCAATTCTTATGACCCTTAGAGAGAAAAATAGACATTTTAGACTAGAGAAACACATGAACTCATTTAAAATTACAACACAAAGATCAAAGTAGAGTTTTTAATCATGCATCATCATGTCTACTTTTCTAATCTTTGCTCTCTTATTGATTTATCAATGAAAAAATAGAGGGCTTTAGCAATGTATTGAGAAACCCTAACCTAAAATGTAGTAGCTAGATTGGTGTTTCATTAAATAAAGTTTATGTTTTTTGAATTCATTTATATGTTCTTTATTTATTTATTAAATTGATATATGCATAGCGTTAATTCAATACATGATTTTTGTTATTTTGATTGAAAGGTCATTTAATAAGATAGATCTTTATAAACGATGAAGTTTGTATGTATTTCTAGACATAAAAAAAAAAAAAAAACACGAGCATGCTGCGTTAAGTTAATTCTCGATAGAGGATTCTTATTTATAATGCAATCTTGCATGACTTTAACAAGAAGAGATTTCTATTAATTCGTTCAAGATTAAGAATTGATTTTCTTGAAAGAGGCATTAATTTGTTGAAGGAATCCTGCATTTTAAAGATATAAATGAAGCAGTGAATGTGTTTTTATGAAAGTTACATTAGGTTTAGCGGTGGATCAAGGCTAGGGTAGTTTTATGATTAAACATCTATTAAGAGGCATTGACGATAATGTGATAGATTAATCTTACATGCATGGTTGTCAAACTCGAATTTCTACCTAGAATTATTAGGGGTATATAGAATCAGAACATAAAATCGAAACATAGAATTGTAAGATTCTACAACAAATATAAATCTGCTTATAAAAACCATAGATTTAATTACTATACTAGAAAAAATATAAATAAATGATGAAAATAAAGAATTTAGTATTAACTTAGTTACATAAAGCCAAAATTTAATATATTACCAATCATAATTTACATATTCTCATTAATATATTTCGTGCAATTCTGATAATTAGAATAATTATTTTTATTTAATGATGATTCATAATCTACAATTATTAAGATGTATTGAAAATCATTTAAATTATAATGTGTGAGTAGCTTGTTTTGTGCAGTAATGAACATTTTTATGTTCACTATATATTTGTGCAAAAAATCATTGCATTTATGACAAATAAATTATATGTTGGAAATTATTGAAAAAGGGAAAAAAGATAGCACTATATATATATATATATATATATGTATATTAATTTTCATTCAAATCATTCAAATATATTAAAGTATATACCTAAAGAAAATAACTCTCTAAAAAATACAAAAAAAAGGATTAAAAAAAACTAAAATTAAGTTAGATTAAGATGAACATCAAAAACCAACCCCAAAAACCTTAAATTTAAACATATTAAATTCATTGCATTTTTAAAGTTCAAATAGGAAAAAAAAAGTGTAAAATTACAACTTTACGATTATACCACCAATTGTACTATCTAAAATCGTGAGTCTACACGAATTTACTAAAAAACCAATTTTGTATGCGAGTTGAATCGAAATCTCATCATCAACTTATAAACTCATAGAAATGTATGAATTGATTCATGAGTTTGACAATCATAACTAGATGAATTATAGTAAATAGGTTTAATAGTATCATTCAAATTAGATTGGTTAAATAGTAGAACTAAGGTAATTACTAGTACTTGTAGGTCTTGGAGGAATGATCCTCGGGAGCTTTACGATCCATAGATGGGATCGTCCCACCATTAATCTAACTGTTAAAATAAATATAGTAAATAAATATTAGCTATTTTAGTGATTCGATCATGATTGGGTATGGTGTGAGCTGTTGGATCGTGACAGGACCACTCCTGTTAAAATTAATGACGAGACCATAAAACTTTCCTTGATCCTTGTGCTTCAATCTATATTATTAATTGATGGGTACAATTGCCTCGGATTGGTCGTAAAATTATTGTAAGGTTAAAATTACTTAGTTACGATCAATTAACAAGTTTTGGGTGCCGTTGTTGAAGACCTAGCAATATTAGGAATGCTTGAAAATCTACTATTTTAGCTAGCTTTTTTATTTTATGATTATTCTCTCTCTCTCTTCTTTGATACTCTTAATAATATTCTAACTCCAAGTTTGATCCTTGCAGTATATGACAAGAAGTTCATCTATAAAACTTCTTGATTTTGATTTAGAGATTGATAGAACGTTTTACAAGAGACTTAGAGCAAGTAAAAGAGATATTGCCAAGGCATTGACCTTTGAAGAGCAAACACTGGACATAAAGGATACAATCATTGCAAATAATAAAGATAAGGTTCCAAAGACCAACCTAGATTGTGCCAAGCCTACTTTTGATGGAACTAGTCCAACCGTGGTGAAGCTACCTATCACAACAAATAATTTAAAATCAATAGTATGGTGATTTAAATGCAACACCAGTATTATCAGTTTGACGGGTTACCTGATAAAGACCAGTACGCCTACATTTAAACGTTTCTTGATATATTTAAGACATTCAAGAATAATGGAGTTATAGATGATGTTGTGAGACTTCTCCTGTTTCCTTTCTCTCTGAGAGGAAGAGCAAGTGGTGTTTATCATCATTAGGGCTTGAGGCTATAACAACTTGGAATGAAATGGTGGAGCAGGTTTTGGATAACTATTTTCTATCATCCAAGGCTGTTACGTTGAGGAGCGACATCTCATCATTCATGTAATAGGATTTTGAGACACTTTATGATGCATGGCAGAGGTGAGAAGATCTATTGAGGAAGTGTCCTTACCATTAGGTACCCAATTGAATGCAGGTACATGTGTAGTCTTAACACTATTACTCGACAGTTAGTATATGTCGTAGTTAGTGGTACATTGAACACAAAGACACTTAAAGATTCCTTGAAATTGTCTGAGGACATGGTAAAGAATAACTATTAATGGCATAACAATCAAAGAAAGTAGAAGGTGATTAGTATGTATGAAGTGGATATGATGACCACTCTACTTGCTAAAATGGATGTTTTGAGTAAGCATGTCATAGAGGGGAAGAGCCCATAAGTACCTCAAATCAAATATGGATGTTCTACTACTGAGAACTTTTACCTCGGGGCACCTGAGTAGGTAGATTACTTAGGTAATTGGGGCATGCATCAAAATAATCCCTACAGCAATACATACAACCTAGGGTGGAGAAATCACCCAAAATTTTCCTATGCCAACAACACAAATGTGCAAAGAGCAAATTACCTAGCACCTAGATTCTAGAAGCCATAACTACTACCCCCTCAACAACTTTCACAACTTCTACCTCCTCCACAGGAGAAGAAGACTAGTTTAGAAAAGCTAATGACATAGTTTATTCAAAGTTCAAAA
Source organism: Combretum micranthum (assembly GCA_024138025.1). Classification (NCBI taxonomy): domain Eukaryota; kingdom Viridiplantae; phylum Streptophyta; class Magnoliopsida; order Myrtales; family Combretaceae; genus Combretum; species Combretum micranthum. The sequence goes on along the minus strand of JAMXBD010002313.1, from coordinate 76,536 downwards.
GCGTGTCATAGAAATCATGAAGCTTCCACTCATAACTTCAAATACTAGATTAGGTAACTTGCTATCAGAGAGACAACGTGGTTCACTTTCCAGAAATATAGAGGCGAACTTGAAAGAGTAAGCAAAGACAATTAGCTTGAGGGGTGGGAAGGAAGTACAATCTAGGAAGTGGAAGGAGCTTGGGGGAGAATCAAGTCAGAATCTTGAAGAAAAAAGGCTTAGTCAAACAAGGAACAACCTCTTGAAGTGAAAGCATACACCCCACCAATTCCTTATCTTTGCTTGTTTCAATTAGGACTGTGATAAGGAACAATTCAATAAGTTCCTAGAGCTTTTTAAGCAACTCCAAATTAATATACCACTTGTTGAGGCATTCCCTTAGATGCCTAAATATGTGAAATTCTTGAAGGAGTGATTATCTAACAAGAGAAAGCTCGAGAAAGTGTCTACTATGACATTGGGAGTTAAATGTTTAGCCATTATCCAAAACAAGCTGTCGACCAAACTGAAAGATTTACGGAGTTTTACAATTCCTTGTGTAATTGGGGAGCAGTCTAGGGAATAGCCCTAGTAGACTTGGGGGCAAGCATCAATTTGATGCCTTACTCATTCTTCAAGAGGCTGGGTTTAGGATAACCTTGTCCTACTTGAATGAGTCTATAATTAGTGAACCATTTGGTGAAGTTACTTAGAGGAATTTTTGAGGATGTATTGGTTAACGAGGGAAACTTTATATTCTCTGAAGATTTTTTATTCTTGAGATAGATGAAGTTGGGGAGGTACCTCTAATCCTAGGAAGACCATTCCTAGCCATTGCTAGAGCTATCATTGATGTGGTAATGGGAGACTGATACTCGGAGTTGATGATGAGGAATTTACAGTAAAGATTCATGTAGCATTGAAACAAGCCATGGTATTTGATGATTCTTGTTTTAATATTGACATTGTTGATGTTTCTGTTGCAGATTGTGTGTAGGGCATCTTATGCAAGGTAGTTTTGGAGTAGAGTTTGACATATGGAGAGGAGAAAGATATAGAGAACGCTGAGATTCTAGCTATTGCAGCTTAATTGGAGCCTCATGAACAGATTCAAGTGAGAAAGGGTTCAAAGAGTTATACTTAGAACCTGAGGCACGACTAAAACCATCCATTGAAGACCCATTAGTCTTAGAGTTGAAACAACTGCCTAGTTACCTAGAGTACACCTTTTTGGAAGAAAACTCTAAACTGTTAATGATAATTACCTCATATTTGAATAGTGAACAAAAAGAGAAATTACTAACAGTCTTCAGGGAGCACAAGTGAGTAATCGCTTGGAAGATAGCAAACAATAAAGGTATAAACCCCTCTTTTTGGTACCTCTACTAGAAGACGGATTCAATCTAGTTGTACAACCCTAGAGAAGGTTGAATCTAAACATGAAGGACATGATGAAAAAAGAAATAATTAAGCTTCTTGATGCTAGACTAATTTACTTAATCTCAGACATTTCATGGGTAAGTCTAATACAAGTTTTGTCGAAAAAAGAGGGATGATTCTGGTCCAAAATGAGAAAAACGTATTGATCCTGATGAGAACGGTCAAGAGATGGTGAGTATGTATTGACTACAAGTGATAAATAATGCTACTCATAAGGACTATTTCCCTCTACCATTTGTAGATCAGATGCTACGGATGCATGCTAGACACATATTTTACTGCTACTCACAAAGACTCCCATGATTTTTCTTATTTGATCTTTGGTTTTTCTTAAGGGACGTCCAAGTCTGGGAAGACTTGAATAAAAATTTAGTACTTCCAAAATTTTCTTCTTTATCTTTTCTCTTAAGCTTTCTTATGCATTGTCTTTTCTGTTTTTGGAACTTGTCCATTCTGAGTTCCGGGAAGCCTTGATGCAAGCTAAGACTTTCTAATACTTAACTTTACATATATGCTTATTTAATTTCTTATATCTCTTGTATTCTATATGAGTTATTTTTATCACACAACATAGCTATAAGTTCATATTCATGTATGATTATAATATTGTTATCTTAATGGAAATTTTCAAAGAAATTAAAGGAATTCTTTTCTTTTATAAAATAAGACTAAACTCTCCATAAAAAAATAATAATTTTTGACACTTAGGAAAAATTTACATTAAAACTTATTATCATGATTCAACAACCTCCTTTTCAAAAATTTAAATAGGTTCATAATAAATTTTTAGTGTTGTTTTCAAAGTTTCTTTAAGACTTAATTATGTGGTTCCATTATTCTCTTTTCAAATACTAAAACAAAATTATTATTCAATCTTAACGTTGATAATTCTTTGTTATACAAAATTTTCTTAAAAACTTATTTATAAGATTTATATCAACACTTTGATAAATGCTAAGAACCAAACAAATTTTCTAAGTCAAGTTTAAAATTAACTCACTAGTTAAAAATCCCTTAGAAATAAAATCGTATACAACTTAAGGAACTAAGTTTTATGAAGTAAATTCATTTTCTTTTTATGAAATTAAGGATAAACAAATAACAGTTATAATAATTAGAAACCTACTCATAACAACTGAAAATTTTAGTTTTCTTCCAACAACCCTTTAAATACCAAAATGTTGAAAAACTATTGATAGAGAAAGAGTTATTATGAGAATAAAAATTTGGAATAAGCTATTCATTTGATTTCCCTCAAGCTAAAACTTGAAACATTTTAGAAGTACTAAGACTTAGAATGATTTTTCTTCATAACCATATAAAGCTTCATGTTTTGAAAAAATATTTAGTTTAAATAAGTTTAGTATGAAAATAAAATATTTATGAACTCTCAAATAAATATAAAATCATGATTTTCTTTCATTAAGTTTTCATATTTACAATATCTAAGAATTAAAAGTGTAATCCCCTAGATTTTATGATACGGTTTATGTTTAAACCCTAAACCGAAAGTCAAACTGGAAATCCTAAGGTCGAAAATCTATATCAAACCTTAGTAGATTTAAGTCCAGCAATCCCACGCTCTTAACCCCTAAATAATAAAATTGAAATAATTATGGAAAATAGTTCGTAATGATATAAGGAAGATTAAAGATATAAGATTCGATAATTTTTTATATTTTGGGTCCGAACGGATCAGTTTTCAAAAATGTGCTTGGTATACCCAACGGAAAAAATATTCGATAATACCAAAAACTCATAAAAATAAAAGGATTTCAAAAATATCAGTTTTATAATTTTTTGGTATCTAAAAATATCATATATAGTTTAATTACATATTTTCTTTACTACCGGTATTAATTTGCCTTATCTACTATTCATAATATTATTCTACATTATTTACTACTATTCACCTATTTCCACTTTTTCTATACTTATTCTTACACTCTACATACTATTCTCTACTTTTTACATTTCTCATATATCTTCATTCACACCATTACCTTACACTTATTATTTTAATTAAAAAAATACAAAACTAATAAAAAATCACTCTCTCTCCCTCGCTTCTCATCACGCCAGCCCCTCTCTCTCTTTCATCCTATTTTATTTCTTTTTCGAATTCTATTTTGAAGACTTAAATTAGATTTCTTCTAAAATCTTCTAGCTTTAGGTATATGTCTTAGTAGGATTATATTATTATGGAGACTTACCAGGAGAATGCTCTTAAAAGTTCTAAGACTTTATACTTTGATGAAATATATTAAGTATTATTTTGCATGTTCCACTGTCAATATCTTAAAATGCATTACACCATCGGTCTCCCTTTGATGTGAATGTACGCCTTATACCAATATAGAAGCTTTTCGAGTGACTGAGTTAGTCATTCATAAGTTTTAATATTGTATACAGAGGGCTGTCACGTTTAAAGTACCTGTTAGGGCGTGACACCATATTTTTTTGGGGTAATGTTATGTTTGCTACCTAAAGTTTTATTAAATATGCAATTAACTACCTACAGTTGTAAACCCTAATTTTTAGGGTAATTTCAAGCTTAAACCCTAAGTTGGAAAGTCAACCGAAAACCTTAAGTCAACAAATCCCTAGGAAATTCTAGCAGTTTAGATCCAACAATTTCGTGTTCTTAAACCGAGAAGTCGAAATATGAGTGAAGAGTATAGATTGGTTCGTAATAATATTTAGATGCTTAAAAATATCATATTGGTAAAATTTTGGCCTATTTCGAACCCCATTAAATATAGACTTTGAAAAGCGTATCCCGAGGCTCGAGATACCAAAAATATATTATTAGTACCGTTAGACTCGTAATTTCATAAGATTTATGAATATATCAGTTAGATAATTTTTCGGTTTATAAAAATTACAGTTATAGCCTTTTTATCGTATTTTCATTACTATTGGTAATTTGATTATCTAATCTATTTTTTTATTTCTAATCACACTATTCATAAGTACAACCACCCATACCCTATTCTTACATCCTTACAACCTAGTCTTACAATATTACATCATTTTCCCTACATTTAATTTTTCAATACTTTTTATTACTTAAGTTACTTTTAAATTTTTGAATTTTATTACACAAAATATCACACATCTCTCTCTCTCTTGTCCTAGAACCGGTGCCCCTTGTCCTCTACCTCTCTCTCTTTTTGTTTAAAATTTTCTCCTTTATTTACTTAAAACAGACCCTAATCCATTTTCTATAAATACTCCTTTTGTCTTTCACTTTTCACTTTCTCTCTTTCTTTACAAGACATCAAACTTGGAAAAGGTTTTCTCTCCTCTCTTCTCTTCTTGACGTGAATTCCATACACACACACACACAAATTTTTTTTTCTTTCAAGTTCTTGTTCCAAACACTTCATAGTAGTAGATCTTGATCTTACCACAAATAAAACATGTAATAGCAAGATCATACATGTGTGGTTTCACCAAAATCCCATAAGCTTTTATGCTAGGGATGTGGAAACACTTAAGCATGATATCTTTGCCATCACAATGTTGTAGATCTTGTTATTTAAGTTGTTTTACTATTATTTTGCTATATTATTGTTTTATGTTATTATTATTGATATCTTGTGCATGTATTCATTCATTAATCACATCTACATAATATTGATGTTGCATTTGCATTTATGACTTGCATAATAAACTAGATTTAGTTGTTTTGTACACATAAATGCCATAGATTTTTGTCTTATGTACATAAAAGGCTTGTAGTAGCATGATAATAGTGAGAAAATGTTAGAAAGTCCAAGATCTATCTTTGTTTCAACAACAATGATTTTTGGAAATTCGGATCTAAAAAGGAACTTATTTAAAAAAGCTATTTTCCAACTTCAAAATGAGTAATTTACATTAAATATGAAAGGCTTAGGGAATAGGTATCATAAAGGAATGGTTTTGATGAGTAACACTTAGATCTACTAAGAGATATTTTCAACACAAGAAAAGTTTACAAAAGTTATGTTAGCATTATATTTCAACCCCAACAACAAACTTGAAATTCGTAATAGGGAAAGGTTGATATGTGAACACCTATTTTTCAACCCTAAAACAAGAGTTTTATTAAAGAAATGGAAGCTTTAAGGAGTAGGTTTGATTAGGATTTAATTTTTGAAAGATTAAATGAGTTTTACATAAGAAACAATCTCAAACATAAATTTCAAATTTCGGATTTAGAAATGACCTCCAATTAACCCCTATTTCCAAATACCAAAATGAGGATTTTAATGGAAAAATAGAAGCCTTAGGAATAGATGTAATAAAGACTTAATTTTGACTAGGATAAGTGGATTTTATCAAAGTATAATCCTAAAACAAGGAAAGGTTTCAAATAGAGATCAAATAATGTTTTCATTCCTTAAAATTTTTAAAATTCGTAACTAGGTAAACCCCCTATCTAAACATCTATTTTCCAACTCCAAAATGAGGAATTTTATTAAAATAATGAAGGTGTTAGGCATATAGATCATTAAGGTTGTATTTTGATAAAAACAAGTGTAGTTTGCAAGAAATAAACTAGTTTTCTTAAGTCAAGTAATTTCAAAGGTTTGCAAGCAAAAGTTTTCTAAAGAATTCTTGTTAAAAATATCACTGGGGATATACATATAGAGAGCTTATCTCATGGCATTCATGATAATAACTTGTAGATATTGCATGTAAATATAATATACTTGGTAGAAACAAAGTTTAAGAAGATAGTATCTTTCAAATCCCATAAAGCATTGTCTAAGTACATGAGAAAATAGATTGATCAACACCTATGAATCATGCATGATATTTAGTTATATATGTATATTAAAGAGTCTTTCAAGATATAATGATAGCTAAGCATCTATCAAAGCTTGCCAATGATGCTTGGATTGAAATTAGAATTTGAATTGTGAGTTGGGAATCTCGTATAGCATTCTATACCATACTGTTCATGAACCAAATGACCTTGTTTGATGAAAGTAACTTTAGAAACATATAGCTCTCGTCAACAGGTAGAAACCAGTATATAATATGCGAAATTCTGAGTTAAAATGACCAAGTAATGGCCATTTTAAGTTGGAATTTTCTCCTAGACGAACTTGTTAGAATAGAATTTATAAGTTTCATTTAAACCTCATAGAAATACTCATTGGAGATATTGCTTTTGTTAGGAAACTTGGGAGACGGACTAGACGTTCCCGAAGATTATTACGATTAAGTGGAATTTTGCGCCATGGCAAAGTGAGTTCACTTTCTTTAAATTACATGCTTATGATTGTGCTTGTAATGATAGTGGTATTAGAAATAGGATAAGATAATATGGGAATGCGCATGTGAATTCTATTTGGTTGAATTGATGTTAAGAATAGCAAAACGGGAATTGCTATAAATACGTGTATGATTTAGTATAGAATTGAAGTGTTTGAATCTCTATGATCACTTATAATTCACTTAAATGATATGCCATGACTATATAACTAAATTGCCCATGCATATCATATATTAAGTCACATTACATATATTATTATACCTTTGTGGGAAAAAGGCATAATAGCTAGGCAATGGGTGGGCCTAAAAACTCAGTTATTGGTGTAGGGTCGCTTGAATTAAAATGGAAGTGGAGTAAGCACTTGAATCAACTACAAAATTAATGAGTAGGTGGGCACTTGAATCAACCACTATAGAAATAAGAAAAATTGAAATCTATGGTCATATGGGCCTGAAACATCTAACCCCAAATGAAGGGTGTAAATCCATTCAACATAGGACTCTCGGAAAGTCTTATGCATTGTATGCCTACGTGCTTGTGTATTTCATGTGATTGTTTAATATAACTTGCTTACCCTATTGTTTGATGAAATATTTAATTTAGAAGCGAAACTCACTAAGCTCATAAGCTTATACCCCTATAGTTTCTTGTTGTAGTATAACTATCTATAGCTATCCCTAAGGGGACATTGCTCTCAGGCACAGATTTTGGAATTTAAGGAGCTTTTTGAAAAAGTCGGGACCTTGATGTTAGACATAGATTTCTAGTTAAATCTCCTTGATTATATATGTATTGTTGTAAGAGACCTTATGGACCTTAAAGACTCTTAATATTTTGATGGGTATATGCCCCTTAGATCTTTGTAATAGATTAATTTTGGTTATAACTGTTATGATTTATATTCTTAATTGTTATGTATGTCTTCTTAAGCTATTTCGATTCAAAGTAAGGTCCCCTACATGGTGAATGTAACACATAGAAAAATAAGATAAAATGAAGATAAATGGGTCATGATATATAAATAAGCTTATATCAAAGCCACAAAACAAGTTAAGTTTGGTTAATTTTGTTTTGGAAGGAATTGTGCAATGTTGGAACTTTTGCAATTTTCTGCAAATCCAACGCCGGCTTTTGGAAGGAGTACTCCACCAGCATGGAGACCGACGTAGGTTATGTACAGTACTAAATTCTTAAACACTGGAGTTGAACACTGGAGTGTGTGTGTGTGTTTTTGCTGGTGTTGAAGTTGGGCAGAATGCTTTTGTCTAACGCCAAAGTCGAACGCCATCGGCATTGCCTTAGGTTTTGCCGACGTATGACATTCTGAACGACGTAAAGGATTTTGTTACACGTCGAACGCCGCCTCCTGGGGATCCTATGCCGCCAGCGTAGATATCAGATTTGCCAACGTAGGAGTGAAATTCTATATATACACGGGCACGAGCAATAGTTTTTGACAGACATTTCTCCTTCATTTTATTTCTTCAATTAAACGTGTAGGGTCTGTTCTTGACATCCAAGTGTTAAGGCTTCATCTTAAGGCGAGTTTGATCAAAGGTGAGTGATCCTAATCCATCTACAACATTTTTTTCTCGAATTTATGTAAGATCTTTTAGGGTTTTGTTGTGTCTTGAAGGAAAACGTGGAAATGATTAAGATCTCGGGTTTAATATGTTTCAATTAGATAAGGAGTGAGTTTTGTGGTCTAATCAAGTAAGTATAATGTTCTCATACAAGTTTTATGCGAATTTCATGCAAGTTTTAGGACTTTGTGGTTGTTTGCATGAAGGAAACCCTAGCTTTGGGTGAGATCCAAATTTGGTAGATGTATGTTGGGTTCTTGATGATCTAAATCGGTAGGTTGTATGTCCTCTATGATGGTTTTAATCATATGATTAGATGATTCTTATACGTTCTTTATGTTATGCAAATCTAGGGTTTTGGTGAATTATTCGGTATTCGTGGAGTTTTGTGGGATTCATTGTTGTTCTTGAGGATTTTTGTGGAGTTTGATAAAAGATTTCTTGTCAGGTTAGGGTTTTTGGAGAATTCATGTCTACTAGGATATATTGATAACGTGTTTATATCCGTTGATGTATGTATATACGTTGTATCAAGATATTTAGGGTTTGTGGAATTGTTGTTGGTGTTGATATAGGAGTTTGTGGAGTTTGGGTTGTCTTTTTTATTGTTGATATCGGATTGGAGGATTTGAGTAGTATTCTTGAATTTGAGAAAGGTACGACCAATCCCTGCTTGTTGTTTTTACTTGTAAGTTTAATATTACTTGATTGGTTGTAGGAACAAAACTTCATAGTAAACTTAAATTCTATTCGGCTTAATAATTGTCTGCTTGGTTGTGCTTGGCTTTGACCGGTAAAGACCTGACAGACAGTAATACTTGGGAGGTGCCCTGATGATCTTAGTGTGAGGTTGTCTCTAGTGGACTCATACTTTGATATGATTCCAGTAGAATTAGGGGGGAAACGAAGATGTCTGAGGAGTACCCACTCGTCCATATATGTATATAATTACCTTATTTTCAAAGAGTTGGTTATTTTTAAAGAGTAGTTTGAGTTACTTCGAGTTTGAGACTAGAGTATACATAATTCTGAACTGTGTTGATTTGCTGACTATAAAAAGATAACAAACAGGTTGCTTGCATTAGACTAAGTGCATTTGATATATATACATATTACGTGTGCATTTGCATTTGCATTTGCTTTTAAGGATTGGAGTTATCGTACTAAGCTTCGCATCTCACCTTTTAAAATTTCAGGGATAGGTGATGAAGACATCATTCGAGTTATGATCTGATCTTTTTATCCGGGAAATGGCGATAGTGGACCTGACTACCCAGCTAAGAATTAGATTTACTGTTTACAGGTTTATGGAAGGAGAGAAGTGTTTAGATATATTGAAGATTTGGAAATTATCTGTTTATGTTATTATGTTTTATGAACAGTTTTTAGATCCTTTGTCGTTGGAAGACTAAGTTGTAATTGAAGGATTTCTCTTGTAGACAGTTTCAGTTTTTATGTTGTATTGTTGGCTTGTGGCTATACCAATTAGGATATTTGTATGTTAAACAAGAGTGTTATGAAGTATATTTATGTTTCTAGATTATACAGGTTGTGTTGAGTATCCTATGAGATACCCTATGTGTGCATTTATAGGTGTTATTTGATAATTTATGAATATTAGAGCCTTAGCGTATTCTATTTCAAGAGAGGACACGTGACGGGTTGAAATGCCTTATTTTAGGGTGTTACAGTGAACATGAGCCTTACACCTGGTGTCTAAACTCATGGAATGACTAAGGTTGTCATACTTGAGTTTAAATATCAAGTGTGGCGGACTGTCGCGTTTATGGCACCCTTTAGAGCGTGACAATAGTTAAAATTATTCGATTTGCTACCTCATGTAGAAGTCTGTTTTCATTTTAGATACCTCATCTAACTCTATTAAAAACTATTAATGATGTGTCAATTTTAACAAATAAACTATCGTCACATGGCAAGTTATTTAAAAAAATTATTTTCCTCATTTTTGTCCATATTATTTCATATTGAAACTAGATCTTTCTTGTGCTACTATAAATACTAATTACATGCACAAAATGATCGGCCAGCAAATCGAATGCATGTGCAGCAAACACTGATGAGTCTAGGTCGTATCATAGGGAGCTAATTAGCTAATTACTAGGAATTCGAATCTTTCCCTAATCTAAGCTATCAAATAACATATTTTAACTAATCTATCAAATTGTTATCTAATTTAGAACTAAACTAATTAATGCAATTGAAAACTTGAAACCTTATGCTCTAGCAACACAAATGAGAGATTAGGGTTTAAGAGATGCAACAACAATCAAGAATATGCATTTATATTATCATTTGAATTGAATCGATGCTTCAAGTTGATATTAAAATTGATTACTTATGATTTAACCAAACTCATAAGAATTAGCCTACCTTCTGGAGTAGCAAAATTCTAACTATAGCATAAATTATCCCATCAAGGCAATTTATCTATAATTATCAAGTAAATAGTACTTCGCTCGCACCAAAAATACTACTCTAGTTAAAATCACAAATTAAGCACCGCCAAGTGACCCAAAATTGTAACTTTAACTGCATAAAGAACATGAGTTCATGATTTTTATCAAAACTTGCATTACCCTATGACAAATCTTTTCAAAAAGCTCAAGATATGTTTATACAAATTATCGAATCCCTCCTAGGTATCTCTAATCCTATCTATTTAATTCATGTTGTCCATTCATAATTTAAACTGATTATAAACAAAAATAGCTAAATTCCCAATTAATCAAAATCAACATCAAAGTGAATCGATTTATCTAATTCATCAAATTCATCCATGCATATTCATAATCTACTTAAACATGGTATCTCAACATACAATCAAGCAATAATAAAAACACAACAAGGATAGAAAACACATTCATATGCAATTCATTTATCAAATCTTGTCTTCAAATACATAAAACCAAAGAAAAGGGCAAAGCTTGATTGTATCTAAACCCTAGAATCATCTCTATGTTGCTAGAGCATTATGGTTTAGTGCCCTAAGATTGAATCACTCAAACACATATTGTTCTTGTTTTTTCTCTCTATTTTTCTATGATTTATGTAGCTTCCAATCCTCCATGATGAAATTTGGTTGTGGTTTCTTATAGAACTCCAATGGAATTTCAAAGGACAACCACATACACCGGCAGTTACAACAATTACACGGGCAGTTACAATAAGTACACCGGCAATTACAAAACGTACACCAACTGTGTAGAAATGGATCTAGCTGGTGTTTGTTAAAATTTTGGATTTCCAAATCTATCTGTTGAGTATATATCGGTACAATGTTGGCGGCGTTTGATTTGAATTTGCCAGTATTCAATGAAAAATCAAAATGCCCATAATATTGTGCACCGCCTATAAGCTGGCGGTGTAGAATCGGCTTTAACAATTTGTGTACTGTGGACATCCTATACTGCTTCTATAAACCCCAAAGTTTTGTGATCAATTAGGCTTAAACCCTAATTAGAAAGTCAACCGGAATCCCAAAGTCAACAAAACCCTAGTCTTTTGTAACCGTTTAAGTCCGACATTCCCGTTTAAGCAACCTTAAGAAAGTAAGTAAGAGATTAGTATGTAGAATAGTTCGTAATAACCTGAGGAAGCTTAAAAATATCAGATTAGTTAAACCGCGATTCGTTTTGAGCACAATCGGACACAGTTTTCAAAAAACATGTCCTAAGGCTCAGATTAGTAAAATTATTCCGAATATACCGTTAGACTAGTAAAAATATAAGGTTTTCAAAAATATCAATTTCATAATTTTTCGGTAACTAAAAAATATCAGATATCATAATTATACGCGTATTTTCTTACTACCGTACTTAAATTGTCATGTCTACTTTACATTACACTATTTTCTACTATTCTATACTATTCATCTATCTCTACTTTTTCTTACAGCTTACTCTTACAAACCATACCTCTATTTCTTACAATTTTCATTTCCAATACAACTTCACATCTTTCATATCTTACTTTTCATTAACAAAAATACAAAAAAATAAATTTTTATCTCTTCCTACACTTCAAGGATTGCGCCAGCCCCCTCTTTTCCTCTACTCAATTTGTTTTATTTTTCATTTATTAAATTAACACAAATGTCCTCCCACATTTTCCTATAAATAACCCCTCTTCCTTGCACTTCTTTCACACTTTCCATACACAACAAAATTACTCTCTCAAATTCTTTACAAGAGTTCTCTCTCAAAGTTCTCTCAAAATTAGTCTTGATAGATAATTCTTCTTTAGAGTTTCTTTATGTTTATTTACTTAGTATGAGTTTAGTGTGTGTTTTCTAAATCATGAAGGTTAAAGAAAGCAACAATAAGTTCATACTTTGTTTTTATTCATGAATCAAATTTCTTTTATGTTGCTTTTATGTATATAATTATCTAAATATATCTATGTAGCTATATATATCTCTTTTAGAGTATATAAGCTCATTTGTTTTGCAATTTATTTACTTTCATGTTGTTTTTAAGACTAGTCTTTCTAGTCTTAGACTTGTTCTCATCAAGTCAAAACATTTTTTTTTTCTTTTTGGGACTAGTCTTTTCTTAGTCCCGGGATACCTTGATGAAGCTAAGGTTCTAATACTTGATTTATTTCTTTACTAGCTTATTTTTTTAAGTTATTATGTTTCCTCATGTTTTTATAGCTTTAGGATTCATATTCATGCATGAACATAATGATTTTTGTCTTAATAAAATAAATAAGGAAAAGTTTTCTTAAAATAGAAAATTTTCTCTAAAACTAAAAGTAGGAAATAATTTTCATAAAAACCAAGGATTTTTACCTTAACAAGCTTTTTAAAGAAATTTAGAGAAGTCCATAGGAAAATTTTACAATACATACATAACATGGGAAGAAATTCTTAAGTAAAACAAAAGCTTTACTAAATTTCACTTTTTCATCAATACTAGTTTGACAAACAAGAAATTCCTTTCATGAAAATAGAATAATTTTAAGAAACAAGAAAATTATTTCTATGAAGATAGAATTATTGTTATTTTCAAGAAGTATTAGAAACTAAGAAAATAAAATCATTCTTTGAAAATTTAAAGGACTACGGAAAGGAAATTTACTAATAACTTGAAATATTCTCTAGCAAAAATAAGAGGAATTTTCAAAAGTTCCACTTTTCCTTAGAAGACTTTACTTTTACAAAAATTTATGGTTCGAGACAATTTCATTAACTTCATACATTTGATATGAGTCAATAAATATCTTTATATACATTTCAAAGGTTTTACAAACTATTATAATACCTATCTCTTTAAAATAAGTTTTTGTTAAAAGAAGGAATTCAAGTTTGAGAAAATTCATGGTGAATCTGATCACCACTTTTTCGGAACCCAAATGACTTATTTTGATGAAAATAGTTTTAGAAATAGATAGATCTTTTCGAGTAGGTAGAAAATGGTATATAATATGCGAAATTCTGAGTTAAAATGAGCAAGTTATGGCCATTTTAAGTTGAAAGTTCCTCCAATCCGATTTTACCGCGATTTTAAGATAGATTTAGAGTTTTTAAAGATAGAAATTCTATGAAAGACTCATTGTGGGTATTTCATCTTGTTTAGGTGAAGAAGGAACCGAAATCACTTTCCCAGAACACTACTTCGATTTGGAGCTACCGACATGGAGTGAGTTAATCATTTACTAAGTTACATTTCCTTGTTTGTGCTTATAAATAGTAGCACTAGAAATAAGGAAAAGATAAATGAACAAATATTGAGTGATTTGGATTTATGATTGGTTGAATATAAGTTAAGAATATCGAAAGAGGAATAGATAAATAAATTGTGATTCTTGCATTGATATGATGAATATTGATTTGATCACCTTTAAACTTGAATTTAACAATGATGGAATAACCTTGTATTGAAAATAATTCATGCATATCATATTTGTGAGTCACATTTATTTTCACTACTATTCTTCGTGTGGGGAAACGAGGAAGTTGTAGTGGTGGCTAGTAGGAGCCAGAAAGTCTACATGGGCCAGTAGGAGCCGGAAAGTCTACAGAGAGAGTAGGAGCCATCAAATCTGCAAATATTGATGGTTGTATGGGCCTGTAACCTCCCAACCCCCAACATGGAGGGGTAAAATCCATGCTACACATGATTTTCGATTAATCCTGTGTATTTTGTTTGCTCATGTGATTGGTGCAATCTCATATGATTGTTTAAATACTTGTTTGATATATAGAAATGTTTTGTAGAAGGGAATTATCTCAGTAAGCTAGATTTGCTTATACCTCTATAGCTTTTTGTTACAGTATAATTATCTATGGTTTGCACCGAGGAGCCCCGTATGTCAGGTATGAGCCAAAGCTACTAGGAGTTTTTGGAAGAAGTTATATGTATTTAGTTTTGAACATAGACTTCTAAGAAAATTTCTATAGTAGGCTTATATTATAGTTATGTATATTTTGTTGATGATTTAGTTAATCAAGACTATTTGAGATGGGGGAATGCCCCCAAGAAGTTGTAAGAGATTATTATCCAAATGAATATTCTATGATTATGTATATAAGTTCTTGTATGCTTCTATTATCTACTTAAATGTAATACCCTTGTGAGTCTCCTACTATCTTGAAAGCATGCATTGCATGTGATATTGAAGCTCCTGTATGACTAAGGTTGTCATTAATTAGCTTTAATATATATACGGTGGACTGCTACGTTTAGGGTACCCTCTGGGGCGTGACAGCCTCTACACCGGCGGTGTAGCTTTCCCAGAAGCTGACGTTCGATGAAATTTCGCAATGCTAGTTGGATTTCTTCATTGAATGCTAGCGGCTTTTGTTATTTTACTTAAAGGACGATGTTTCTTGATTGAAGGCCAGCAGTGCTAATCTGATGAAGTGCCAATGTTCATTTGATTCTTGTTCACCTTTGCTTCAAACTTTTCTCATTTTTATGTAAAATTCCTTAACAACCTAAATTAACAATTTAAGCACAATTGAGGACCAATTCCTTTGCATTTCTACAAAATCTATAATAGTTTAACATGAATTGATTAAGAAAAAGTGAGTGAAATATGAGTTTATCACATATAAGTTTGAAAACGATAAAACAAAATCAATAAACTCAAATTAAAAAAAGAAAATCTATATTATCTTTTTTTTTTCTATTTTCTTTTCTTCTTTGATGACATTTCCTTCTCCACTGCCTTCTCTAGTGGACCTCCTCTGTTTGTCTCTTTCTTTCTTAACAACCTAAGAATAACTTTCATCACTTTTAAAGCCTTCAGAAACATAGATTTCAAAGAACGTTCAACATACCATCATTGACACTCACATCAACTTCACACCTGCTGAACCAACACTGAACCCCATTTCACCATCCATTGCAACCAAAGATAATCCTCATCACCTCCATCCATCACAACCTAATATCCCATTGAAACATCCATGTTGAACACCTCAAATCTATGAACGCTAATAAAAAATCTCAAATCAATCAACAACTAAGCTCCATTGCAACACCTTTGACCACCATAAATCCTGGAAAATCAGCCTTTAAAACCTAAACCATGACCATCACAACCTAAGTCTTGATGGTCATAAACACTAGAGGGCTACGAATTTAGTCAAACACATATCAGCAAACACAAGTACCACTAGAGACCCATTTGACTAGACTAAACAGATCCGATACCATTGCAAACCCGTTCTGGCAAATCAACCTACATGCAAAAAGCACTAACAACACCCCGTGAAGCAAACTTCCTTCTCTAAGACATTGAATTGATTTGTTTTTTTTTTAAATTTAAAGAATAAAAAACAATTGAAAATAATTAATAACTCTAGACTCTAAACTAAGAAATCATAGAAAGATTAAAAAGACCTTTTTTCTTTTTCTTTTTCTTTTTTATCAAATTTAGGAACATGGGTTCATCTAGTCGTGGTTTTCATCAATGAAACCATTTGTGGCTGTGGTTTGGCTGGACAAGACTTCGCTGTGAAGTTACAATATTTATCGTTTTCTATTTTATTTTTTTTTATTTATCTTTTCTATGTGATTAAATTTTTTATTTCTTTATTAAAATCCTATGGCCAAATTATCTAATGAATGCACTATTTTTTCATGACAGGTGGCATGTGCTAATTGGATGCATGTCACATATCACAAATGGAGATGAATGGAAACTCACTAGGTATTAAATATGAAAATGGACCTATACATTAGGTAGCAAAATAATACTTTTAATCATAGGTAGCTTATTGCACATTTAATAAAACTTATAGTGGTAAACATGACATTACCCTTTTTTTTAATAAATTGGTCCAGTTCTTCTTTCTTTTGCCAACAAGTCATGTTAGTTATTTTGGAATATCCGGGCCCTCCGTCCCTCTCTCTCCACGTGTCTCCGTGTGTGGCTTTGTCTGTGTCTGTGCAATAAACATGACCAGCGTCGAAACCTGACTATTGATCTTATCCAGTATCCACTGAAAGCCGAATGATTTTCACAAGTTAATATATAAAATTGAGGTTGGATAAGACGAAATCGATACTACCAAAACTAATAAGTGTACGATAAAATTTCGTTATAAGATCATGAAGATTCCATTTAATTGTTAATTTTCACCATTTAATTTAAATTTTTAGTTAACGTTTAGTTTTTTAGTTGAAACATAATAACAAAAATTGCAATGAGAAAAACAAAAAGCAAAAAAAAAAAAAAAAAGTTGTAAATAAATAGAGAATTATATATGATAACCATTTTTCCTTATTTTTTGTTTTTTATTTTTTTGTTAATTACTATATTTATTTTAATGATAACATTATTAACAAAAATATCTTGTTGACACGATTATGAAAAATCTTGCTTTACATAAAATTAATTTCAAACACTGATATATTTCTAGAAAACACAACCAAACAAATGAAAGAATTATTATTTTGAAGGAAGGTTAATGTTGTGAATGTACCTGAGTCTTAATAAAATATACAATTAGATATCTAAATTTTAAAATTGATCAATTTGATATTTAAAGAATTTTTCGTCCACAATAATAATAGCTCTTTCAAAACTAATACTGTCATTAAACATAGCACTTTTAACTAATATAACATTGGTACTGATAGCATACACAAAAAGTTCTTTTACTTACTGAATTGATCAATTTCTAAGTTCAGTTAATCAATTGCATATTTTACGAAAATTCATATACCGCTCATGACATTTGCCCTTTTAGGAAAATATTTTTAATGAAAATATTTTCTATTGACAAATGATTTTACTTTTAAAAAAATGGGCTAATATTTCTTGGAACCTTCGACAATCCCCGTTAATGGGAACATATAGTCAATAACTAACCATTAAAATAAATATAATAATTGATATATTAAGTATTTTAGTAATGTTGTAATGGACTCATGCAATTAAAAAACAAAACGAAGGGATCATGAGATTTACCATAATTCTAATATTTGGAGTTCAATAGTCCAACTTTGATATAAAACTCAACTAATTTATTTTTATACAGTGTATGATATAAATAAAAAGAGTAAGAAATATCATTATTTCTTTCCAAGATTGGACATTTTATATTCACATGATAGTATTACTGTATCGAAAATATATATTTTATATAAAAGCAAGTATAACAAAAATTGTAAGAATTATTCAATTTTGGTATTTCATGGTTTTTTTTTTTTTTTGGAATTTTGTGAAATTTTAAATTAACTTCAGAAATTTGAAAATAAGAGAAAAGGTATGGGTGGCACAAAGGAGTAAAAATAATGAGAAAAAAAATACAATTTTAAAAAAATTCAAAAATTGGAAAACATAGATTGATATTTCAATGTATTTTATCTACTGTTGAAAACAGGATTACAGTATTTTTATTCTAAAAACTCTGATTTTTAGTTTTTTTTTTTTTTTTGAAAAGCCAGGAAACAATTCTTATAATTAAAGGACGTCGGAATCAAGTCACGCTGCCGCGAATCACTCTATGCCAAACCAACTCCAATATAAAACAGCCATTCACAGACACAGACAAAAAACAACTTTTGTCCGGCAGTCCCTCTCTCTCTCCCCAACACGCTTTCTTTGTCTGTGTCTGTGCACGTGCCTTAACATGTGTCGCTTTCTGTGTCAGTGCACGTGTCTTTGAACCAGACAACTTTTGATTCTTATCCGCTTGAGCTGAATGATTCTTTTGTTATATTTTCTTTCCACTAGAAATGTCATTGACTTTTTTTTTTCAGAAATTAATATACAAATTCAGGAAGATATCGTTTAATTGTTAGCTTTTATCCATTTATTTTTTACTTTTTCTGCTGAAATAGAATAACTAAAATTACAATGAGGAAAAATAGGCAAAAAATAAGAAGGATATAAAGAATAGAAAATTATATATCATAATCACTTTCTCTCTCTTCTTCTCTTTTCATTTTTTAAATTTTTTTATTTATTTTACTAATCAAATGATTGACTAGACAGTCTCCATTAATGTAGAAGTTTTCACTTTACATAAAATTAATTCAAATATCATATTTGACAAATTTTTAGAAAACAAAACCAAAAAAATTGAAGGAATTGTTATTTTTAGGAAAATAATTGTAATGGAAAATATTTTATATTAACAAGAGATTTTGTTTGAAATAAATGGGCCAACATTTCTTGGAAACTTCTATAATTTCATGAATGGAATCGTCTAATTAATTATCGGATTGACTTATAGAAATAAATATGATGATTGATATATCAAGTATATTAGTAGTAATATAATTGTTACACCCCGAATAAGGTCAAGTTGTATTCAACTTCGCCACGTATAACACATAGGCATTATACGCTAATGTTATCATAAACTATTTGTTTATCGTGATCATTTCTTAACCAATTTTAGATTCTAAAATTGTTTATTTAAATCTTGAAATCATTTGATTAAGTAGAAAAAGGGTAAAAAAAATAGCAAAGGTAGATAATTATTAATATAAGGTATCTGTTAAAAGATTATACAAACCCTAGGTTCAAAACTACCCTCAAAATAAAAACAAATGTGAAAAAACAAACAACTTTTAATAGAATTCGAACGTCTTAGCCATTCCAATCATCAAGAATCGTCCAAAGATGATCATAAGCATCAAGTTGAAATCATCATTACCTAAAAAAGAAAGGAATGATCCAAAGCTCATTTCACAGCAACACAAGAACACACGATATGATCATATGCACGTAGTTTAAATATAATACAATAACTAAAAAATTATATCATAGTGGAATACTCATATTCTAGTAACATACTAGGAACTTGAGGGTCATGAGTTGCAACAATTGCTTAGGGGATTGATATGAGCAACCAAAATACCTATATCTTTTATAGGAATCACTATAATAACATCTTTAATTAGGGTTTATAACTGTTACGTAGCTCTATGATATGTGTTCAAAAAGCCTTATTATTTATATTTATTTGATGATATTTGATATGGATTTTATGTGATTTATTGAAGAAAATGATACTTATTAGATAAAATTGTTAATTTCAGGTGCAAAAGAAGATAAATAGGTTTAATGAAGACATTTGGATGGATTAAAGGAGGTTTTGATGATGAAATGTGCAAATTGAAGATTTAAAATATACATGACTTTTTACATGACCTGTCATGCCCCGAGAGTACCCTAGTAGAAGTAAACAAGTCACACTTGAATACTATCACTAGATTACCTTCAAAGAGTGGCATGTTTTCAAAATAACCGGATCTTTTAGTTGCTTGATAAGAAATGATAAATACATGTAAGAAATAAATTGGTAAATAACGGCTATCTTAATCATAAAGTATTACATAACTATTACAAACCAAGTAGTCTTCTTGTAGTTCACAACTGATACTATAGCACTAACTGATCTATTCTAAGAAAACATAACCATTATTCCTTAAGTATAACCTTAGACTTCCAGCTCCTTAGCCCTTATCGAAGCCCAATTTCTGGAAGTGACCGACCAGGGTCGTAGAGTAAACCTGACAAGACTGTTGGAGTATGAGCGAAACCACGGCTCAGTGAATAACTAGACATATCATACATCACACAAGTTATTAACAAATCATATGTAATGCAAGCACTCAATCATATGCGCAGATACAAGCTTGGATGATCTAAAATCCAAACAGGAAAAAAGATTTACGCCCTCTTTTTCAGAGTTGAAGAACAATTACCTCATGACCTACCTGCCAAGAGAGACTAAGTTTACAGAAAATCAACGATTTCTTCGTTTTAGGGTTCACTCACTTTAAATATAAAAATTTAAACTGACCATTTCATGTATCCACCTTAGAAACTCCCTAAGTATTAATCATTTCAAAGTGATACTACGGGCGGCGTTCTTCATTACCACTTAGTTCCCGCAGAAACCACGGAATAAAGAAAACCTTGGAAGAACTAACGCTTTAGAACAACCAAGCATTAACAGAGAACCGAAATATTAATACGTAGCAGGCTATCACCATCTTTATATGCAATAATGTAGTACGTGCAATGAATAACCAATTATTTTATTAAGTCAATAGTTCTTATTCAATTTTATGGTGATCATACATTACACACAAACATCATCATATTACTTCACACAACAAATCAATGTATTATCACTTTTGTAATGATAAATTAACAATCATACAATCAGATCACAACATACTTCCAACAAAACATTCATTTGATTATCTTTGTATTATATATTCAACTATTTACAAGCATAATCAGTATAATATGACTGAATTACTCACCTGCTCATACTGACTTAATCGTAATAATCAACCGGAAGATCTTCTAGGGTATCAAAGTCACCTATTAAGATGAATAAAGTATTCATCAATATAATATAGATTATATAGCTAAATTTCTATACGTGGCTATTGTCCTAAACTTGATATTTATTAAGTTTTGTAGTGACTAATATTAACTTTATGTTATTCTATACCGAACTCAATATAGAAAATCATATTTATTTATTATTACTTAGTGTTGTCGTGTTTCTCCTAATTTATCTCATGTAATTATTTTGTCATTTTTAGAAGTCACATTATTCGTAAATTTAGCTTATTTCAATTTCCATTCTTACCTATTTTATCTATTTAGGCCAAATATTTGATTATTTATAACTTTTATTAACACTTAATATTTTTCTCTAATTCTAGGGTTTTAAGAATTATCAAATAATACATAAATTTATTCTAAATGTTTGTATCTAGTTGTCTTCTTAATAAGTTCTGTATTATCGTATATATGTAATATATAATCAGTAGGCTTATTATATATATATGTATGTATATTCTGTTCTTGTCAAAACAAGTTTTCGTAAAAGAAAATATGAGTGTACGCCGGCTTTGAAGCCCAGGTGTCCGGCTTTCGTTCATTTTTATGTGAAAATAATTTTTACGTAGCTTCTGTTCAGTGTAAGCTGTCTCTACACCGTCGGCCTATCCTTGTAAGCCGCCGGCGTTGAACGTCTACACTGCCGGCTTATAGACAGTGTTAGCACTGTTCATCATCTTCCTCGATGATCCAATTCATATTTATTAAATTTTCCACGTTAAAAACATTCCTAAACCATTCCTAAGTGTTTCTATATCTTATATATAGACATAAAACAACTCTTAGCACTTCTACAAACATATATCCTTAAATTTCGATCTTAATAGAGTACAACTAGGGTTGCGGATTTTTACCTTAGTTGAGCCGATCCGATGGAATTCGAAGCTTGTGTTTGTGTTGGTTATGTTCCTATGATTATCAAAAGTCAGTTCTAATCCTTAGATTTGAAAGAAAACCATTCGAATTACATCGACTCACCTTTGAACTCGTTTCAAGTGTTTTTCGTACCAGTTTTTCTTTCGATTTAAACTTGGATGATTTGAGTGGTTTAAAGTTTGTTCTTAGGTTGTTTTGGCTGCTAATTAGGAGTAGTTTCGTTCTTGAAAGTTTGAGAAAAAGTTGTGGTTGTTTGTTTGTTCATTAAGGGACTTAATCATATATATATATATATATATATATAGAAGAAGGAAGAGAGAAGCTTGCAGCTGCGTTTTCCTCCGAATTTGCTTCGAATTTTCTCCTCATTTGTCTCTATTTGATCAGTTGTTTTCATAGTCATTAATGAGGAGCTCACTTGGCAATATTTGATTGGTGTAAGAGTTAATTTTTGTTGACAATTGTCCATTATTGAAGCAAAAGTTTAGGCTTCTTCTATCTTCATGCAATCCAACCATCAAAGACATAACTTGCAGCTGAAGATCTCTTCAAATATATATATATATATATTAGTTAATTAACTTAGTTTTAGGATAGTTTACCAAGTTATACGAGTATATTTTAGCTAGTATTTGAGAGTTTTTGCATAAAAATATGTGTATAGGATTCTACAAAATACTTACATTATCAAACAATACAATTTTAAGTTTTAAATTTACGTGATCAATTGTTCATAAAATTTTATCTCCTACGATTAAGGTTTCCTAAACTCATTAGGTCAATTTTTGTTTTAGGCTCTAATAACTAAAGAAAACCCTAATTAGAACAATAGTGTGATTCAATTATTTATTTGAAGTTTAGATCTTGAGTTATTTATCAGTTTATGTTTTCGTTATGTATTTATAATCCTAACGGTTTATCTTTAGGTTATCGTTTCTTATCTATAAGCGTAGCTGATTAACTTCTTGATATCGCACTTGATATAGAAGCTAGATTATCTATATATTTTTAGTTTTTAATACCTATCATGAAATCTTATTAGTAGCTTTTAATACTATCTAGGAATCTTAAATTTAGGGTTTAAATCCATACATAGACTCATTACTACTCATTGTTCTAGTCTCAAATCATTGTTGAGTTCAAAAGCAATTATTTAATCTCTATATTTATAATTTTCTATTTAAATCTATTTATATAACAAGTTTCGGTTTTGAAATTTAGATTTTCTTTTAATCATATCTTGAATTATTCATTCAAGATACGAAATCTCGTTTTTTGTATCAATTAGGGTTAAAGAAGTTCTTTATTCGATTTCTAAATCCTTATCTAACCAAATTCAATGCATTGATCTATCCTTAGGTTTTTATTGGAATCTAAGTCTATTAACCAGTTCATACATTCTACTTTAGAGTCGTATACTAACGTGAAAAATTTCCGGGGTTTACATTCTCCCCCCCTTAAAATAAGCTTTGTCCTCAAAGCTTGAGTACATACCTGAATTCTCAAACAAATGTGGATAGTTTTTCTTGATTTCCTCTTCCAGTTCTCGTGTAATCTCTTTTGTTTGGAGATCCCACAATACTTTCACATAGTGAATTTCTTTATTCCTGAGTACTTGCACTTTCCAGTCCAATATTCTAACTGGATGTTTTTCGTAGGTCAGGTTCTCCTTCAAATCAATTGGTTCCAACTCAACTATTTTATCTGGATCCGGTACATATTTTCTTATAACCGACACATGGAAAACATTACGTATACCAGACAATCTAGGTAGCAATGCAAGACGGTATGCCAGATTCCCAACTTGTTCCAATATCTCAAATGGTCCTATATATCTAGGACTTAACTATCCTTTTGTTTGTCTACCATGAAAACTGTTGATTGGACTTATCTTTAAGTATACATGTTCTCCTTCATAAAATTCTAATTCTCTTCTCTTCAAGTCTGCCCAGCTCTTTTGTCTGTCTTGCACTGCTTTCATTCTTTGCTTTATTACTGAAACCTTCTCAATTGTTTCCTGAACCAATTTAGGTCCAACCAATAATTTCTCCAAGTTATCCCAGAATAATGGTGACTGGCACTTTCTACCATATAAGGCTTCATAAGGTGGCATCCCTATGCTTGAATGGTAATTGTTATTGTATGCAAATTCCACTAGTGGTAAATGTTGGTCCCAATTTCCTTTAAACTCCATAATACATGCTCTTAACATATCCTCTAGTGTTTGAATGGTCCTTTCTGTTTGTCCATCAGTTTGAGGATGATAGGCTGTGCTAAAATTCAATTGGGTTCCCAAAGCTTTTTGTAATCCTTGCCAAAATCTAGAAACAAACCGTGGATCTCGATCTGATACTATACTAACAGGTATACCATGTAATCTTACAATCTCTTTCAAATATATTCGTGCCAATTTTTCTAATGGATATGTCATGTTAATTGGCAAGAAATGAGCTGATTCCGTGAGTCTGTCCACAATAACCCAAACAGCATCATGACCCGCATTGGTCTTAGGTAATGAGAACACAAAATCCATGGAAATTTGATCCCATTTCCACTCGAGAATTGGCAATGGTTTCAACAATCCACCTGGTTTTTGGTGTTCAGCTTTTATCCTTTGACACCCATCACATTTAGCAACGAATTCTGCAATATCCTTTTTCATTCCATTCCACCAATATGCACTTTTCAGCTCTTGGTATGTCTTTGTTTCTCCTGGATGTATAGAATATCCAGAATAATATGCTTCATGCATTAATTCCTTCCTTAAGTTTTCATCATGTGGCACACATAATCTTTTATTCATTTTTAACACCTCTTCTTCATCCACATGAAAATCCTTGTATTTTCCTTGCGATATTCCTTGTTTAATCTCTTGAATTTCGATATCCTTTTTCTGAGCCTCCTTAATCCGTTGGAGTAAAGTAGGTTCCAAAATTAGGTTTCCCAATTCAACTCCCAAACCTTGCATTGAAAATACCAAGTTTAATCTTTTAAATTCCTTAATGAGTTCTTTCTGTTCTGTCAATATTGAGGCTACTTCTCCATAACTCTTTCGACTCAATGCATCAGCCATGGCATTCACTTTAACAGGATGGTAATTAATGGTAAGGTCATAATCTTTAATCAACTCCAACCATCGTCTTTGTCTCATGTTCAACTCTTTTTTTGTAAATATATACTTCAAACTTTTGTGATCCGTATATATCTCACATTTTTGTCCATATAAGTAGTGACGCCAAATTTTGAGTGAAAAAACAATAGCAGTTAGTTCCAGATCATGAGTGGGGTAATTCATCTCATGTGGTTTTAATTGTCTAGAAGTATATGCTATTACTTTTCCATTTTGCATTAAAGCACATCCTAAACCATTTCTGGATGCATCACTGTAGACAGTATACATATCCTTGTTATTGGGCAGAACCAATATTGGTGCTGATATTAACCTCTTCTTCAGTTCTTAGAAACTTTGTTCACGTTAATCATTCCACTCAAATTTCTCATTCTTCCTAGTCAATTGTGTCAGGGGTCATGCAATTTTTGAGAAATCTTTCACAAATTTCCGATAATATCTTGCCAATCCCAAGAAACTCCTAACTTCCGTAACAGTTTCAGGTCTTTTCCATTCCACAATAGCTTTAATCTTTGCGGAATCAACCAATATTCCTTCTCCAGAAATAATATGTCCAAGGAATGATATACTTCTAAGCCAAAATTCACATTTAGACAATTTGGCATACAACTTATTGTTCTCAGTATCTGTAACACACTTCTCAAGTTCTCATCATATTGTTCTTCAGTAGACGAATATACAAGTATATCATCTATGAAAACAATTACACAGATATCCAACAGAGGTCTAAAGATACGATTCATCAGATCCATGAAAACTGTAGGTGCATTAGTTAGTCCGAATGGCATGACCAAAAATTCATAATGACCATACCTAGTTCGGAATGCAGTCTTTGGTACACCCTCTGCTTTAATTCGAATTTGATGATATCCTGACTTTAAATCAATTCGTGAAAATACCTTTGCTCCTCTCAATTGATCAAAGAGATCATCAATTCTAGGTAAAGGATATTTGTTCTTGATAGTCAATCTGTTTAATTCTCTATAATCAATACAGAGTCTCATTGAACCATCTTTCTTCTTAACAAATAATACTGGTGCTCCCCAAGGTGAAACACTAGGTCTGATAAATCCTTTATCCAACAATTCTTGTAGTTCTGCCTTTAATTCTTTTAATTCCACAGGTGCCATGCGATAAGGAGCTTTTGATACTGGTTCTGTTCCCGGTATCAAATCAATTGAAAATTCCACTTCTCTGTGTGGGGGTAATCCTGGTAATTTATCTGGAAATATATCCGGGTATTCACATACTGTTCGGATAGTATGAATATCCAATACTTTGGATTTACCTTCAGTTGTTCCAAGAATACACCCATTTAACTCCATATCTTCTTCATTTTCCACTTCAATTGTTGTTATCCTATTTCCAACTCCTTTGAGTATCTCACCCCTATACTCCTTTCTTTCTCCTTGGTTATTGACAAAAGATACCATTTTGAGATGGCAATTAACTTTTGCTTTTACAATAGTTAACCAAACCATACCCAGAATAATATCATATTTTGCAGATCTATCATGATTAAATCAACAATTGATTCTTGATTTCCAATCTTTAATGGATAACTCTTTATCATTTCCTGTGTTACCACTAAGTCTCCTGTTGGCGTAGTAACTCTCAATTCTTTACTCATGCTTTCGGTTGGTAATCTTATACGCCTAGCTAACCCGGTATTTATAAATGAATGCGTTGCTCCCGTGTCAAATAGAGCATACACAGTCTGATCCCCTACTTGAATTGATCTTATGTATCAATTATTAAATTCACGTTATTTTCAATTCATAAGGACTTCTATTGGCCATTTACTTGTGATTGTGTTTAATAACTTTAGATAAACAATTATGTAACTACATACCTGCAATGAGTCCACATTCTTTAGGGTCAACTTCCTCCCAAATATTTTCTTCATCTTCTTCCTCCATCTCCACATTCTCGACAGGATTTCCATACATGGCAAAAACTCTAGCCGTCGTACTGACTTTATTAGCGTTTCCATTTTTCGATCCTGAGACTCCAATCATTCCTTTTGGCTATGAAGATACAGCTATTGCACTCACTTTCTGTGGACAGTTGGTTGATATGTGCCCAACTTTGTTACATACATAACAAGTTGTAATTTTTCTTTTTGGACAATTATTTGCCATGTGTCCACTTTCTCCACAATAATAGCATTTGTGTTGCAATTGTGGACAATCCCTTAGATAATGAAAACCCTTACATTTCCAGCAGGTAACATTATTCTTCCTAATTACTCCTCCTTTGTTCACATTGAAAGGTTTAAAGAATTTGACCTTTTAGGCACAAAACTCGCCATAAAACCATCATACATTCTCTTCCCGAAAATAGGTCCTTTCTTCTTATACCTCTCAATGTCATACTTCCTTGCTCGCTCAATAATTTGAGCTTTTTCTATCATAGCTGCAAAGTTATCGACTTCAAATTCAGCAAGTCTTCTCTGAAAATGAGGTTCTAGTCCAGCCAAGAAAGTCTGTCTCTTTAGCTCATCACTGTCCGATAGGCATCTGGAGCAAACTGTAACAACCAATTAAACTCATGTTCGTACTCATCAATGGTCTTATTTCCTTGTGTCAAATTCATCAGGTCAGTGCTATATTTTGCTTTTAGACTGCCAGGAAAATATTCCTTCAAAAATTCTCGTCTGAATACTTCCTAAGCAACCGGTTGTGGCAAACTTCTTTGTTTTGAATTCCACCATATTCTTGCTCTCAATCTTAATAGATAAGTTCCATATGATACTCTCAGAGCTTCAGGTACTTGGAAAACATCAAGGGATCGTTCAATCTGAGCTAGCCAGTCTTCAGCTTCTTCTAGCTTTCCCATTAGTCCTTTAAAGTATCGGTTGCATTTAATGAATTCCGGCAACAAGTTCCTCTGAGGACGTAAAGGCGGTGGTGGTGGCAATTCTTGTTCATATCGAGGCGGTCCTTGCACTTCTGCAGCAAATTCATTAGGGTTCACTGGTCCATTTTCTTGAAATTGAACCGGTGCAGTATGTCTTTCATTTCCTCTAGGAGTTGGTGGAGGCATTGCTGGTGCCCCATCAGGTGGTGCTACATTTGTTGCTTGGATATTTTGCAAAGCTTGCAAAATCAATACATTTTGTTGTTGGAGACTTTGTAAAACATCCTCTAGTCGGTTTTGGGATGATGCAGGAGCATTTATTGGTGGATTTCCAGAAATCCTGGCGTTTCTACTTCTATTTCTTCCTCTTGGCATTCTATTAACATTAAACATGTTATTTATTAGATCATAATTCATTTTCACCAAAAGACATCCAAGTCATTCATATATATATATATATATCACACATATATATACATAACCAAAATGCACATGAGCTTCTTATGGTTAGTGCATTATGTACATATAAAAAATGGCACTAACACTATAGTCATCAAAGATACATATACATCGCCTTACATATCATATGTATATCATCAAAAGTCTATCGATATCATCCTATCATGTCCTCATAAATAGATAATACATACATCATCATATAATACTAGATCGAACTCAAGGATTAGGATAAAGACGACCCTTGCCCTTCTCCTGAGGACCTAAATGAGGGTAATCATCCTCTCCCTCAAAACTACTGTTGCCAATATTCATCCTCGTGTCCTATCTCCTGGGGGTGCCAGAGTCAAATCTGTATCCATTACCCGAATACCTCTGGGTGCAAGCCTCATCTCACTTTTAGAAATAGGTGGTATATCTCTCTCAATCCACCCTCCATGTGCTGTCCTAATCCATTTAGCATAATTATAATCAGAGACATACTTTTCTGCCTCAATCCTTCGTCTCTTTCCTTCTCTTTCATCCAGCAACTCTGTTGTTATACTTCTTTTATGAACAGTAGTTTGAACCAACTCCCGTACCACTCTATCCTGCATAGAAGGGGGACGCTGGAACTCACCTGCTATCTTAGGTATAATAGGAGGTTTCCTCATCAAGATGCATCTGGAATGGTTGCATCTGCTAACCTGTGCAAGCATCTGATCATCATCATAAGCTGTATCATCTCTTACCCGAGTATGATTATGTCTAATATCATGAGCATAAATTGCTCCTCTCCCAATAGATACCTAGACTCTAAAATTAGGAGGATCTGGTCTCACAGATCTGGATGAGACTATGAAAGTTATATTATCAATTTCCAGGCCACCTCCTTTCTGAATCACCAATCTCTCAAATCTATAGAGCGTCTCTATAGCTGAACCATTATCTGGAAAAGCCCGCTCCATAAAAAATAACCATCCTTTAAATAAAGGCTGTAATCCTCTCTTCCAAGTGCTGAGGATCTCCACTAGAGTTTTAGTAATCCCACATAAATACAAGTCCTCTACCAGGACTCGCAATCTGCGCCTGTAATCTGTCAGGGTCTCCTCTTCCTGCATACTAAATATCTCCCATCTAATATGACATGTAGCAGGATTAATCTGCACACAACAAAATTTGCATGATTAATAATAATCACACATATTTTATTCCTAATTGGGCAATATACTCTACCTATAACTACCAAACTATTACTAAAGGGTGCTAATTACATCTAAGCTTACTACATTCACCAAATGTAATTCTTTCATATATTTATCTTTCTTATACTAGCAACCATGCTCTAATACCAACTCAATTTTGTCACGCCCCGAGGGTACCCTAATAGAAGTAAACAAGTCACACTTGAATACTATCACTAGATTACCTTCAGAGAGTGGCATGCTTTCAAAATAACCGGATCTTTTAGTTGCTTGATAAGAAATGATAAATACATGTAAGAAATAAATTGGTAAATAACGGCTATCTTAATCATAAAGTATTACATAACTATTACAAACCAAGTAGTCTTCTTGTAGTTCACAACTGATACTATAGCACTAACTGATCTATTCTAAGAAAACATAACCATTATTCCTTAAGTATAACCTAGACTTCCAGCTCCTTAGCCCTTATCGAAGCCCAATTTCTGGAAGTGACCGACCAGGGTCGTAGAGTAAACCTGACAAGACTGTTGGAGTATGAGCGAAACCACGGCTCAGTGAATAACTAGACATATCATCACACAAGTTATTAACAAATCATATGTAATGCAAGCACTCAATCATATGCGCAGATACAAGCTTGGATGATCTAAAATCCAAACAGGAAAAAAGATTTACGCCCTCTTTTTCAAGTTGAAGAACAATTACCTCATGACCTACCTGCCCAAGAGAGACAAGTTTACAGGAAAATCAACGATTTCTCGTTTTAGGTTATCACTTTAAATAAATAAATTTAACTGACCATTTCAGTATCCACCTTAGAAACTCCCTAAGTATTAATCATTTCAAAGTGATACTACGGGCGGCGTTCTTCATTACCACTTAGTTCCCGCAGAACCAACGGAATAAAGAAAACCTTGGAAGAACTAACGCTTTAGAACAACCAAGCATTAACAGAGAACCGAAATATTAATACGTAGCAGGCTATCACCCATCTTTATATGCAATAATGTAGTACGTGCAATGAATAACCAGATTATTTTATTAAGTCAATAGTTCTTATTCAATTTTATGGTGATCATACATTACACACAAACATCATCATATTACTTCACAACAACAAATCAATGTATTATCACTTTTGTAATGATAAATTAACAATCATACAATCAGATCACAACATACTTCCAACAAAACATTCATTTGATTATCTTTGTATTATATATTCAACTATTTACAAGCATAATCAGTATAATATGACTGAATTACTCACCTGCTCATACTGACTTAATCGTAATAATCAACCGGAAGATCTTCTAGGGTATCAAAGTCACCTATTAAGATGAATAAAGTATTCATCATATAATATAGATTATATAGCTAAATTTCTATACGTGGCTATTTCCTAAACTTGATATTTATTAAGTTTTGTAGTGACTAATATTAACTTTATGTTTATTCTATACCGAACTCAATATAGAAAATCATATTTATTTATTATTACTTAGTGTTGTCGTGTTTCTCCTAATTTATCTCATGTAATTATTTTGTCATTTTTAGAAGTCACATTATTCGTAAATTTAGCTTATTTCAATTTCCATTCTTACCTATTTTATCTATTTAGGCCAAATATTTGATTATTTATAACTTTTATTAACACTTAATATTTTCTCTAATTCTAGGGTTTTAAGAATTATCAAATAATACATAAATTTATTCTAAATGTTTGTATCTAGTTGTCTTCTTAATAAGTTCTGTATTATCGTATATATGTAATATATAATCAGTAGGCTTATTATATATGTATGTATATTCTGTCTTGTCAAAACAAGTTTTCGTAAAAGAAATATGAGTGTACGCCGGCTTTGAAGCCCAGGTGTCCGGCTTTCGTTCATTTTTATGTGAAAATAATTTTTACGTAGCTTCTTTCAGTGTAAGCTGTCTCTACACCGTCGGCCTATCCTTGTAAGCCGCCGGCGTTGAACGTCTACACTGCCGGCTTATAGACAGTGTTAGCACTGTTCATCATCTTCCTCGATGATCCAATTCATATTTATTAATTTTCCACGTTAAAAACATTCCTAAACCATTCCTAAGTGTTTCTATATCTTATATATAGACATAAAACAACTCTTAGCACTTCTACAAACATATATCCTTAAATTTCGATCTTAATAGAGTACAACTAGGGTTGCGGATTTTTACCTTAGTTGAGCCGATCCGATGGAATTCGAAGCTTGTTTTGTGTTGGTTATGTTCCTATGATTATCAAAAGTCAGTTCTAATCCTTAGATTTGAAAGAAAACCATTCGAATTACATCGACTCACCTTTGAACTCGTTTCAAGTGTTTTTCGTACCAGTTTTTCTTTCGATTTAAACTTGGATATTTGAGCGGTTTAAAGTTTGTTCTTAGGTTGTTTTGGCTGCTAATTAGGAGTAGTTTCGTTCTTGAAAGTTTGAGAAAAAGTTGTGGATTGTTTGTTTGTTCATTAAGGGACTTAATCATATATATATATCTATATATATATATAGAAGAAGGAAGAGAGAAGCTTGCAGCTGCGTTTTCCTCCGAATTTGCTTCGAATTTTCTCCTCATTTGTCTCTATTTGATCAGTTGTTTTCATAGTCATTAATGAGGAGCTCACTTGGCAATATTTGATTGGTGTAAGAGTTGATTTTTGTTGACAATTGTCCTTATTGAAGCAAAAGTTTCGGCTCCTTCTATCTTCATGCAATCCAACCATCAAAGACACAACTTGCAGCTGAAGATCTCTTCAAATATATATATATATATATTAGTTAATTAACTTAGTTTTAGGATAGTTTACCAAGTTATACGAATATATTTTAGCTAGTATTTGAGAGTTTTTGCATAAAAATATGTGTATAGGATACTACAAAATACTTACATTATCAAACAATACAATTTTAAGTTTTAAATTTACGTGATCAATCGTTCATAAAATTTTATCTCCCGCAATTAAGGTTTCCTAAACTCATTAGGTCAATTTTTGTTTTAGGCTCCAATAACTTAAGAAAACCCTAATTAGAACAATAGTGTGATTCAATTATTATTTGAAGTTTAGATCTTGAGTTATTTATCAGTTTATTTTTCGTTATGTATTATAATCCTAACGGTTTATCTTTAGTTATCGTTTCTTATCTATAAGCGTAAGCTGATAAACTTCTTGATATCGCACTTGATATAGAAGCTAGATTATCTATATATTTTTAGTTTTTAATACCTATCATGAAATCTTATTAGTAGCTTTTAATACTATCTAGGAATCTTAAATTTAGGGTTTAAATCCATACATAGACTCATTACTACTCATTGTTCTAGTCTCAAATCATTGTTGAGTTCAAAAGCAATTATTTAATCTCTATATTTATAATTTTCTATTTAAATCTATTTATATAACAAGTTTCGTTTTGAAATTTAGATTTCTTTTAATCATATCTTGAATTATTCATTCAAGATACGAAATCTCGTTTTTTGTATCAATTAGGGTTAAAGAAGTTCTTTATTCGATTTCTAAATCCTTACTAACCAAATTCAATGCATTTGATCTATCCTTAGGTTTTTTATTGGAATCTAAGTCTATTAACCAGTTCATACATTCTACTTTAGAGTCGTATATAATGTGGAAAATTTCGGGTTTACATGACCTATGCAGAATATTGGTTTAGGAAGCAAATTGTGACCAAAACGCAAATTATATTGTACATAAGAGCTACACAAGTTATGCAAAATACTTGTATGAAGAAGAAAAATGGTCAAAAGCTCAACATAGCCTACATTGGCTCCTGCACAAATTGTGAATAGGGCTGTGCGGGGTAATTTTAGCAAAATTATGAGTTTTCATCATACACGATCTTAAGCACAGTATGTAGGATGGTTGCGTAAAACTATTTTTAACCTTATCAGTGAACAATCGCCTTTTATTATTTAGATGGATCTTCTTTTCAATTCTTATAACCCTTAGAGAGAAAAATAGACATTTTAGACTGGAGAAACACATGAACTCATTTAAGATTACAACACAAAGATCAAAGCAGAGTTTTTATCATGCATCATCATGTCTACTTTTCTAATCTTTGGCTCTTATTGATTTATTAATGAAAAAATAGAGGCTTTAGCAAAGTATTGAGAAACCCTAACCTAAAATGTAGCTAGATTGGTGTTTCATTAAATGAAGTTTATGTTTTTGAATTCATTTATATGTTCTTTATTTATTTATTAAATTGATATAAGCATAGCGTTAATTTAACACATGATTTTTGTTATTTTGATTGAAAGATCATTTAATAAGATAGATCTTTAAAACGATGAAGGTTGTATGTATTTCTAGAGATAAAAAAAAAAAAAAAAAACACAAGCATGTTGCGTTAAGTTAATTCTCGATAGAGGATTCTTATTTATAATGTAATCTCGCATGTCTTTAGCGAGAAGAGATTTCTATTAATTCATTCAAGATTAAATAATTGATGTTCTTGAAAGCAGCATTAATTTGTTGAAGGAATCCTGCATTTTAAAGATATAAATGAAGCAGTGAATGTGTTTTTATGAAAGTTACATTAGGTTTAGCGTGGATCAAGGCTAGGGTAGTTTTATGATTAAACATCATTAAGAGCATTGACGATAATGTATAGATTATTCTTACATGCATGGTTGTCAAACTCGATTTTCTACCTAGAATTATTAGGGTTATGTCATGGAAATGATAGGTAAATAAGACTTATCATGATTCTTCTAAGATATTAGCTAAGGGAATGTTAACCTTCAGCTCTTAACACCTCTAGGAATTTCTCATATTCATCATCATCTTTCCTTTTTCTTCTTTTGTTAGAGAAGGAATTGATGGCATATTTGATCTGATACTAGGCTTAGTGACTACAAGAGTGAACTTCTGTTGTACCATATCTTCCAATTGTTTCTACAGAAGCTAAAATTTCTTCTTTCTCAATTAGCTTGCTTATCTCAGCATTGATCTTATTTACTAGCTAAATTTGGGTAGAAGGTTTCACAATACCTTCAATCTACTTTCCTAACTTCTCAAATTCCTCTATAGTCAGATCTGTAAGCTTTTCAATAGTTATTTCCTAAGCTGGCTTTTCTTCATTTACTCTAACCTCGCTAGCTACTTAAGAAGTTCTCCTCCATTTTTTCTGCACTTGACATAACTTTTTTCCTCTTTCTCCTTATTTTGCCTTTGATTGTCAAATGGGCTGTCCTTTTCTTCTCCATTACTAGGATGATCCTAATCTTCACTTGAATTAGCAAGTTGAAAAATAGATGATACAAATTCTATTAAACCTGTTATCTGAGTCTCCAATTTCTCTATAACAGCTTGTTGCTTCTCAAACTTATCTTCCCATTTTTGTTCTAAACCCCTCACAATTTCTTCAAAACTTTTCTCTCAACCTGGAGCTGGGGTAGTTAAATTTTCAAAAGATGAAGTAGTATTCTCTTGGTTTGGAGTCTCACAAATGTGGTGATATTCTTGATTTGACATACTGAAATCAATTTTTGTTTTACTACCTTAACATTGAGAGCTTTCATGTAATCCATTACACCATATACAGACTATTGGAGGAGAAATATTCGGATCAATATAGTGGCTTCCTATAAATTCCTCAATTACTCCAAACGCCATTTCAAACGGCATTTCTGTTGATTGCTCTCTAGCAACTAACTCTAACATCATCCTATCATAGGCTCCTCATCCTCTAAGGAATATCAACAGCTGAGTCTAAGAAAAAGAATCATGATAAGGGCATTTGAATATCATATTGTGGTATCTTCCCTAAGTATTTGACAAAGGCTCTCCCTCATACTACCTGAATGAAAATGCTTCTACTCTAAGCTCTAGGGTACAACAATATGGGAAGACTAGTGCTTGTTGATTATCTACATCTTGGTATTCAACAAAAACTTCAAGCACCTAAAAAGAGAAAAAGAAAAACGAGTAGAAATGTACAAATTTATAAAATACTAGTATTTACAAATAATGAAGAAAGTATATGTATTTCTTTTTCAATTTTGCAAATTTTTGTAGATTTTTCAACTAAAAGGCCTAGTCTACAAAAACCCTAAAAATTGAAATTAGCACCGATTACTACCTGGCAATGGCGCCAAAAACTGATCATGCTTTTTTCTATATGTGCTTTTTAAAACTCTTTTTAAATTCCTTTAAATGTTTAGATATTCACCGACCAGTGTACTAGTGCTAAAATTTTGGTGAGTATCGAGTCGTATCCAAAGGAGTGAGGACTAGATCTCAATGTATTATTCCTAAATGTAGCTAGGCAAATAAAAAGATTATATTTTTGTATTTTTGAGATTTAACTAATCTAAAAGATATGGGATTACCAACACTTGTAATTGAATTAGGTTTAGAGCCAAGAGGTCATAAACAATTTGAATGTATACTATCGATCAGAATATGCTTGCAAATCCAAATTGATGATGGGTTTAATGTTTTCAATCAAACAAACAATAGGTAAAAAATGCCTTTTTCCAAAGAAAGCAGTTACCCTAAATTAACCAATCAATATTCCCTATTCCTAGGAAAGTGATCAATTGACTAATCGGTATAATTTCCTATACCCTAATTGAATTAAAATCCATATGTCTATGAGATTTATAATCCACACTAGCTAATCACAGAATCAAATAGAAAGAATTTTCCAATTACAATCCTTATCTATCATGAATTCAAGAATCAATCCAAAACACATGATCGGTAAATAACATCAATAACTCAAATACAAACAACAATTCAATCAAGAGTAGATAAACATCAATAAAAAAATCTAGATCAACAACTCAAATCACTAAATAAACACAAAAGAAATAAGTATTAAACATCATCCATAAAATGAATATAAGAAAAGAACGAAATCACCTTGTCAAGAAAATCCTATTCTCAAATCCAAATTCAAATGATGTTTTTCACCTGATCAGGTGTGGAATCCTTAATCAAATTAAAAAGAAAAGCTTTCTAGTGTCTAAACCTTAATCTAGGTGTAGGAGCAAAGGATAATAGTATTTTAATTCGTGCTTAGGGTTGTTCTTCTCATCACAAGATCCGATAAAAGGATATATATATATAATATATATATGTAAAGTCACCTAGGGAGATAAGCCGCCTTCAAGGCTGATGACCTTTAATTAAAACTAGTTGGCCTTCCTTGTTTGAATAATTTTCCCAGATGAGTAAGGTGGCTATGTTAAAGCAATGTAGGGGGTGCCCTTTGGTCAGCGACGTACAGGTAAAATTTGCCGACATACAAAGTTGTTCAATGAAGGCTGGTTCATATGTTTGATGGTCAGCTGTTTTGTTGGTCTGTTATGAAAGCTGGCGCTTTCTTCTCTATTTGCCAGCCTTTCTTTGTTTTCATCTCCTTAGTTGCTCAAAACTCCTCTAAATTGCTTGTATTTGTAATATAAGTCCTCCAAGACTCAAAATATCACATTAAGCATACTAAAATACAATTTTCTTATGATTTCTATAAAATCAATATATTTTATCATGATTCAATCAATTAAAAGTGAGTATAAAATGCCTTTATCAAGGTTGTTTATGTTTTGTTGACAAAAATGGTTTTAGGTCAATGGCCAATATGAAGTGAACCTATAGGGTCACACACAAAATAATGAACAAAAGGATTGTTGACTAAATTTAAATAAGTCCAGCGGGAATAATAAATTTATTTATTATTAATCTCATAGTTTAAGAATAACAAATAAATAATAATTTATAGTTAAGAACAATAATAATGTTAATTGGATAAGGATTCTTATGTTAATAAAGTAATTTATAATTAATTTATCCCTAAGAAGGTTAGAGGTGCTAATGTCATTATTCATATTGATATTATTATAAATAAGATAAAGAGGTTTCTTTTAGGGTTAATGACATGTGTTGTCAACATTAGACCTACAGAGAAATTTTGTAAACTTTAAAAGAGGAAACACAGAGTCATGAGTAGAATTTTCTCGATCAAATTTAGAAGTATGTTAGATAACGTTAGCACATGAAGGCTCCTTTTGAAGGAGTGTTCATTTGTGTAGATATTGTAGAGGGGATTACAAATTTGCAACACCTACAAATCCGATTTGCCAATTGGTTTGAAGCTTCAAGGTTAAGGTATAAATTAGGACTTTTTTTTTTTTAATCTAATCAAAACATATGGATACTAGATTAGGGTTTTCTTTTTGAATTTTGCTGCAAAATTTGATCTTTATAAGTCCTAAAACCCTATGGAAACCCAACAGATTTGATGTTTACCTTTGATTTTGAGTGATAGAGTATCACTCCTCTTCTTTGAGTATAGATCTGAACCTATGAAGACATAAAGGAGAGATCTTTAGTATAAGTAATAAAATTAACCTAAAAGTTAAAAGTTCTCAAGGTGGTCTTAGCTTGCCTTTGTGCTACAGTGATTTGTTGACTTTTCTACATCAAGTTCATCCTTTTTCCTTTTGTCTCTTATTTAGAAAAAGTGGTACTTTTGCAGGGAAAAAGGTATGGTTTGTTGTTAGTTGAGAAAAGGAAGAAAGGAAAGAAAAAGAAAAGTAAGAAGAGAGAGAGAGAACCAAAGAAGAGATATGGGAGGGAAGAGAAAAAATGATGTGGGGTGCTTAGGCAGTTTAATTATTCAGAGGGAAGAGTGATTTGATTGTTGCTTAAAGTTGGATTTCAAATTTTGGAAATAAAGATAGCATGTGATCTTTGCTTTAATGGAATGGTATTTGTGCATGATGGAGGTTGTAAACCCCCAAATTTTTGGAATCGGTTTAGCCTAAAACCCTAAACCGGAAGTCAACCGGAGCTCTAAAGATCAACAAAACCCTAGTTAGACGTGATAGCTTAAGTCCGACAATTCCGATTAAGCAACTCAATAAGAGAAAGTAGGAGTTTAGAATATAGAATAGTGCGTAATTATCTAAGGAAGCGTAAAAAGATCAGATTAGTAAAACCGCAACTCGTTTCGAACCCGATCGAACACAGTTCTTAAAAAACATGTCCCGGAGCCCGAAATAGTAAAAATATTCCGAATATACCGTTAGACTCGTAAAAATATAAGGTTTTCAAAAATATCAGTTTTATAATTTTTCGGTAAGTAAAAATAACAGATATCGCAATTATACGCGTATTTTCTTACTACCGGTACTTTATTAGTCATATCTATTTTACATTACACTATTCATTACTATTCTATACTATTTTTTTCTTTCTACTTTTTCTTACACCTATTCTTACACACACCATAACCTATAACTTTTACTTTTTACCTTTCCTATAACTTTATTTTCACATCCACCTTACATATTACTTCATTTAATTAACAAAAAGCAAAATAAAAACTCTCTCTCCCCTCTACATGTATGGCCAACGCCCCCCCACCCGCCCACCCCTCCCCCCCCCCCTTGCCTCTCTTCTCAATTTGTTTCAATTTTCTTTTATTTAATCACTCAAAATCACTTCACAATTTCCTATAAATACCCCCCCTCCTCTTTCACTTCTTTCACACATTTACTACTCATAAATTCTCTACAAAAACTCTCTTAAATTCTCCTCTCAAAACTCTCTCCAAATATCCTCCCAAAACTCTCTCAAAATAATTCCAAAACAACTTCTACCTACAACAAAACCAAAACCAAAACCACATTAACACTACCAAAGTCTTCTTTAGGTAACCATTTCCTATTATTTTCTTCTTCTCATGTCATGTAACTTGACATGACCATAGTGTGAGTTTTCAAAGACTAAATGTTATGGAAGTTACATTATGTTCATGTATTGTTCTTGTTCATAAAAATCTATTTATGTTTATGTTATTATTCATATTATTGTTATTATATCTAAGTATTATTATCTATATATATATACATATTCTTTAGAGCATATAAGCTCACTTGCAATTTATTTATTTTATGCAATTTATTTATTCCATTGCAATATATTTATTCATTCCTTGTTATTTTAAGACTAGTCTCTAGTCTTAGACTTGTCCTCATCAAGTCAAAACAAATTTTTCTTTCTTTTATTTTATTTTTATTTTGGGACTAGTCTACTTCTTAGTCCCGAGAGCCTTGAAAAAGCTAAGACTCCTAATACTTGACTTTAATATTTATGTTATTTTTGTTTACTATTATTTCTCATAAATCATGTTCATTTAGATTGTTGTCCAAAATTTCAAGTTCTAAAAATAATTGACAAAAGGAGATTTTATTACTTAGAAATAAGTTTATGTAAAGTATAAAATCTATGGT
Source organism: Combretum micranthum (assembly GCA_024138025.1). Classification (NCBI taxonomy): domain Eukaryota; kingdom Viridiplantae; phylum Streptophyta; class Magnoliopsida; order Myrtales; family Combretaceae; genus Combretum; species Combretum micranthum. The sequence continues at coordinate 36,631 of JAMXBD010002313.1, read as the reverse complement.
TTAACAAAAATAAAGTCATTCTTTTCAAGTTACAAAAGAACCCACTACAATTTTAAAAACTACTTTTGTTACGAAAAAGCTTTTAAATCGTTTGTCCCACTTTGTTTTTCAAAAGAAAATAATTTTTAATACAAAAAATGATTTCTACGAAAACATAACATAACACAAACCTTAGGAAGCAAGAAGTGAGGATTTTCAAGTTTAGATCTTTTCAAATAAATAGTCAATGAAGGATTGTATAGAACATACATAGGACCAACATAAGAATTTAGAAAAGAAGAAAAATTATTTTTCAAAAAGTCATCTAGAAAAATAATAAGTCAAAAATAAAGTAATTCTTTGAAAACAAAAGAAACAAAATATTCATTTCAAAAGATTTACAAAATGAATTCTTGTAAACTATGTTTTTCTAAAAACCAACATTATTTTACTCAAGAAACATGATTGGACAACAAACACTTGAGCATGAATAAAATATGAGCTAAGTAACTACAAAAAGAGAATTTTCAACTATATAGATAACTAAGTATTTATCAAGTAAATTTTTGGATGTTTGGACCAAAGTTGTTTTTGAGTTGGAAAATTCATAGTGAATTTTGTCGCCACTGTTTTCGGAGCCTATATGACCTTGTTTGTTAAAAATAGTTTTATAAATGGGTAGATCTTTTCGAGTAGGTAGAAATCGGTATATCATATGCGCGATTCCGAGTTAAAATGACCAAGTTATGGCCATTTTAAATTGAAAGTCCCCTTTATACGAACTTTAACATTCTCATGACATTGTTTTGTCAAAACTTAAGAAAAACATCAAGAAATACTCATTATGGGTATTTTCTTTGACTAGGTGATTCCGATGAAGAACACCTATCCAAAGACTATTTCGATTGAGTGGAGTATGTGAACGACTCATCCGTATAAGAAGAATAGTCGACATGGCATCGTGAGTTTATTTCTTTAAAGACTATACTTGTTGTGCTTGTAATTTAGTTGCATTAGAGTTAGGAAAAGACAAATAGAAATGCATGTAAAATAATTCCTTGAAATAATCCTAAGAATAGCGAGGCCAGAATTGATTTAAATGTTTGTTTTAGTATAACACTTTGTGTGAGATTCTTTGATAGCCTTAAATTGGACAATAATGTTATGATATTACAAATAAATGGATTCATGCATATCATGAAGTGAGTCACATCTCATTTGGGTTATTATCCTTGGGTGAGAAGGATAGTAAGCTCATGTCGAAAGCAACACTTGGCGGAATGTTCGAAAGCGATTGCTTGGCGGCGTTAAGGAACTGCTTAGCGGAAGATCCGAAAGCAAGGCTCAATTCAAGTAGACTTCATATGCTTAGCGATATTGGTCGAAAGCATAAAACTTTTTACTAAAACTACTTGTTTGAGGTTATGTATCACCAAACCCCGAATGAAGGGCGCAAATCCATTCAACATATAGTTCCCGGAAAACTATGTGCTTTGTTTGCCCACGTGTATGTTGCATTCCATTTGTTTGATTAAATAACTTGTTTGAAATTTTGTTACAAGAAGTTATTTATGGAAATAATTCTCACTAAGCCTGTTAGCTTATACCCCCATAGATATCTTTTGCAGTTCCCCTATTTGTGGTTGAGGCCACGAGGACCCTGCAGTCAGGTAATTTCTTTTGGAGAAGGAAATCCTAGATAAAGTTTAGTGTTGGATAAGATGTACAATATTCTTGTGATAGATTTGTGATTAAGAGAAATGTCCCTAAGTTTTTAAAATAATTGATATAAGTAAATGAATATTATGAATCCTCTTTTCTTAATATGTTATTATATCTTCTTAAGCTTCATAATCCATATATGGTCCTCTAAATTTGTGAGAGCACGCCTTACACTTAATATCAAAGCTTTTGGGAGTGGCTAAGGTTGTCATACTTAAGCTTTAATATTGAGTGTGGCGAACTGTTACGTTTAGGGTACCTTTTGGGACGTGACAGAGTTAGCTAAGGAATGATGAATGTATCATGTGTTATTGCCCTTTGGTACTTGTACATAAAAACTGGTTTCATTTGGTAAAGAAGAAAAGTGGGGAATTTGCTAATTGGGTTATGGTTTTTGAATGGGAGAAAGAAAGGGTGTTTTTATTTTCTTAAATAAGATTTTGAATTTCTATCATATACATGTGACGAATGATTTTATTTTCCATTGAATATTTATGTACTGGAAGACAAATTTATTTATGAATTAGAGGCATAAGTATTTATACTCGGTGATGATGCTAATTTACTATGGATAATTCTTAGTACTGATATTTAGAGTTTTATGATTACGCGATTGGCTATTTCAACGATTGAGCCACTCAATTAGAGTATGAGTTTTAAAATTGGTTTTTTATTCTTACACTACAACAAAATGAGCCTTTGGCTACGTCTAATAAACTTGGCTAAACATTAAAAAAACGTGACCAAAAATTTTTGGTCACGTTTTTTTACACGTGGCCTATAGACGTCGCAAAAGGTCAGTCGCAGATTTGATAAGTAACGTTAAAAATTGAAACGTCGCCAATGTTAGTTTGACAGCCAAATACACTTTGTTAGGCCACGTTTAAACATGGCCTATTATCATGTTTTGGTCACACTTATGTGTGGCTAAATATGACTAATATCCATCCCACCAAATATAAAAGGAGAGAAACTTGTGATCGGCGACGTTTAAACGTGGGTAAACATTTTTATTAGTAACGTATAAAAGTAACTAAATTACATAATTGGCGATGTTTAACCATGGCCATACACAGGTTGAATAAGCTTCATATATGTTTGTTGGACCACAATGTGATTTATTTAGCGACGTTTACACGTGGCTATTCTAATGCATTGGCGACGTCTACATGTGTGGTTGTTGTTTTATTTAGCAACGTTTACACGTGGCTATTTTAATGGTTGTTATTTTTATTTAGCGACGTTTACACGTGGCTATTCTAATGCATTGGCGACGTCTACATGTGTGGTTGTTGTTTTATTTAGCGATGTTTAAACATGGCTATTCTTGTTAAGAAGATGTTAATGCTCAAATTGTTTTATTTGGCAATATATATTTGTTTAGTGCAACATATGCACAATTAGCAATATAAACCTGTTTGCTCACAATATAATTGATACCTGCTATTACTTTAGCACATGAAATTTATATATGAAAAAATGTCACTAATACATTTTGGAGCATACAATGCGCTCGATATGTAATAAAAACTAATAACATAAAAATTACTTAAAGATCACCATGACCATCGTTGCATTAAAGGGAAAAAAAACCAAAAACAATATGGTTTAGTGTCCTTACAAGAAACGTTAGCGTAAACTCCAAATTACATCAAAATGGGCATATGTACACACTTTATCACATTGATTTGACCCCATTCATGTCAGTGTGATAAAGCCAAAAAACAAAAAACAAAAAACTGAGTACTTAATTTTCTTCCTCACTATTGACATCATCATCTCCAAGCGATGGATTTGATGAAGTATGTCGTGCACTTGCAGAAGTATTTCCATTTGGATTTGCTGTCACACAATAACAAATTAAATATAATTATTAAATTGTTAAAAGAAACACGAATGAGATAATGAAAAATGACTCATGATAACTAACCTGAACTACTGGGAAAACTTGATATAAGTTGTTCTACAAGTCGAGTTAGCTTATCAAGCTGTAAATACCATTAAGTAGCAAATTCAATTCAAGAAAATCGGAAAAAATCTAGTTGAGCTATTTAAGTAGTCTATCAAATCAAATTTAAACTTTCTAATATTCAATTTGACTATAAATATTAATTAAGTTCAACTTAAGTTTCATGTTAATATTATACTAATCAGAATTTAAAACATTTTTTTCCTTCACAAATTAAGTGTAAATGGATTCAAGCTTTAAAATTTTAACTTTGGTTTGAAATTTTGAATCAAGTTTGAGATTACACTCAACACTATCTCGATTCAACTTGTTTATAGATCCAAATGCATGGACGAAAAGAAGATGTGAAAGTGTAGTCTTATTAACATAAATAGCAAAAGTTATGACTTATGTATAAAACGTTAACCACAACACACCAAGTATTCTCTGATGGCCTAGTGATAAACCTGAAAATTAGATTATAGGAACATCCACAAGGTAACATAGACACGCAAATACAGAACAAAGTAAAAAACTAAACCAAAATAGGACATAAAGTCATGGACACACGCCTAATATCTCGACTGTATATATTGCAGACATCGTGATCGCTTCAATTGTTATGTCACATTTGCATATATTTAAACACATGTAATGCCTAACAGAAAAGGTAGGGTTCTGCCACATCCTAGAGGACTCATTTCCCACAATTCCTTAACCTACACATTGTATGTCCAAGAGAAAATCCAAGGACCTTTAGGTTCTGCCACAATCACCCTTGAAGCCATATTAAAGTTTATTTACCTGTTGAGTTTGTTGCTGCGTAATGTTTTTTCCTCTTGCAATTCAGCTCTTAACTCCTCCATCTCATTCTGTCTTCGTGTTGATTTCCCAATAGATGGTGGTCCATATCCTCTTCCAGGATGGTAGTCAGATCTGTTACTTGCATTCATAAATATGTCAACAATCTCTTGTGGTGTCTTTGGGTTGTCAGAAGATTGTGAATCCTCATACATTTTCACCATCTTCTCCTACATTATGAAAACTAAAACATAACATCCGCAACATATTGCTTATTTAATAACATATTCAAAATAAAACTTAACCCATAGACTTACATAATCTTCAGAAGCTTGTTGTGAAACCCAACCACCAGTACTGTTAGGCCTTGGTTCACGATATCGAGTTTGCTTAAAGAACTCGATAGCATTGGGCAGTTGGTGATTTTGATTGATCTACATACACACACATATATATATATATATATATATTACAAAAATGTTAAACACTTGAGTAAGCTTACTACTACATGTTAGAAATTATATGAGTTGCTACTTACGTGCTCATTCCTTCTGCTCTCAAATGATCGAGAGCCAGACCTATGCAAGTATTTGACACAACTACGTGCTTCTTTCCCGATCATTGGTTTGGTCCTCTATTAATTAAAAACAGTGACATATTTATGTAGTTATTACTTGAAATCCAAGAAAAATGGGTATGTAGAGTTTACCTTCTTGGATGGGTCATTAGATTGTAAAATTGCCTTCTCTTCTGCAATCTCTTTAGTCCATTGTTCCGTCATCTTCTTCCAATCATCTTCATTCGATCCTTTAGGTCTTGCTACATCACCAATCTCCATCCATCTCCTCTTAGTTTTACTTCGATGATTTCTAAGCAACTCCCCATCCATTTATCAGCAGCAGCAAATTTGTTGCCATTTTTTACTACATCATCAATATTCAATCGATTCTACATCAACCATGTCAGTTAAGACAAAAGAATGATTAGTAACATCACATAATAAGTAAGTAATATGAAAGGAAAGTTTAGTCTACATTTTACCTTGACCCTCTCCCAAGCTGTGTTTCTCCATCTATCTAATTTTCTCCAATCTTCACCATAAAGAGGCAACAAGTCCCTACATGCTTTCCCTATCTCAGATGCCAATTTTGAGGATTGATCTGCCGAAACAGGACGTCCTCCGGATGTAGTAAACTCAACTAGCATTTTTCCCTTTCGCTTCATATTCTCCCGCTCAAGTGCTTCACCACGATATGCGCTTCTCTTACCAACAGATCGTGTTGAGCTCTCAGTTGCTACAATTATAAGAGAATGGTTTTTACTTGCACACTTTCAATAATTTATTGCATACATTTATAAAGCTTACCAAGAGATTCAGTATTATTAGACGTGTGGCTGTGCTCTTGGGGCCTATCCACTTGATCATTGTTCATTTCCCGTATATCTGGAGCTTCATTCTCTACATTTAATAGGAAAACAAAAAATCACATTACATATGCTAATATTCAAAGCTAAATACACAACAAGATAGTGGGAATTGAATTAGAAATATAAGTATAGAGAGCACTTATATTTGACCATATGAAAATAGGAAAAAATTAGAGACATGCATAACTACACGTACCTAAGCAAAATCGAAATTATGTAAGACATTACAACCAAAGCTAAGTCCATCCAGTGGACTACTCTTGAATACTGCAATGAAAATAATGTAGTCCAAAAAGTTGTTGCAACTTCAGGTAAATATCATGTATGGTTCAAGCTTTTAGGACTTCTCTTAACTTCTATGGGTAACCTGGTTGGTTGAACATATATACATGTTTATGTGCGTGCGTTTATCATGTCCTATTTATGATGATGTTCTGGAAGAAGATCTTAGTAGTATAATTTAAGCAAATTCTAGGAGGGATCTGTTGTTAAAGTTGATTTTACTAGTTCTATGGACAAGTGCTTGAAGCATTTCTTTTTCATGTAAGCTATACAACTTTCTAACACATATTGATAATACAAAAGAAACACTGATATGAACCTTAAAAGAACTAATATATATTGTTTTGAGTAGAAAGAAAATAGAGACACCTTCCAATATTACTTCCATAGATTATAAGGATATTGTCAAATACCTAATGCTAAAAAACTGAGTAAACGCAAAATACAGCCACTTTTATATCTTTTATAGTCCATATAATAAAGAGTTCTCAAAAACAGGTAATTGATTTTCCAAACCCATCTTCTACATTTATATGCCAATTTCACCACTTACCTGGAGTGTGGTTTTGATCAGCTGAATTGCTGCCCTGTAAGGATGCATTTGCTGGACTTATGTTGATACCTTGACCATGTGGAGTGTCATTTCCTGTAGTAGAACACAAAATCAATTTGAATTACCAGTTTATACTAACTTATTCTACTTTAATGATATGTCCAAATGGAATACCTAAGGCTTCAAAGGATTAGGTGGCTGGTTGTGTTGTTGTGATTCGTGCATATCATCCCCAGAATGGTGAGAATCCGACTCATCACGAATAGGTAGTCGAGTATCTCGTTTAGTCCTCCCTCCCCTCCTGTGAACATTCCTTCGACCACCAGCCATTACAAACCTAAAAATGAATAAAGGAGGCGTAAGTTAGTCATTAGAAAATAAACAACATAATAGCTTGGCAACACATCATTCAATATACAAAAGCTTATGCTAATATCATCGCCTAAAAAAAAGGAAAAAATTGATCTTGCAAGCGTAATTAAGGAGATAAATTTTTAAAAAAAAAAAAAAAACATAACCATTCAATTTGCATCGCTACTGTCATAATCCACCAGCGTCTCATCCATCTCCTCATTCTCATCCTCATCTTCACTGGATTCAATACCGGCATCATGCTCTATATGTGTAGATGCTTGCACTGTTCTCTAATAACCTCCCTATCAACAGTCTCATGACCTACATCAGTTCTCAATAGCACATCAACATCGCAATCGATTACTGGATGCAGCTCATTTCCTCCATCACCATCATCTATGAAATGTTCATCTAAGATCTCATCTGCTAATCGAGCCTCCACATCAGTTAACAAATTTGGACCACCTTCAAGCGAGTCCATATTATAGATGTGGCGATGCTCAAACTGTTGCACTACACGCCATTCAGTCCCTAGTTTCATGTCCTCTACATAAAATATTTGCTTAGCTTGTGATGCTAGCACGTACGGATCATTTTCATACCACGTACGAGTAATCTTAATGCTTTTAAAGCCATCATCAACTCGAACATGCCGCATGTTAGTGTCCCACCACTTGCACTTAAACAAGATCACGCTTTTGTTTCTAACATAAGTAAACTCATATATATCTGTCAAAACCCCATAAAATTCAATTTTCGTGTCTCCTTCATTTCCCTCTACAAGCACTCCACTATTCTGAGTCTTCTTCCTATCATCAAATTCTGTTGTATGAAATCGCACACCATTGTATATCAATTTGTTGTATCTCTTGAAACATGAATCGGGTCCTAATGATAATGCATATAACGCACTGATGACCGGGTCACCACTTTCATACAACGCACTCATCTGCAATAATGACAAGCAAAATAGACAATCAGTCCTTTTGTTAAACTTCCTTTACCTATAGCCTAAGTATATGTGGGCATTGTTAATTATATTTACCTTATTCATAAACCATTGACTAAATTCACTCTTGTGACGCTCATCTATGTCATCACCATTTTGTGAGCTTAAAATGTCGATATGTTCACTGCAACATAAATTTCACTGTGGTTAAGTAATACACACAAATTTTAATAGTTCACTAACATAGTAAAAATGATCTAATGACAGCCACTTACGCTAAATATGGTTGCATCTCCTGACAATTATTGATAATGTACCATTTGGCGATTTCAACCTCCTCATCTGATAATACCACATATGTGGGTGGAGAAATAAAACCAACCCTATTTGTAAAGATGTCCAGCCCACCATCTTCCAGAGAATCAAAGTTCCTATCTGGTCGGTTAAATATTGTCTCCAAGTCTTCTAAGTGAAGGGAGCACCAAGTCAAGCACTCATGAACAACATAGGCTTCAGCAATTGAACCTTCCGGATAAGCTCTATTTCGAACAAATTGCTTTAAAGAGCCTAAGTATCTACATAGTAAAATTTAAATTAGGGGAGAAAAAAATGCAAACATTCAAAAAAAAAACATTAAAATAAAGATGTTATGTGTTGTATTCACATTGTACCTTTCAATAGGATACATCCAGCGGTAAGCAACAGGTCCAGCCATTAGGGCCTCTTGAGGTAAGTGGATAGCTAGATGCACCATTACATCGAAAAAGGCAGGTGGAAAGATTAGCTCTAACTTGCACAATATTGTGACAATATCGCTCTGCATCTTTTGTAACTCCTCAACATTCAACATACGTCGGCACAACCTCTCGAAGAAGGTCCCGAGCTCAGATATGGTGGTGGTGACATCTCTAGGCAATAAGCCACGAATACCCACAGGCAATAGCCTTTGAAGCAACACATGGCAATCATGACTCTTCATACCAGAAAGTTTTGAGCATGAGTTGTCTACACACCTACCTATATGTGATGCATAACCATCGGGTAATCTAATATTCCTTAGAAATTGACAGAATAATTTTCTTTCAGAGTTACTTAATGCATAACTTGCACATGGCATTAAATACTTGCCATCACCCCGCTTTAATAGATGTAGTTCCTTCCGAATACCAAGTTCCTCTAGATCAAGCCTAGCTTTATAAGTGTCTTTTGTTTTTCCATCAATCCTAAGAATTGTGTAGATAATATTCTCACAAATATTCTTCTCAATATGCATGACATCAAGATTATGTCTAAGCTTTAACTTTGACCAATATGGCAATTGAAAGAATATGGACTTCTTAACCCAGTTGAACCCGCCAACATGATGTGCTCTTTTAACTTTCTCTGGATGCTTTCCCATACCCACATCTACCACTGTACGTAATTGGTGAAGAATGTCTTCACTAGAATATGGTTCGGGAGCTTCACGATTATCACGCATTCCATCAAATTTCAAGCTACGTCTCCACCTATGTTCCTTTGGCAACCACATCCTATGACCAACATACCCAATCTTGCTATTAAGTCTTATTGATGGTGTTTGATCTTCATACAGGACAAGCACTGTATCCTTTTGTGCTCCACCCAGACAAATTCCCATACGCTGGAAAGTCATTGATGGTCCACATCAATGCAGCATGCATATTAAAAGAAGACTTCGAGTATGCATCATATGTCCATAGTCCATTGACCCAAAGATCATTCAACTCATCAATCAAAGGTTGCATGTAAACATCGATCTCCTTCCCTGGTGCTTTAGGCCCAGGGATTAACAACGTCATCATGAAATACTCTTTCTTCATGCACATCCATGGTGGTAAGTTGTATGTAAGAAGCACTACTGGCCACATGCTATATGACTGGCTCATGGTACCAAAAGGATTAAAGCCATCACTAGCTAACCCCAACCGCACATTACGACTATCCTTTGCAAAGTCTGGAAATTCATTATCAAAATTAATCCAAGATTGCCCATCAGCTGGATGGCTCATAATGTTTTCTTGTCTCTTATGTTCATCTTTATGCCAACGCATTTTTTGAGCAACCTTAGGATTCATGAAAAGGCGTTGCAACCTTGGTTTTACAGGAAAGTACCGCAGAATCTTATGAGGAATGGGCTTTCTAGACCCTCCAGACATCTTATACCTAGAAGTACCACAAGTAGGGCAACTGGTAAGATGCTTGTTCGTACCCCAAAATAAGCAACAATCATATTTACATGCATGAATACTGTGGTAACCCATACCCAACCCTCTTAAGTACTTGTTTGCATGATAGTATGAAGTGGGAAGAGACTCTCCATTAGGTATCACATCACGCAAAAGTTGTAGAAGCATGTCGAACGACTTGTTAGTCCACTTATTGTATACTTTCAAGTGGAGAAGCTTCACTATGAAGGAGAATTTAGAGAACTTACAACCCGGATAAAGCTTTTGTTGTGAGTCAGCTTTTAAACCACTTAAAAAATCTGTTGGAATTTCGAAGCCATCTCGGAGACTTGCATCTTCCTCTTGATTCGTAGCAAAAGCCCCTAAATCTTCAAGCATTTCATCAAGCCCGTCAATGTCATCATCATTTACAACATTGTACTCCACCTCATCATATATCATTTCACTCTCTATATGACGAATTCTACCACGCGGTCCACTAGGCAATTCAATAGTCGGCTCCTCACCATGATATATCCAACACTTATAAGTTATGTCTATCCCATCAACAAGCAAGTGTGCTCTAATCACATTCACGGTGTACAAGTTGTTATTTAAACACCTCCTGCATGGACAATTTAACTCCGTGTTTCCTCCATATTTCAATTGCATGTATGCAATGAAAAATTCTACACCTCGTTGATACTCTTCACTTCCAATGTCGCAATTCATCCAATTCTTATCCATGTGTATTCTAAGAAAAGCCATAGAAAGAAAGAATTACAACCACACTAAAATAATATCAGTAGATTAAAAAGAGAAAGGAAAAGGAAAAGGAAAAGAAAAAGAAAGAAAATCTTGCCTAATATCTTCTTCCAACTTAATATGGTTGAAAAATCTTATTGAACAAAAACATCATATCATATATAAATGAGGAACAAGTTCGTAAAATATTAAAACACTTAAACTACGAGTTGGAAAAAAAAAAATTAATGAAACAAATTTTAAAAAAAAATCAAAAAGGGAAAACTAGGAAGTATAAAATAAAAAACATATATGCTTACCATTAAACAATTCCACATGCACAAGTATCAAAACATTTGTTAGTACGTCAATAGATTATTACGTAAAACAAATTAAACTATGAAAAATTCTACCGACATGTTTGGGAAGAGCACGCCAAACAAAAATCATCATATTATGCAATTGTTGCATGCATAGAGAGAATGACAAGTTTGGAATTATTAATCATTTATTTTTGTTTGTATGTCCGAGGGAAAATTAAATAAAATATATAAAAAAAGAAACAGTTATCCTAATAACTAAATATCTCATGGAGCCAAACATAAAGTCTAACTAGATTCTAAAGGATCTTAGGACTAGGATATGAAGAGAGTGTTTTGTGAGAGTGTGTGTGTGTGTATCTATATATATTTTTTTAATTTATCATCTTGTATAGCCTATATTGATCAATGAAATATCAAGTAGGGCAAGATAACTAAAGATCATAAGATGAATAAGTCTAAATAATAATTACATAATGTATACAATATGTAAAAGACTGACTTGGAATTGCATAAATATTTCGATATGTACATTTTTTTTAAGAGGTATAAGTATGATAAAATAGAAAATTCAAAATCTTTTCATAATCTTAAAAAATTCGCAACCATTTCATTGTAACTTACCCCTCTATATTAGTTATCTACACCTTCTACCATTTATATATTACTTTAATTATTTCCTTTTTTCATTATTTCTTTTATTTTATTTTATTTCTATTTTGGCAATAAGATGCTATTGTGCATGCTTAGATCAACTTGTACGCATCATCAATCCTCATCTCCATCTTTTTATCGTTCACAATTTGATCATATATTAACATCAAAAGTAGGTAAAATGAAATAGAGGTCTAGCTACAAATTTCAAGTATCCTCTTTCAAAAATATCTTAGGGAATATATATATATATATATATATACAGAGAGAGACAGAGATGTAAGGAGAGAGGGCAAGTGGGTAATTCTACCACGTAATTCCTATATAAATAAATATATTATATTAAATTAATAATAAATCATTGTAGTTATAATTAAAAAAAAAAGGTTTAGTAAGTATCATAGACATGAATTTTAATAGTAATATATAATTTAAATAGCTTTAGACGTTTTCTTATAAATAAACATGCAATACTAGTTATTGTTAAATTTTACAAAAACAAAAATGAGAAAAGCCTGTGACACAGAAGACTGATAAAATTTCTAGACATTATGAATGGATAGGTAAAGAAAATGATGTATCTGATTCTTTGAGTGGGTATATTAGAAATGGAGCAAGTTCACAATGTTCTAATAATTCTTATAAAAAAATAATAATAATTAAATAAATAAACAAGGAATTTTAACTTTCGACATGAATCAGCCGAACGTGCAGAAAGGCAGGGCATAGTCAATAAATATAGAATTATGAGATTCCGTTTTTAATATATTTTGAGTACAATAACATTTTACATCAAAACAGACAATAACATAAGCAATTCCGACCTCCATAACAAAGGTGCAACTCCATGTATATAGCCAACCAAACCATGGTCATGCAATGGCTTTGGGTATAAAAAATTCATTAGCACACAGCTAATTTCCTTCCTAGTACCTTATTCTTATAATGTTCTATTGCTTACAGAGCATACGCAAATAAGACACTAAGATGCCAGCAGCCAGATCAAATCATGGCATTGCAAAATATGTGGTCCCATACGCTGGAAAGCCAGCCAACAACCACTGAAAGCAAGGTGCCTTATCCCCTACTTTTCGTCTACGACACGCGTCCAAATTGTACGCTACTCCAACTAGAATTCCATTCAAACAGTAACCAAGCAGCAACTATAACATGGACAAACCAAGTTACATGAAGGGATGAATTCTAACTAAATTAAGCAACTGTAGACTATCGAAAAGGAGCAGCTCAACCATGATGCCAACTTGGTGTAATAGTCCTAAATTCCACACTAAGCTGTTACATAGCAGGCCAAAATAGCCACACGCTAGCTAAACCAATCCTTACCAGGACACAATCAAACCTAATAACCACTACATGCTAATTGATATGTTTTTATTCCTCTATTATAAATATATATTTTAAGATGTGTGGTGGGTGTGGACAAAACAATAGCTTCTTCTTGAATGCATTCAAGCTCTGCCTCAGGAAATCGGGAAGGGAAAGGTTGGGTCAGTTCAAGTCCACTCCTATGCTGAAGAACTATGATGCAAAACTAGGATGAGATACTTACATATATGTAATGAAGTTAACTAGCTCTATCAACCACTAAGAAACCATGCTTAAAAACATAAAAGAGTGCATGTTTGAAATAGCTTGAAGCTGTAAGATACTAGAAAATACATGCTGATGCACAAAGAAGCCCAAAGAAAAAAAGGAACAATAAAAAACCATCCCTTGTTTTTTAATTATGTGAATCTTTAGCGGAAAAATGCAGCAGGAAATTGAAAAAGAAAATCTATCATAGGCATACCAGTGAAAAAATCCATGCAGGCAGAACTGCAGTAATCCAAAATCTTATGTTACATATCTTCATCATCTACAAAGCTAGAAATGTGATCAAATGCCTCTTGCAATGGAATATATGTGAAACAGAGATTTTGATTTCATTCGTTGGGTATGTAAAAGGGAAGGTTGGCTCAATTGTTTATTGAAGAACTATGCATTAAGATAAGCTTCAAAACATCTTTAAAAAGTATAAGAAAAAGAGAGGGAAAGTTGGGATGCAGACTCTACCTATTAATCTATTGCGTTGATGAACAAGGTGACATAACAAAAGCTCCTAAAATGGAAACAGAAACATACCTTTTTTTGCAGATATGCCTTGACCAATGAAGGATTCAACTCAATTGCCTTGCTTGAATCCGAGACAGCTTCTGCTCAAATTTAAATAAATGCCAGAGTAAATTTATATTAGCATAGCCACCAAAGAAGAAAACGAGAGACATGAATGCTCTATATTTAAACTGCCAAAGAACTTTTTTTTCTTTTTCTTTTTGTCTTTTTGCAAATATTATCATTCAGCAAAAAATCCAATTACTATGAGCACAAAAATCCAATTAGTCTTACATTCATACATACGCAATCCAAGACACCGTCTTAATATTAGATAAAAATCCAACATGAACCTAGTACAGATGGTGTGCTTATCTTACAAAGACATGAGAAGTAATAAAAACTATGGAACTATATACTTGAGGCATAGCTATTTTAGAAGGGTAAAGGAGAAATCATGGAAACACGAAAATACTGATTCTTCGAGCAGCCACATGTCTTATACATGTAATCACTCAAAAGAATTTTTTTTTTTTTTTTGTGATATCAATTTTTGAAAATTAATACAAAAATGGAATATATGGTCCTTCATTGATTCATTAAGTAAATACTGAGCTTTTGATGAATAATCAGCAACTCACAATATAATTTACTACTTTCTTAAAAAAATAAAATGGCATTTTCAACTTAAAAATAGGTGAAAACATGCCTAGGTATTTAGCTAAAGGGGCACATCAACCATACGATGAACTACCATTATATGCATGTATGTATTTTTTTTATGTATACACATATATAGACAAACATATATGTACGTACAAAGGACAGAAAAAATCGAGCGTATTAGCTGAAGGAAAACTCAACAAACATCTCCTCGGACCTTGGTTAAATGATAGCTACTTTAGAGACATCTTTTTCACTGAAAAACACTTTGAAACTTCAAAAGAAGAAGTCAAGACATGAACTTTATACCAGTCCCTTATAAACCCATGACCAGTTTTCTTTCCTATAGCCCACAAAAATCCAGAACGAGTACAAATATGATCATGATGAACCCAAAATTTAAAAAATAAAAAATAAAAAGAGCAGCAAACATGATATCACCCATATGAAGAAAAACTCAATACAAGATTCAAAAAAGTTAGACACAGTTTCAAGAATTGCATTAAATGTACAAATTCATAGATTAAGAGATTATATGATCCAGTAGACTAATTATAATAATTTTATTTTTCAAGGTAAAAGAGGAAAGACAAGATTCCCAACCACTATATAATTAAATAGTTGAAAGCACTTAATGATCACCAACTTCATGCAAATGTTGAGCTTTCTCTACATTGTGAGGATGCCTTGTAAAACTGATGCCCTAGCTTCTCTTTAATGCTTTCAACTGTCACAACTTTCCCTTTCAAACTTAATAGTGTACTCCTATTAGGTCCTAACGTCTTCAGCTGATAAACTTGCAATACCACCCTGAAACAATGAAGTGGTAGTCAACATAGTTACAGGATTATAATTTGAGTATGAAGTTCAATCAAATGATACTAGATCCATTTTATGTCGACGAGTCGCTGTCCTGTTTTAGGAATAGAATATAAGTTCAGGTTAAGCATGATGGCAGTGAAGCCAAAGAACAAAACAGTATCAATTAATTAACAAAGCAAATTGTTGTTTCCTTTTGTGAACACACTTTTGGTCCAATTGCAGATTACATAATCAAATCTATCTCAGTTTCTGATCAAAACTTGATAAATCCAAGATTAGTTAGAAAAAAACCAAAAAAAAAAAAATTCAGTTTCTAACCATAACTTGACAAAGGGGTATATAAAAAAGGAAATTTTTCATCAAATTAATGTACAAGGAAATTCGGTAAGAAAACTTATGAAGAAAAGTTTGCAAACAAGGATATCCTACAGTCAACAAAAACAGTTAATGTTGCAAAATCAAAGCTTCAATCCATCAACATTATGAGTCAGAAAAAATATTAAATCTAAAATATAGAGAAATGAACCAGTTCTTCTTGTTTGCCTTTGCTTTTGCTTAGCTGAATCTTATTCACACAGGCAGCTTGGATGTTGATTTATGTAGAGGCAAGTGTTGGGTCTAGACAAGAAGGAAAAGAATAGTAAGAGCAACAAAGGACATATATATATATACACACACATATGTCAACTTTATTAGAGTAAGTATATTTATACATATATGGTAGGCAATGAAACACCATAATGCGTGTGCACAAACAAATCTGAAAGGTAAAGCTACATGATTCTTTTATAAAATCTGAAAGGGAAAGTGTGCAAGTACCAAACTCAATTTATTTAGATGATTTAGAATGATTGAAATTGTTTGATTCATGGAAAATTCACTCCTCTGCATATACTATAAGGAGATTAGCTAGTCTTGGATTGTAAATGCAAGGCAGAAACACATTGCTATAAGCCATTACTTTAGGATCCTCAATCTTCTAGCAAGTCCAAGCTCCTTAGAAAGTAGGAATGTCAGTTCTTGAAGCTTTGAGTTCTGTATACGATATAGTGATTGTCTGTCGTAATATTTTTTTTATATGAATTATATATGTATAAATTTTTTTTTTAAGAAAGATGGTAAACGGTATATATGTTATATCATAAAATAACAAGATAGTCATACACATTAGATCATGCAGAGGAGTGAAGCAGGGTCTTGGATTGTAGGTTTTGCTTACAAAACATGTTGCATATCTGATATGGAAGCAAAAATGTGGGCCATCCTTTTTGGATTGCAAATGCCAATATTAATATTTATGTCTATGACAAATGTGGAGCTACATTATGACTCATTGTCAGCAATAAGAATTTAATAAGGAGATTCCACTCAGAAACTCAAAATATATCTAATGAATGTTGTATCTTTTTAAGGCAAAGTTACTACAATTTTGAAAATCTTTGCTTGAACTACTCCAAGAGAAGCTAGTTTTGTCGTGACAAAATGGCTAGTCAAATGCATATGATGGAGATACCGTTACATCTAAATCTCTATGAGCAATAAAGTAGCCTCAAAGTAGAAAATATGTTATTTCCTTGCACGACGATGAACTTATCAAGGCAAAAATTGAACATTCATGCTTATTGATGGTTCCTTTTCATGATATTACCTGGAGTACATCATGCAGCTCATGCACTGACTTAGTTTGTACCAATCTGCCTTTCACTCCCAGCAACAACTTTTCCAAAGCCTGGCAATGGGAAGGTGAGTCTTCAAATGGACAGCAGGTCCACTACCAGGAACTCCATTGATCTAACAAGCACCACCCAAATTTTCTTGGACAGCTGCAAGTGAAAATGTAGAGGATATCATTTAGAGGATAAGAAAGTTTTCACGAATTGTAATCGCAGAAACTATCTTCATTATTAAAAGTAAGATTGCAATTATTGTATCTTCCAAAAGACATGATACATTGTTCGATAATCTCAGCATCTTAGATATTAAACATTAAGCACAAGCTAGCCGAACATTTTCAAATTTGATAGCATTGAGCATATAAAATACCTATAAATACCTATAAATTTCATAGCCGAACATTTTCAAAGCACAAGATAGCATTGAACATTTTCAAATTCTATGAATGAGCGTGTACTTTCTAAATACAGAAATATGATAACATAAACAAATCAAGGATACCCATAAGTTAATTGTTAACAAAAATCGTACTTGTAAGTCAAAGTTTGTATTTCCACATCCACTGCTGTTGAAACCCCAATTCGATAGGAATATGACAGTACATTGGCAGAAATTTCAAAGACAACAACGAAACCCCATATCGTACGGTAAAAAATGAAAGTAGGTCGGCATAAATTACAAAGATGAGAATAAAACCCCAAATCATACAAGAAAACATTACTCAAAACCCTAACCACAGAACGAAACCCCAAATCGTACAAGAAAAAATTACAAACAAGACAAGCACACATACGTCAAGGAACAACTGAATGAAAGTTTAAAAATGAAAGATCAAACCTAGATTATGTTAATGTACTGATGAAAGATCCATTTTTTTAACAATTCGAAGACGTCTTCTCACGCAGCTGCATGTGAAGGAATGGGTCTTTGGAGCACTGCTTCGTCGGAGGTGGAATGGACAGGTAGGTGTGGTGGCATGTACTACTCCATTGGAGGTTGCTGCAGCCCGTACGGTGTGAGAGTGGTAGGAGGTTTTCGGAGTATGCGAGAGGATGAGTGTGATATGAGCCTTGATGTTTTTTGACAAAATGAAATGTTAAAAAGTAAAGTTACTTTTTTGTTTTCTTCTTATTTGGGTTCATTGTTTCGAATTGGCGGGACTAGGATGCAGAAATTTTTTTTTAAGGTAAAAAATTGTCATATCAAAAGTTAGCCACGGTTAATGTAAGATAAGGGTTACTAATTTAATGAATGTTCTATAAACGTGGCTAATGGTATGTTTTAATAATTATAAAAGATGAGCGATGTTTGCAATTTTTGCAAAGTCGCCCAATATCAAAATTCCTGTAGTGCCACTTATCATAACCAAAACAATCATTCCCTCCACAATGTTGCCATGAGCGTACAGTACAAATTTTACCTTATCAATTTCCTCTCCTCACCTACCCTGTTATCTCATAAAACATAAGGTGAATACATGAAATTCACACCATGACTTATTTATCGCACTCATCTAATATTTAAGCATATTTACTAATGCTACTATATTTACCCCAATCTTCTAATAGTATGTTATCAATGTGTATGATGTATATAGTATATGATTTCATGATTTGGTTCCTAATTTCAAAAACTAAAGACTATAATCACAATTACATTAATTATAAAGAGAAAACTACAACACAAAAAAAGGGAAAAAATGGAAAAAAAAAATTTGTCCTTTTGTTCGAAATGAAGGAACAGCACGATAAGGACAAAAAAAAAAAAACAAAACACCACACCGAACTCGTTTCCCAAACCCATACCACAATGCAGCAATACTAACAGTAAATGTAGGATCTCAACATCCAATACAATATCACCAATAGTGGAAATTCACATGAAAATTAAAAACGAAATTACCTATCTATTTCGGCACGATTTCGAGATTTTTCACACAAAATTCTTCACTTCTACAGGATCTTATCACTTTCCCAACACCTGACAATCGATCAAACTTTGAATGATGCCCCGTTTTGCATCAATCACAATTGGGAATTGGGGGTTAGGGTTTCAGTTTGTGATTTTGGGAATTTGAGAGCGTTTTCTGCGCGCGAAATGAAGAATACAAGGTTATGTCGTGAATATAGAGCTCGATAATCTCTTCTCTTGAAGAGACGAGCTTATCTACTAAGGACCTCGTCTCTTCAATAGACGAGGTCATTACATAGAATGAACCTCGTCTTTTTAAGAGACGAAGTTCATTCGAAACATTGACCTAAAACTGAAAATATTTTCTTTTTCGTTGGCATTTCCATAAATTTTTTTAAAAATAATAATTTTTTTCCTTTTCCTGGAATTTCCAACTTTTAAAAGTTTTGTTAGTATTCCACACGTCTGAAATTTTTACGCAGCACAGTACTATAAGCAGTCACTCAACGTCTAAAATTTGATTGTATCAATTCTCAAAGAATTATGGGAATTGATTTTTACTTTTTTTTTTTTATGTAATAGTCGAAAGTTACATTTTCAAACTAAAGGTACCAAAGGCATCATTACGAAAAAGTGAGGTGACTTTGCTTAGAGGATGTACAACATAAGCCTAGTGTAACTTTCGTGTTTTATTTTTCCTCCTTTTCCTGCCTCATGATGTCCAACAGGCCATTAACACAGGTGGGGCCCGAATTTTTTTTAAGGGACCGGCTTCGATCTGGATGGGTTATGCTCTATGAACAGCTACTGACCCATCAACTCCTCTGGGAGCATGAGACAAGTCCAGGTCTTAAACCTGGCTGTTTGAGTCGGACTAGGTCCAGTTTGGACTAGAGCCATGGAAATATCTAATTGAACCTATCCTTTCTTAATGGCTAAGAAAAAAAAAAAAAAGAAAACCTGTCCTTTCTTGAAAGGGAAAAAAAAGAAAAGAAAATACCTATCAATTCTATTAGAAAATCTAAACTCTACTAACTAGGACTGGAAAATAACTATAGAACCATATTCTAAGCCAAACCAAAACTTTAATTTTTTTTTTCCTAAAAGTTCAATTGACAATACGGTTCAATAATATATATTTGATTTTGGTTTATGGTTTAGTGATGGTTGTGTTCTTTTCTTAAAGTTTATAATCCTAATTCAAATCCTTTGATCAACACTAGGCAAGTATACCTATCTTGAGCAATACATGATTAAATTAGGTATCGTCCCCAGGGATCTTTGAAAACAATTACTTGTATTACCTATTCTCTACTATCTAGCCGAATCTTTAATGAGAATATCATCTAAAATTACTAATTATCTAATTAATTAACTAATTTATCAACCCTATTATCAATGATTTTGCCTTTTCAAAAGATTATCAATTACAAAACATACCCTTTCATCTTGATTCACCTTAAATCCTAATTTCATAAAACAAGATTGATGAAATGAGAAGTCATGCTTTGCACTGCAGAATCACATAGATAAATCAATTACTCTCTCGAGTTAATCGATTCCTAATTTCACATGAGATAATGGAGACCTCTCCCTCACTAACGCCGTATGAAATCGCATTAAAAACAAGATTCATTAATAAAGATCAAATCTTTATGCAAAAAATCAATGTTTCCCTACCTCTAGGTGAAACATGCAATCTTTCTATTCATGGAAATCTATTATATTAGATGAAACCTCTTTCTATCTAACAAGAATCATACAAACAATCGACTTTGGCCATAAATCAATTGAAAGAAAATTTAAACACATGAATAGATACAAAGGCACAAACTTTCATTCATCAAAAGAAAATCCAAATCACATATTCGGGTTTAGGGTTTCACAAAACTAAGGGTATATAGAATTACTCCTCCATAGATTTAGAAATACAAAACAAAGATCTGGAAAAGTAATCTATAAACATAATTAAAACAATGAAAACCCGATTCTTGGAAGTCTTGTAATATTCAATATGCGCCGCCAATTTCCTCTTGAAAGTTCTTCTTTTTCTCTCTATTAGGGTTTTAAAAAGTGTTTGGGACGGAAACTCTCTTCAAATGAAAGATACATGGTCTATTATAGGAGTTTGGAGAATTTGGAGCGTCACAAGGAGTGCCCATGACCTGCACACCGTGCTCGGGGTGGTGCACTCTATAATTATGTTAAAAACTTTTTTGATCAATTCCGTCCAACACTACCTTGTACACTCCTAGGGCAATAGATAGGGCACTTTTAGAGTAACTTTTTGGTCACTTTTTGACCCTCTATCTTAGCATGTGCATGGCCATGTAGCAGGTTGTGTACTTTTGAAAACCAAACATTTGCATTGTTTGTTGATTTTTCCTTGGTTTAAGCTCGAATCATTATCAAATCTTTGAATTGCATTCCTTAAACCCTGAAATTACACAAGAAGCAATTAAGTATCTTTTTCTTGATTATTTCTCATAAAATTCATAGAAAATCATATCCATTAAGTGCTAGAAATAAGGATCTTTTAACACTTATCATTCGGTTTGCAACCTCCTACCGAACTAAACCATATTAATTCCTTAAAAGAACAAAGAGTGGGCTTGGGAAGTGTGTCTTGACCCAATCGGACAACACTCGTATCATGCTACTGATTTTTTTTTTTTTTTTTTGCCATATATCATGCTATTGATTTATTGACAGTACTAGGCTTAGAGCATAACCAATGCGTGCTGCTCGGCAATATTTCCAAGAAACAAAGGACCTCTTCTTTGGTCTTTTAGAGCATCCATATTTGTCGGGTCCTTCACAAGATTCTTAAAGTGCCACATCAATATTTAAAGAAACTTTCCATATAAAAAACCTCACCACTTTATTCGTAAAGTCCTTTACATAAGTTCTTTAATTTCTTTGTATACATTTATGGGTCCCATTTATTTTTATATAATATATTATTTTTACAAAATATTAATAAAATATTTCGAAGGAACTCACTTTTTTGGATTCTTTGAAGAGGACCCCAAAAAGTTGAACAAATTTTCTACATTCGTAAAGATCTCAAAAAGTGAGGTCCTTCACCTAGGTACCTATGTTAAAAACCTCAAATGTGGATGCTCTTAGTGATGATAAATATTGGAGTTCTTTGCTTGGAAACCATAAAGCTGGTATATTATTTTATTTTTTTATATTTTACTTTTAAGATATGTTATATATAAAATTTATTATATGAATCTTTTACATAATATAAATAAATATTAAGAACTACTTATTAAGATATTTAAAAATAAAAATAATTTTTTTAAAAATAAACATTCCCTGCTATAATCAAATGATATTCATACATTTTAGTGGAGGCCCTGGATCATCTTTAATCGTAAGAATCCTATTTAGAGTTTCTAGACGTCACATTACAATCTGAAGCAACTTTTACTCTTAAAGAATTTTCAATTTTATTCCTAAAAATCTTAAAAAGTAATTTTTAATATTTATTTATATTATTTCAAGAGATCCACATGATAAAAATCAAACACAAAATATATTAAAAAATAAAATACTAGTTTTGTAAGATCTTGTCGGATGATCCTAATTTTACCAAGCACCACATTTTAATGTTGAAGAACCTCGTACTATACGGGATTCTTGGCCCTCGTTTTCTTCCCCGGAAACCAGTGTTAATGCTGATCTTCGATGGATGCTCTTTTTAGCCACCCCAATACCTGTTCTTGAGGTCCTCACGTGACCAAGACCTGCCCACTGCCCACTGCCCACTGCCCAAAAAAGAAAACATTGTCTTGTTCCTTTCACATTAAAGCAAATATACCATATGTGCTACCTTGCAAAAATCCATGGCGACCCCACTGGCCCCACCGTATTTTTCTCACCCGTTTCTTCCTTTATTCAACAAAAACCTTTAACACACTATGACCATCGTTGTTCAGAGGAGCATCGTTGTCAAGCATGTTATCTCGTTATTTTAAGAATTTCTTGTAGGAGCCTCACAATTTTACCTTTTTTTTTTTTTTAAAGTCCTTCGTATATGATTTTTTATGTCATTTTATTTTATATGCTTTTATACAATACACATAAAAAAAATTTTAAAAATAATAAAAGACATATTTATTTATTTTGGGATAGCTGCTACTAGAGTCACATTTTAGAAAACTATAAGAACTTATTCGATAAAAGTCAAAAGATTGTTTGTTATTTTTTTTTTAATTCATTTGCAGAAACTATTCGAATCACTAACTAAAACTTATTATTATAGGTTGGTTCAGTTAGGTTCATAGGGTGAGCCATACTGTGTACACCGTACTACTAACTTACAATGTTTTTTGGCTGGCACATATAATTAAGTTGAGAAACTTGTAAATTCATGAGCAGAACTGCATAATTATTTAGTCATGTGTTATTACAAAATGCTCAAATAGTTTGCAATTCCCCTACTACTTGAGTAACGCATGTAATCAATGTTGAATATTAAAAGTAAAGTCCATACCAAATAGTTATGTAAATAAAAATTAAATGACTATTAAGTGTTTCCATTTTTTTTTTGTTAGATTCAATTTTAGGTTTATAGTTTGGTTTGCATGATTGATAAGAACAAAATTTTTACTACAAGTGGATAAAAGAAAAATCAAGTAGAACCTTAAAAAAAATCAAGTAGAACCTTAATTGAACCGATATTTCGATTTTTGTGTTAAATTTGATTCATGATTGAGTTCATGGTAATATTCGTAATTCAGATTGCAACGTTAAATAGAACCCAACCACATTTACTCTTACATATATTGCTTATTTAAAATTATTCCCAACTCCATTTATTATATAGGAGGGAAAAGGCATCTGGCATGTTTTGCTCTAGTGGGAGAATAAAAAATTGCACATGTCATTTTGAATTTGGCTTACATCTAAACAAATGGACTAGCATGTCAAACCTAACAACATGAGGAGAAAATTTGGAGTTCTCAATTGAGTTTGGATGGCTATAGGGTTCAAAGAAATTGAAGCTTGGTTGACCAAAGTGTTAACCATAGGCAGATTAGCTGTGCCATGACTGATTCAATCAATCAAACCATAAGTTTTGGCCGGCACAAAACTATAAATAAGTGTAAAAGTACAAAATGAATGCAAAAAAATTCTATCAAATAACTATGGTGTTTTTATGGGTTACTTTTATCTAAATGTTGAAAAATCAGTATAATTTATCATACATATATGTATAATATGTTTCTTCGTATATGACCTAAATAATCTTATTCTCATTTATTGTGAAAAACGGCACATTTTCTAAACAAAATGAACTCGATCGGATAAATTACTAAGGCAGTAAACAAAGATAAAAGATCTCAATTAGCTAACACACTATGTGCATTGATTAATAGCGTATGAGTACCAAAAAAACTACGGCATGTAAATGGTATTATGAAAACAATAAAACCATGCACTATTGTTCTTCAAAAAATATCGCGATTTATTTGCTACTTGCTCAGACACATGCATATCGATTCTATTTGAATTATTTTTAAACGATATGACTTTTGAAGACAAATTTTAAAGGGTCCTTTTAAATTCGTATTATGTCCTCAAAATCCATAAATTTTGATCATGCAAAGTTTAGACATGGGCACGGTTCCAGAACTGAACCGAACCAAAACCCGCGTTTCAGGTTTTGAAATTGAGGAAGCGAAATCGGAACCATAACCGTCTCCTAGGGTTCCAGTCCGATTCTATGGAACCGCCTTTTTAAAGTAAAAATAAATAATGAATGTATTTTAGTTTTAATAAAATGATTTTTAAACTCAAAATAATTATTGAGTCTAAAAGCATCGAATTATTTAACCAATCTTTTTTAAAAATTTGTTTAAGATGAGCATTTATTTAAATACAAACACATCTAATATCAACTATAGTTAATAATATAAGATCGTAAAGTACTTCAAAGGGTAAAAAAATTCAATATAAATTATAGCTTCATATTATTAAGAGAATGAATTTCTCTTTTAGGATAAGTTTATATAAATTAATTATATATGATTTTAAGTTGTGTTTATTTGTGTTATTGAAAATAACACATCAAATATTATTATTTGGTAATAAATTTTACAATTCATATGAAATAGTTTAAACATTAATAATTTTATATTTAATAATATATTTTAATTTTTTTCTCTAGTTTTTTTTCCTTTTATGGAACTGGTTGGAACCACTGGTTCCACCAGTTCTAAGCTCAAAACCGCCTAGGAGTTGGAGAAATGGTCAACTGGTTCGGTTTTAAAATCGTCCCGATGATTTTGGTTCAGTTTTTGCTCGAATCCGGGTTGTACCTATGTCCAGCAAAGTTGGACTTTCATTATATATTTTTGTGTGGAAAAAAAATGTTATTTAGCCCCATTAAAATCACAGGATCATTATTCATCAATTAAGTCATAACCTTTCGGGTTGCATGGATCTAGAATTATAAAATAAATTTACTTTAAATGAACTCATGCAATAAATTTGCTTTAAATTCATACTTATGCCTAATATTATAGTGATAATTTATAAAATGAAAATATGCTTTCAATTGTTTGTTTACTTAAAGTTTTTGTTTCACCATTATATGGTGCTTTTTTATGAAACGTTACAATATTAAAAAATTTGAAAAATAAAAAAGATATAATATTTGATGAAATATAGTATGAGAATAGTATTAAATAGGTACCAATATGAATTTGAGGAAAAATGTATTAATATGAAAAGATATTTAAAGAAAAAAGCTTTAGAAATTATAACATGATAGTACCAAAAGGTATGGATATGACAAGATATAATATTTCATCAAATACAATATGACAAGAATATTGTAAATGTACAAATATGAATTAGAGAAAAAAAGTATTACTATGAAAAGGTAAAAAAAGAAGAAGAAAAAACTCCTAAAATTACTTGTCAATTGTATTACAAGAAAATGAAAATGAAAAAGAAAAATGCAAGAAAGATGACGAATCCATAAAAGTTCATTTTTACATAACAAAGTAGATTAAATGATGGTTGAAGATTGCGAAAACTTCTAAAAACAAGGAAAAAAAAAATATTTGAATGTCTTATTGCAATAAAATGATAGTTACTTTTGGAAAAAGAGTAGGAGTATAAAATCTCAAACAAATAAAGAATCATATAATAATTATAAGATTTTTGCTTTAATATGAAAGTTACAATACAAAAAGAACTTATAAGATTATTTTTTATGAAATGTTACCATACTAAACGGCATGAACACGAAAAAAATATAATATTTCGTGAAATATAAGATCATACAAATATTGAAAAGGTACCAATACAAATTAGGAAAAAAAGTATTAATACAATTGAATGGTACCCTTAATTTTTTTTTTTTTTTTGTGAACATGATACGGTGCTTTTTTATGAAAGTTACAATACAAAAAGGTATTTATAAGATGTTTCTTTATGAAGTTACAAAACTAAAATGTATAAATATAAAAATATATAATATTTCATGAAATATAACAAGATAAAAATATTGAAAGTACTAATACGAATTAGGTTAAAAAAGGTATTAATACGAAAACATACGAAAAGCAAAAGCTTTCAAAATTAAAAATTGTAATAGATAGATTATTTTTATTTTTATTTTTTATTTTTTTTAATTTTTCTGCATTTTGTTAGGATTTGGATTTTTTTTCCCTAAAAAAAAAAAAAAAAAAAAAAAAAAAAACATTTATCTTCTATGTGAGAGAAATTTTTATTGAATCGTACAAAAGTGTAAACTACTCACCTTTACCTGTTCTAGCATTAACCAGTTGAGGACTTGCAGAGGAGAGTGGTGTGGATAAACGCAAGAAAAGAGTGATACGAAAACAAAGTGTCGTGTAAGACAAAGTGATGAATGATTGTGTGACACCAGACACCTTGTATAGATGTGAAGATAATATCTGAATGTTAATTTCAAATTTTGAAACTGATACAAACGCATCTTTCTTGCATCGATGTTTATTTCTTGCTTACATAGTCATTTTTTCGGTCTATAGAGGGGAAAGGGGAGAAGGAGAAGTCCACAGCAAAACCCATTCGCGGGGTTATACTGAGGGCCTTAGAAAACCACCGAATCATTAGCAAGTCATTACTAGAACTATGCAAATGGGTTAAGTAGGCCGACCTGTCCAACTTTAGCCCACAGGTTATGTGGGTTGGCCCGCAACATATGGCAGACCATAAATTTTGGCCTGTCCCGCCTTGCATGAGCTAGCGGGTTATGCAAGCAATCCAAAAACTCGCTAACATTTTTTCTTTTTTTTTTTTTTTTTTTTGCATTTTTGACATTGCTATATAATTACACTAAATATAAATGTTATTTTTAATCAAAATTTTAAAAAAATAAATATGAGATAAAAAATCAATAAATATGATACGATAAACATAAGATTATGATAAAAATTTATTATTTAACATTAATGTTTTATTTTCTTATCCTTTTAATATGGTTAATTTTTTTTTTAAAACATGCTAACATATAGTTTTTACTATTTTTAGATTTTCTGTTTTTTTTTAACTTTCATTAGTTTGCTTATATATATATTATATATATATATTATATAAACTTATGGGGGTCGGGTTGGCCCGCTTTAGCCCATAGGTTATGTGGGGTGGGCCAAAATGCCCACACAGTAAAACGGGTTGAAATTTTAGGCCAACCCACATTTTTTTACTAGTTAAACGAGTTGACCGATGTAACTTGCCCCGTATGCACAGTTGTAGTCATGATTCATATGGATGGGCTAGGCTAATGGAACAATGTTCGTGTCATGGAATTAATATTTTAGACCGTTCTCGTGTGGCACTTAGCCTTTTATTCCTCACACACAAAGGCTAAGTTTAACCTAAAACCCACACATAAGAGCTTTAGAGAGAGAAGCTTTAAGGAGAATGAAGTAATCACTGATGAATCCTTACTTTACAAATGAGGGAGATCCCCTTATATATATAAAAAGCCTCCATGAATGAATGGCTAAGATTATTGTGATCTAATGACTAAGATACAATTTTACCTGCTGCTTCTAGCTACTAGTATACATCGAATCTTAACAAGGAAGATTTCTCTAGAGACCGCTAGAGTCTTCTAGCTCCTTTTGGAATCTTCTTAGTTCTTGTTCCGACATTTGATACAAACCTTGAGCAATGTTGGGCTTTAATGAACTTCGTGTACTCAACATACGTTAAACATTTGTGCTTTTCATCTTTCTTTAATATGAACAAGTGCAAGGCTCTTGTACCCACCATGGCATTCATCTTTCTTCCAGTCACCCTTACTTCAACATACATTAAACATTTGTGCTTTTCATCACTTCTAGTCTTCATGGCAATAACCCGCCTCATGGTACCAATGCGTCTCTTTCCCTCATCATTTGATTTGCCTTCCGTGAATAAAGCTGTCAAGTGTCCCCTCTTAGGATACTCTCTAGCATAATGTGGTCCATCACAAAAATAGCATCTTAACTCTCAGCTCCTGCTCATATATCTTGTTTTCTCTTTTGTTCCACTTTCGCTCCTTGGTGGACTAGGTGATCTGCTATTTTCACCACCTCCTCTTTTTTTTGCTTCACTCTAGAAGAACACTCAAACTCCTTACCTTGAATTCTCCCAACCCTTTTGCGAAGGCTATGACATACGAAATATTCTCTACATGTCGCTCCAATTTTAGTTTTGCACACGGCTTCAAACCATCTAAAATAGCATAAAAGCATCATCATGTTCGAGGTTTGGTATATCCAACATGAGCTCTAAAAATTCGTATACATACTGTTTCACAGTACCCTTTTAAGTAAGATAGTGAAGCCTAACTTTGGCCTACTTTTAGCGTTTTGTGGGGAAAACATCTCTCTAAACTCAGTTGTGAAGTTTGCTTAGGAAATAATCTCGTTAGCTCTTCTCCTCCATGAAACCATGGCTAAATCCCTTAAGTATAATGTTGCGATAAGTACCTTACTTCCATCATCCATAAGCCCAATGGTTGCAAAGTATTGTTCCAAACCCCAAAGGAAATTATCCACCTCTCTTACTGATTGAACCCCTTTGAAGTACTTTGGCTTTGACACATTTACACCGATACTAACTGAAAAGTCACTCCACTAACAGTACAGCCCTCTAGCCTGCCAACGGGGCTTTGAGACCCTTATTTCCTTTCTCAAGCAAGAAACATTGCATCCATGATCTTTTCTAGCCTAGTGGTTTCAACTTCACCTTACCCATTCTAGCCCTAAAGCCTTCCATCTAGGCTTCAAGGACATTGTCTTATGCCTCCATGTCGTCTCTTGTTTCGCTAAGGTCCCTTTGCCACTCACCCTAGAGATTTTTCCCAACTTCTCCATATAGGTTTGGAACTCTTCCAATCCTTTTTTACCTCAACAATGCGAAGTTCTACCTTTACCACCCTGGCAATAAGTGCCATCAATCTATCTCTTGATTACCCCACTATCCAGTAATAGGCGATCATCACGAATGGTCTTGCCTCCCACAACCCGAGCATGGATCTCCTCATCTAATGAAATCTTTACTCTTGCTCCTAGATGCTAACTCTGATATCACTTTTCATATATTAATATTTTAGACAGTTCCCGTGTGGCAATTAGCCTTCTATTCCTTACATACAAAGGTTAAGTTAAGGCTAAAACCTTCACACAAGAGCTTTAGAGAGAGAAAGTAGACAGAGAAGCTCTAAAGAGAATGAAGTAATCATTAATGAATCCTTACTTTACAAATGAGGTAGATCCCTACATATATATAAAAGCCTCCATGAATGATTGGCCAAGATTATTGCGATCTAACGGCTAAAATATAATTTTTATCGCCCTACCTACTGCTTTTACCTATTAATATACATCAAATTTGGACAAGGAAGATTTCTCCAAGACTGCCAGAGTCGTCTAGCTCCTTTGGAATCTTCTTAGTTCTTGTTCCGACATTTGATATAGACCTTCAGCAATGTTAGGATTTGATGAGCCTTGTGTACTCGGCTGGTCTTCAAAGGTCCGTGACATCCGCGCTGTGTTGAGTTGAGTTAGATCACGGGTCAAACCCACTTTATGTCCTAAAGAGAAGAAGAAAAAGAAATGTTTATCTATAGAATCAATGTTTTAGTAATCATATCATATTCTCCTAATTGGCTTTGTCAAACAAGTTTCTCAGTGAGGAATTCATGAGAGATAGAGACGAAACCGAAGTGTCTTGATTCCTTCATTTTCTAGCGATGTTGACATGGCACATGCATTTATTAAAGTGCTTATGATCATCATTATCAGCATCATTTACCATGGTATGGGTTAAGTTTAAGTTTAAGCTCATTAATTTTAATGATATTTGGCGCTTTAATACACATACAGTAAACATAAAAATACGTTTTTCTAATTGATTAAAAATTCAAAATACTCATGGAAAGTGAAAATTTCAGAATTTTTCCATAAAATTTATCACATGGCAAATGGAAAATTTATACCAGAAGGCATTAACATTTGAAGTTAAGTCTATTTAAATTATCAACGTTTATGGTAGTGATAAAATGAATAAACATTTGAGGAAGTGAATCAAGAAAGATACTCTCACAACTCCATCTGATTATTCCCATCATATATCACATGCAATGCATGTGTCCTTCTTCCTCCGCTGTCAATCCATCATTTTATACAGACACCTTGAACCATCTAATTAAAATTAATTATAATTGGAAATTAATTACTTTAGGGTTATATAATTAAAATTAATTATAATTGCGGTGGGAAATGAAGTTTTGGAGAGTCTTCTTCCCGTATAGATTCTCAATTAATTAAAATGCTGCAGTTTATTCCCCTTTCTATTGTGCTGGTCCTGATGAATTGATTTGAAATTTGGAAAGCTTCGCTTCTAGTAAATTTACAACATCCTTCACTTATTCTCTGCTGGTTTTTGTGGAGCTAAAGAAACAAACTGTGATGGAGGGTGAGGTTTTGTTTGAAGGGAGGGTCGTTCAATAGATTATGATTAGGTAAGAAGAAATATTCAGCTAACAGTCTTTTTAGCCCTGATAATAGAAAACCAGAAATTCAATTCGAGAAATGGGGAATATTCATTAACAGCTACTGTGCTATGGAAGTGCCTTGATATGACTTTTGTAGGTAACGAGTGCTACTCATGAACGAAGTCTTTGAAAACAAGAGTATTCTTGATTTTTTTTTTTTTTTTTTTGCATTAAGTATTCCTGATGAGGAAGAAGAACACGTACATTAGACATGATATATGATGAAAAATTAGATGGAAGAAGTAGCGAGATACCTTATTTAACTCACTTAATCAAGCGTGTTTATTCTTTTTTTTCAAACTCTATAAATATTGATACCTTAAACGAACTTAACCTTAAATATAACGCTTTCCGATATAATTTTTCCCATGGCAAATACAATAATAATGAAGACAAACGAGTGATATATGGGGCTAAAATCAATACAAGAGAAAGGATGCTTTTAATCTTTAAAATTTATCTACTTTTACGAAATTCTAACCTATCTTGGCTATATATTTACTTTTGTTTGAACTTGGAGCAGTAAGCCAATAGGGTAGTAAGAGCTCCTACCCTTTTTTTGCCTATTGTGGAAAATTCCTCATTGTTACCTCCCGTAAAGGCCTGGGTCGCTTCTGATTTTGGAAGACTAAGAAGACATTGTCTCATCTACACCCAACATAGTAGAGTGCTTTTGTTGTTGGTGTACAGTCTGATCTTCCTTGAAATGACTCGGATTCAAATCATTCACTTGCTGTGATTACTCATGCTACGGATGTGGAAGCATCTACCACCCCTGTGGGCTTTTGAGGAGTAGGAGAAATTATTGGAATCTTATGAGAGAATTTCCAACCACCTGTTCTGGAACTTTAGGTTCCGATCAAATCCTAAATTTGAAAATGGATATGTATGTATAGCCATTTGAATCATGCTTCATGTTCGTCTGAGTTGTCTTTCACCCTAACATTATCTTAATTAAAGAAAGCTTCTCCTCCTCCTCTTTCTTTTCTACTCCTCCATCCTCGTACTGTCCTTGCATACCGACTAAGGAAATATACTGGAAACCCAAATCTTGTAAGATTGCTCTTTACATTATTTGCAAGCCTTTTACCCTTAGCTTGTAAGGCCCATGAGCAATTTTGTTTCTCTATTATTTATGTGATTAAGGCCAAAATCTGAAAGAGTACTACCATTTGTTATGAAAGAAGAACAAATGCAAGCGAGAAGAACGGGAAGAGATGATCTTATCGAGACTTTGGACTTTCATAACACATACTTCATGACATGGTTCATGCTTGTTTGTGCTAAGAGTAGCAATATCAAGTTGGTAAGATTTAAAATATTCCTTCCTTTCAGTTTTTATAGTCATTTCCATGGTCACTGATCATAAAAAGTCACCCCAATGGTTTGACACTAAGCACTTGACCTGACATCATGGCATAGGGATTGTCTTCTTTCGCTCCTTAAAAAATTAAAGCTTAGAACTTGAATTAAATCTGAAGTAACGGTTGGGCTTCAACTAGTGAACCTTCACCATTTGATAAAACTAAATAAGAAAAGAAGGCGAGAAGGAAGTTATGTAATCTCTTTTATGTATCTCAATATTTTATAAGGCTGTATTTATACACAATGTAGTTACACTATAAAAGGAAAAACCCCTAATTAATATGCTAGAATGATACTAATAAATAGTTAACTTAACAATAAAATGAAAAGTTCCCTAATTAATATGTTAAAATCATGCTAATAAATAATTGACTTAACAAGTGTGCAGTACTCCACTATTTGGCCTGGTAACACGACATTGATATTGCTATCATGCAATGCCTCGCATCCAATCAGAGAAGACGTTACTCGACATAAAGCTGTTCCAAAAAAGAGTCAACACCAAGGATTTCTAGCTCAATTTATGAAAATATAGTCTAAATTGCCTTTTGTTGGAGTGGATAAAATCCACTTTATCTCCCCTTCTTTCCCTCTCCCCCCAAACCTTGTTCCGATCTTCTAGCTATTGGGCTTCGTTGGGCTTTCATCTCTTCGCCTATAAGCGAAGGCTTGGACGCCCACATAGGAAGTGACACTCAAAGGGTGAGCTTCCAACAAGGAATGGCTTATTTGACAATATTGTAATTCATTCATCTTTTGGTATAGTTTCTAACGAAATGTAGTATGGGAGATGAGGCATCTATCAATACGAGCAGCTTGATTACATAGACACCAATGTTTCTCTATGCAGCTTAAGCGAAAGAGAAAGAAGGCTTCCATTTACGCGATGAAAAGAGTGATGAACGGGCTGGTGATTGGCAACTGAGCCACTACTGAGGAATCGCTTTGGAAGGTTGAATTTGACCAAAAAATAAAAAAGGTACAAAGTAGAAGTAGAGGGGTTTGATGATTGAATAAGATTCTCCTTTTATTTCATTGCCCTTGGTTTTTTGGATAAGCAAAATTTTGAATTAATATAAACTACTTTATCAATGTCCTTTATACTTGATTCCTCCGTAAATTTATTTATTTACCTATCTCTTACTGTTGACAGTAGAATTTAGCTGTCGCTTCACTCGGTCTCTTGGGCCCTAAAAACTTAAAATGTTAATAGACTCAAGAAGGGCCCACTTACAATGCCCTCACCTTTTGGAAAAATAACGAGACCCAAGGCTTCATCAAGAAAAACGGCACAAGATCTCGTTGGGGACCCTCACCTCAGGAAAGTTGGTCAAGCTCATCCACGGATACCTTATGAGCTCGACCTCGATGACCTCATAACCTTCGAACAAAGCAAATACCTCAATCACACCCCGTGACTTTCTGGGGGGGGAGGGGAGGTGGGGGTGATACGGACATTATTAGCTTAGCCACACTCCGCGAAGTCCTGGCTCCTTAGCTCAGGTATCCCCATGACCTAGGGACCTAGGTCAGCTACCAGGAAGAAGCCCACCCTAGTATTGCCCTAAACACTATAAATATTCACTTTTTCCTCAAAGGAAGAGGGAGAAGAAGTTTTTTTATTTGATCACAGATATACTATTTTTACCCATAAACTGACTTAACCATTGGAGTAGCCGCACCGGACAACCCTCTGACACCCTTCTAATCATTTTGTCTATGTTTTCAGGAGCCATCTCTATCAGTGAAATTTAGCTCATGCAACAAGTGGCACCATCTATGGGAAAAACTTTGAAACCTTTTAAAACCCACAAATTGCTATTACAAAAATACATTTTTCCACATAATGTCAAGGGTACAACAAAGCAAGAATTAAACCAATCCTACTCTTGCAACCACTCCAGTAGGCAATGACAAAGCCCCCAAACCACCATGCATTGACTAAATGGTGGTCATAAATGATGGCCCTTTGGACTTAGGATGCATCCTGGAGTTAGAAAACTTGTGTAGACAATTTGTGCACAATAATAGGGAAAATGATCATTCCAACACCCTCCTACAAGCTAGGATCACAAAGTTGAAGGGCTTGAAGGACCTGCATTTAAAAGAAGACTCCTCCAACGTGCGGTAAAGCACATCCCCAACCCAACCACCATCTAAGCTCAAAGGGGAACCAATTGAAAGGTACGACATGCATACTGTGACATCACCATGGGCTAGCCACTAGGGAGCAATCCTATAGTTTGAATATGCACCCAAATGAATATTGGAGACCCGATGGTCCTAGAAGCCTAGTGAAGGCTACTTGAAGCATCTTGCGAGGACACACGATATCCCAACACTCAGCTTAAGTTACCTTAAGATACCAAATAAAAGATGAGCAACATGCTAAGGCAGAGGCAGAGGTTGCAAGTCCCGCTTAACTTGAGCTCACAGGGATAGCGTGCCCACCCTCTTTACCAAGGACACCCACCTCGGTTTCAACAATGAATGCACATTCAAAGAAATTAAAGACATGATGAGAAGATTGTCAATGATTAGAGAATGTTTTAGGGATGAACCTGCTGCTAAAACACTCTCAAGTAAGACTCCTTTGTGACCAAGGTTCAATCCGAAGTACTTCTAACCAAAGCTCGTCTACCTACCTAAGAATCCTATGATGGGT
Organism: Combretum micranthum; assembly: GCA_024138025.1. Classification (NCBI taxonomy): domain Eukaryota; kingdom Viridiplantae; phylum Streptophyta; class Magnoliopsida; order Myrtales; family Combretaceae; genus Combretum; species Combretum micranthum. The sequence continues at coordinate 1,444 of JAMXBD010002313.1, read as the reverse complement.
CAATTAATTTAGAGGACCACATCACCCAGTTCCAATCCACCATGGCTATACACAATTTCTCAAATGCAATATGGTGCAAGACTTTCCTACTACATTTCGAGGGGTGGCCCAAGCATGGTTCAACAAACTTGAGCCTAACACCATAAGTTTAATCACCCAACTTAGCAACCTTTTCATGGCACACTTCATGGCAAGTAAGCCGTCGGAGAAAATGCTTCATACCTTTACATGCTACGACAAAGGCGGGGTGAAACCTTGAGAGATTACCTAGTAAGGTTTAACAAAGCGTGCTTAGAGGTCCTAAACCTCAACCGAGGAGTAGCTTTAAAGGCCATCAAACAAAAAGTGCTCGCAGATATCCCATTCTTTGATTCTATTTTGAAATGCTAGCTCTCTATGCTTGAGAAGTGAGAGAAAAGGCATAGAAATTATATTTGCTAGAAGACACAAGAAATGCCAAAAGGGAAGCTAAAGCAAGACGGGTCCACATGGGACCAAAAGCAACCCAGCTCAAGAAAAGGGACGACAAAAAGACCACCGTGACTTCAACTGAGCCAATGCATATCAAGGTCACAAGGACAATGATAATCAGAAACTATTCTTGATGTATGATGAGTTAGCACCTTTAAAATTACCAACGCATGACATGTTCCTTGAGATAAGGAACCAGGGCCTCCTACCACCACAACCTCCAATGAGGCCTCGCTTGAGGATAAAAGATTCAAAGGAATATTGCAAGTATCACCGCATTATGGACATGATACAAAGAACCATTAGCAGCTTCAAAGCCCCATAAAGGATGCCATACAGCATAGCTGACTCAAGCAATACATCAATTACAACGTCAAACCTCAGCTTCTCTCACAGAAACATAAGATTAATGAATAGGAGAAAGCCGTTAGCACCTGAGATCACTTAATCAGGCCCAACTCTAACAAAATGTCATGGAAAATCAATATTATCATAGTAACGCCTGACCTCAGTGATAGCAGGGCTATCGCCTAGCCCCCGAGCTTGACCCAATAAGTGATAAGCTTGGAACTTAAAAGGACTAAGGTCGGCATGTTATCTCCTTTTTAGATGAAGATTATGAAGGGTCTAAACCCTTAACAAGATGCCCTGGTGATCTCTACTTATATTTCAAGCTGGAAAGTTAAAAGAATATTGACTGACATGGGAAGCAGTACGACATTCTCTTCAATCAAGCATACGAGCAAATGAAGCATGAGTTGAAACCAAAGTTAAGGCCATATGTCACGAACTATTGGTTTTGATATCGCCTATTCAACCTCCGATGATCATCACTTTACCCCTTGAGTTAGGTGAAGAATCGTGTAAACGCCATGCACTAGATTGATTTCCTTGTGGTGACTACTAGTCCCCCTACAATGCCATATTGAGAAGGCCACACAATCGATATTTGACATGATCATTTCCCAACTCT